>VWZG01001072.1:0-73558 GCA_013396735.1 Grallaria varia | reverse complement strand
GCAATTATCACAATACATTTTCATGGGTGCTTTTACTCATGGTATAGAGGAAAATATAACAACTTATGTATACATTTTTTAAAAAAAATGCATAATTACACTGTCTTTCAAATTACTTGAAACTGTCCTGCAAGGTCCAATGATGTTCTGAAAATTGAAACATGTTCTTAAATGCTATTTTATATATGACATTGACTGGATATTTCATTTTCATTCAGGTTTCTTCAAACCCAGAAGAGTGCGACAGCTGACGGGGTGCATGTCTGGATACCAGGAACTACCCCTTTACATAGTAGGGATTCGGACCCCCGTTGTCCCCCTCCACGTGGCCCCCAAGATGCCCCACAAAGAGCCACACAGAGACCACAGGAGAGGAAGCAGAGAGAGAGTTTATTAACATGGGTAGAGGTATTTATATGTTTTAGAGGGATTCTAGATACTACCAATAAGAAGCTAGGGATAACAACCAATAGGAAAGAGTTAACTATGAGCCAATAGGGAAACAAACTTTTTCAAGGCTGAATTCCTTCAGACCTAGCTGGTGAGATAAGGGTTTTCTCAAGGGATTTTGGGAAGAAGACCTTGACTAAGGGAAAAACACAGAGATTCCATTTTTACACAACAGTAAAAGCTTCAGGTTTTAAGGTACTTGGGCTCACTGCTTCGTCTTCACAAGCCCATTTCTTACAAGATTTTTTCTATTTCTGATAATTTAGGCCCTCTGCAACAGAAAAGCGCTCTGGTTTTCGGGACATGAGAAGCTCCAAGCATTTTAAAGCCTGGATTATCACTAAAGCGTCTAATCAACCTACATTGGCACAAAAGACATGAATAAAATGTTACTCTCTTATTTTTCAATACCCATTCTGTATATCAAATGTGATGATTTTTATAATGAAAACCTCATTTTTACAAAATTATTTCCTTTTTTGTCACTGTTATTTAATGAAGTACACAATATATATATAGTGAATGAGTAGTGAATGACCCTTAATGGAACAGGCAGTCACGCTACTCATACAGCCCCCAGAAAAGTGAATTAACTGTTTCCTTACTTACAGACTCCCATTTCACTCAATTCTGGTGTCTTACATTCTCCATACACATTTTTCCATCCCCTGACCATAACATTAAGTGGTTTAAAGGCTGACTTGCAGCTGAGCTTCCAATAGTAGTATCTCTAAGGATACTGATCAGATCTTTGTTGCAATAGTACGTGTATTTAGTTTACTGCACAAACCATGTGATTAAAATTTTGTGATTGTATTTTTTTATGTTAAAAGTTTTCCTACCTCTTTTTCAAGGTAGAGCACACTTTTTCAGACACAAGGTTAAGGTAAAGGTACAGTGATTTTCTTCCATTGTCACCTCAACCTATTAAATGGTTCCTGATTGGATTGCATAACTGTCTAGAAAAACAGATGGGTTCAAGTTTAGAAATGCTGTTTAAAAAAATGTATATTTAGAAATGCCATTCATTATGCAGAAGGCATACTTCCTCCCACCCCCACATTTGTTCAGTAACATATCTTTCCAGAAATACAAGAACATGAGAAACAGAATGAAACATTGGTAGAAGTGTTTTTATCAATCAGAACAGACAGAGTTATTTTTTTTAAAAAAGTTCCTTAAGATACATTATATTACCAGGAAAAAAGACTAAGCCACAGGACAGACCTTCCCTACTGTTATCTGGATCCACAGTAGCTCTCTTCTGCTGGAATCTGCAGCAGCAAGTATCTGTCTAGGATGAGATAACACTGACCTCACGGCTTTGAAGCACAGACAAGGGATGCCCTACCCCAGGCAAAAACCAGCACCAGAAATCTTAATGTTTAAAGGGTTAATTCAGCGAGCCATTTTACTTCAGCTCCCCCTCTGGAAATAGGATTTAACTATTAAGAGTTTTGATATTCAGATCTGATGTGTCCTGAGATATACATAGCCTCCTTCAAGGCTGGTTTGATGATAAAAAACCAAGACCAAACAGCAAAACAAACCAGCATGAGTTGCCTCATAGCCCTGCCAGCTTTCTACATAAGTATGTAAGTTAGCACCCTGCCAAGTGATGGAGCAACAACAGATCCCTAGTCTTTCTTGCAAGATTTCTTCTTCCTTCTCTATTAATTAGCAGGAGGTAATCTGAGGATATATGCTGTGTTCCCTACTGTTTCTCAGATCCTTCACAAAAATTGAGACCTAATACATTGAATTCAATTTATGGGCTCTTATGAAAGTTTTCTCTATCTGCGCTAAAGACCACTCAGCATTTCCCAGGAAATGACAAGGCAGATATTGTGTGCTAATTGGAAATAATGATGGCAGCTATAGAACTTCATGGAAACCTACACAGAAAATTCAAGGTCTGGGACAAACATGGTCTGAAATGGTCTGCTTCAAGAAAAGAAGTGGGCCAGCAATATTGTATACAGCTGACCTCAAACTATTATTTATTCTGCTTGTGAAGTTGCTATACCTCCGTCTATCCTCTTTAGAAAATAGAAAGAGCAAAATTTGCTTGAAGGCAGAACATTATTATTTCTCTTCCACACGTCTCTGCACTGCAAGTTACACAAAGAAATTGATAAAGCTTCAGTAAAATCCACCACAATACGCATATGTCACATTAACATATCAGTCTGATATAATAGCATCATTGGACAAAAATATTGTGTTCCTCATTTACATTCTGTTCCTCACTTGCCTATAAATGGAGTTGTTCTCACTGGTAATTAAATGGGACATACACATATTGTCCTGTACAATATAATTAGACACAGTTTTAGTTTAATATTGCTTCCCCACAAAGCTGCTCTTAGAGGCAACTACTCAACAACAAATCTAATTTCAGCCATTCCAATGTAAAACTGCTTCCTTGAATTAATTCAATTTTTTTCTCAATATACAGAAGAGTCATTACTTTTTTCCCATTTCAAATCAAAATTAGGAGAAAAGATATTAAGGACTGAGTAAAAACTAAGTAAACATTCAAAAAGGAAAATAAATATTCATCTCATTACATTACAGGAAAAAAAACCCACACAAACTTTTTTGCCTTAAGACCAGGATCTGACAGAAATTTTCTGTTGACACTATTTAATTTGACAAATATTGACTGACTAGGAAAAAATCCTTGCCAAAATGTAATGAAACCCTTCTTAGAAATAGCTTGCTTCCCGTCCCCCAACCCCCCTTCTCAGGGGGAACATTCTACTGAGGATCAGGGAAAGGAAGTCTTAAACAGTTCCACATAGAAATGTAGGTCTCACCATATCACAGGTAAGGATTATCATCACACAGTCAGTAGTAAACACACTGTGTTTAAGGTCTTGTATTTCAAATGTTCAGTGAATACAAAAGTGATTGAATAAAATGGGAAAAGATTTAGTACTCTAAGAAAAAGATTGCTTTTACAAATAAAACATTGTTTAAGCAAATAAATGCTCAATCATTCAGATATAATCACTAAATTATTTTAATTTTTTTTTGTGTTCATCTTTTTCCTTCTGTCATGACTTAACCTCAGTCAGAACAACACACAGCCATTCACTTACCAGCAGGACAGGGGGAAAGAGAATTAAAAAGGTAAAAGTCAGAAACCTCACGGCTTGACATGAAGAGCTGAATTAATAAAAAACTTTAAAAAATTAAGAGGCAACAAAAAGAAAAATTTAATTAAAAAAGGAGAAATAAAAAAAATTACTACCAACTGACCAATGCCCAGCCAGTTCTGGAGCAGTGACCCACAGCCAGGTTTCCCCTGGTTTTATGTGCTGAGCATAAATCCATATGGCATGGAATACCCTTGACCAGGGGGGTCAGCTGTCCTGGTGTATCCTCTGCCAATTTCTTGGGCACCCACAGCCTGCTTGTTGGTAAAGTGGGGTGAGAAGCAGAAGGGACAGTAACTAAACCATCTCTGTTATCAAAACTATCTTCATCATGAATCCAAAACACAGACCCATATCAGCTGCCATGAAAAAAATTAACTTTATCCCAGCCCAAATCAACATTGCTCCCAACTGAGAGTTAAAGGACTTATAACTTAAGTTCCTGTTCAGAAAGACTTTAAGGCAAATCCAGTAAATATAGATACTTTCCTGGACTGGTACATAGGCTTACGACTTTATTCAATGTTTTGCCATCTCTCTCTGTTCTCTGAAGAAAATTTGTCTTTAAAAAGGAAAAAAAAAAACTGGCAAAGAAAAACATTGGCTGAGAAATGGTGATGACTATGGCAAAGCATTATGGTTCTCCTTGTGCAGGAGTACTGCTGAATGGCATTGAGCTGATCATCACCACTGAAAAGTGAAGTTTCAGAACTCTGACTGAGGGATAAATCACTTATTCATATGCAAACTGTGTTCTGTGTTCTATTTCCAGAGTTTTTTCAAGTAAATTATTTGAATAAAATTCTTAGCTTGTCTACTGTTCTGTTAATTGATAAGAATTTATGAGTATTGTAATACCCACAATGCACATTAATTTGTTCTAAGCTCTTCACTCTGGATATTGCATGTATTCTTCTATGCAATCTGAAGGCTCCAGTCTACCTGAGTTACAGGAGTAATTGCAGGATCAAAACAGAAGCATGGCAAGCTGGTATGGAAATGTGTAAAAGGAAAGTGTCTGATTTTCTAAAAATAATAATTGTACACCGGAATTCAGGAGACTTCCAGAGATTTCACTAGATCCTACTTTACATGCTACTGACAAGTGTTTGAGATCTGCAATGGATGTTTTTTCGAGAAAGATGATTTTTACAAGAATTCATATTCAGGACATATGAATATGCAAAGTATCAGTTACTTTGATTTAAAATAGCAATGTTTTTAGAGGGGGAAAAGTAAAGAATGGTGTATGTCTTCTTATTTTTTCCCCACTAAATGCGTGTCCCCATTCTGTCAAGTTGAGCTTACAAAATTCTGCTGGATTCAAATTGCATGTAGGTTACCAGTGAAATGAAATCAACTGTTGTGAAAATTTGGAAAGGTAGGAAAGAAAGAAAAGGAGGGGTGGGAAAGGGAGAAAGTAAAATCTCTGTTCATTAAGTGACACAGGCAAAAAATGTTTGTCTTTTTAAAGATTATGTCTTCAGTCTTACTGATGGCATCGACCACTATTTATTTGTCTTTGTTCATCTCAGATTGATTTTAAGAGATCCATTGAACTTCCACAAATGTTGGGGAAAATTTCATAAGTAAAAATATTTGTGTTTCTTATATAACCTTAGCAAAATTAATTCTAAATCACTGAAGCCTAATGTCAAATTCTATATGCACCTTTTACACAATAAAAAAAATAATTTAGAAAAAAATTTTCAGCATTTGAAGAAACATTCACAAGATTCAATAGTGTTAAAAATAAACAGGAGTGAAGACATTGTGTGATGGTTTTGTGTTTCCATAGTTACCTTATTTTTTTCATCAATGATACAACCATGTAAAAAGACATAATGACTATCAAAGAAAGTTGTTCTTCTGATAGCATGTTCTCCTATTAACTAGGTACATCTGCTAAAGGCAATAATAGCAAAAAAAAAACCTACAACACCCCCCGACCCCCCCGAAGTTCTTTACAAAAACTTCCAAAATAACTATCAGTTATGAACAACCCCCTCTTCATATGCAATTCCTTCTTCCCATGCTGCAGCAAATTACAGTAGGCAACATGCAGGCTAAGAATATGAGTGTGAATCCTTCATATTTCACACAATGATCTATGCGACATTTCTTATTTCTGCTGTTTTCTAGAACCATTTTTAGTTTGAGACTTAGCATGGTTTGGGGAACTGAGGAAAGTCCCACCCCTTGCTCTGCTATCCCTTCTAAAGAGGTATCTTTGTTCTGTCTTGTGTGCCAAGACTTTGGGCCCCCTGCCCATGACTGACCAGCTACTGCCTCAAGCACACTGCCTCTTGGGGGGCTACATGAGGAGCTGGTAACTGAACAGTCTTTTGTCATTTCTTCTACATAGAAAATTGTGTTCAGAATCAGTAGCAGGGCAAGGGACCATGGACAAAGGCAGAATTCAGAAGCAGTTGATCCCTACTGGCTGAAAGTTACTGACTTTGACCCTGTATTTCAGATGTGGTGACCAGGGGAGCAAGCCATCTCTACTCCATTAAGACACTGGCTAGCCTTCTCCCACTAGTGTTTAAGACAGGCATTTCACTTTACCGAAGTATAGAAGCACTCAGAGCACAGCTCAGTAACTTTGTAAATTATATCTATGCCTACATGATCACTTCCCAGACATGTGAAAGCCAAGACCTTAGCTTTAATTGTTAATCCAAAGTGATACTGATAAATTATGTATTATGGATAGTCCTTCTGCCACAAACAGCCCATTTTATTCTTGCAGTGGAATAAAGCAGCCAAAGAGTGGCACCAATACGATCTCCTGCCTGATGTATCAGCTTAGAGTTGCCAAACTCCAGCTGAAACATGTCTGACAGTATAAAACTGGGCATGACAAGTATGGGAGTTCAAGAGATAATGAATCATGAACCTCAAGCCTAAGCATGAAAAATGATCCTGTCCTTCATTACACAATGGTCTTTTACTTCTTTATATCCTAATGTAATACGGTGGGCATGTGTACTTAATTCCTACCACATGCACTTCCAACTCAGGGATAGACAATTTTAAAATTTTTTTATATTTTTAATTTGTGGAAATTAAATACCTTTAAACATAACTTCAAATAATTATTTTCTGCTTCTTATCTTGGTTTTTTTGCTGTTCTCCCTTTCTAATGCAATGTCAAGACCTAAGTGATGATAAAATTCAAGATTACCATAGGAGACTGCTAGACCTTGGTGATCATGTAATCTAATGGATGTCCTCAAAGACAGATCTGGCTGTTTTGTAGACTAAACCACTATTTTTGGTTCTTACATTTCTGCTTTAAATTTTGAAAAAGTGTTTCAGGTTCTAAATGGAATGAGGAGACAGTTACTTCAGGGGAAAAAAAACCACCCCACCCAAACAAACACCAAACAAAAGTCTTTTGGACATGCAAGTTAAAAACTAAAGCATGTAAAGTACATGCGCTTACTTCATCGTGTGCATACCCGTAAGTATAGTGCTTTGTTTGGCATCTTAAAAACATCATGTGTCTATCTGTTGAGCTTCATCTCTGGCCCTAAAAATACAAAGCCATTGAGTTCTTCTTATGAGGCAATGCTTTAAACAGGATGTCAGAGTGCTTCAAAAAACTATAAGTGCTAGAACCTGCTTAAAATTAGGGAACTCTAAGGAGCATACACCTTAAAGTATTGCAATCCACTTCAGCTTCCGCTTCAGAGAGTTCCATTTAGGCACCTTTATAGTACCATGAGTAACAGTATCACTTTATACCACTTATATCCCTGTATCCCTGCAGTAGCTTGTACCCTTAGCTACTATTCTCAACACTGTGAATCCTACACAGCTAGGATGCACTTCACTGCATTCAGAATTTTTGTTACAGATGCAGCAGGAGACAAAACAAGACCAAAAAAGGGCAGATAACAAGAAATTTTTTTTGCAAGCTGAGACAAACATCAGAGAAATAATTTAGATGCAAGAGATAAGACTTCTATTGGCATATTTTTCAGGATGTATTACGAGAGCAAATGAGAAACCCAGATTCAGAGAGATAGCACAAGTTCCACAAGAATGGAATACTAATTAACTAGTTAACTTGCCATGAATTATTCAGCATAATTTAAACAAGTACCTTGTAGGGTCCCAAAAACTCTGCATATATCACACAAGGAGGCCTTACTGTGCCATGTCCCACTCTATGCTTCAAAATGGGCACCACATTAGCATGAAATTATCTGACACAACAACTTCTGATTATTTTGGTTGCAGCTGCTTGCAAGCTCTACAAAGTAAGCATATTATAACTGGATTTTGCAACAGATAAATTGTTATTCCAATTGCATGTTCGTATACTTTAAAAATTTCCTTTTTTTTTCATGCCTCTCATTCCCAACTATATACATATCTCAGAATCAGGCAGAAAGGGATTAGATTATGTTGCAAATCACTTCGTCTTGGTAACATGGTGACATTAGCTACAAATCTAAGCCACTTCTCAACATTTCTTAATGGAAAAAAAAGTTATGTACACCAAGTCACCTCTGCAAATCAATCAACATTTCTAGCCATTGCACAAAAGCCTCAAGATATTTGAATTACAGAATACCATTATTATACTTCTAATCTGATTGAGATGAATGGGTTAACCTGGTGGGTGACACTGTGCTATGAACAGAACAAAAATGTTACCCCCTAAAACCAACAGTTTCCTTTCCTTTCCAAATTAATCTGCTGTTAGCAAAGCTGTGTGCCAGCACCGGAGGAATCACAGAATCTTCTGCATTGGAAGGGACCCACAAGGACTATAGAGTTCAACTCTTAAGTGAATGGCCCATACAAGGACCAAACCTACATCATCTTGGCATTATTAGTGCCAACCTTCAGCCAACTGAGATGTTCCCAAAAGCTATTTCATTCAATCTATAGCCTTTATACAGTTCAGTTCTTGTTTGTCACTCTCAGTATCAGAGAAAAGTGTAATTTTGTGTTCCATTTGAAAAGTAGATTATGGTCTGTGTGATGTTTTTTTGATGAATCACTCATTTCACAGTCCTAGTTCTCGGAAGTCTTTCCCAGTAAAGTTCCAGGTAAGATGTAAATGCCAAACACAAACAAACAACAAACAGCCAAACACAAACAACAAACAGCCAAACACAAACAACAAACAGCCAAACACAAACAACAAACAGCCAAACACAAACAACAAACAGCCAAACACAAACAACAAACAGCCAAACACAAACAACAAACAGCCAAACACAAACAACAAACAGCCAAACACAAACAACAAACAGCCAAACACAAACAACAAACAGCCAAACACAAACAACAAACAGCCAAACACAAACAACAAACAGCCAAACACAAACAACAAACAGCCAAACACAAACAACAAACAGCCAAACACAAACAACAAACAGCCAAACACAAACAACAAACAGCCAAACACAAACAACAAACAGCCAAACACAAACAACAAACAGCCAAACACAAACAACAAACAGCCAAACACAAACAACAAACAGCCAAACACAAACAACAAACAGCCAAACACAAACAACAAACAGCCAAACACAAACAACAAACAGCCAAACACAAACAACAAACAGCCAAACACAAACAACAAACAGCCAAACACAAACAACAAACAGCCAAACACAAACAACAAACAGCCAAACACAAACAACAAACAGCCAAACACAAACGAACTTGAAAACAGAAGGCAATGAAAGAGAATTACTGAAAACTGTCCACATTACCTTTAATGCCCCATATATAGCTAGCTAAATAAAAAGAAGTCTGTTGGGAGGGTTCATATCTATGTACTCTTCAAACACTGTCATATTTAAAAGAAAAGTATGAGTTGTAATACTCCATCAATAAACAGCTGACAAAGTTCAGTACTTCCAAGTTCCAGTCATTTTCTCATGAAGAAATATCTTGAAATCCCATACACCCACCCCAACCTTCCCCTCAAATAAATAAAGGAAAACACAAAATATGAAAATGCAGCAGTGCTATCCTATGCCCTACTGCATTTGCCACAAAAGTGAGCATTGCTTTATGGTTATTGCCAATATATCATTGCAGAGATATATGAGCCAAGAAGCCATTTAGCCATATCAGCAGACAGCAGTGATGAAGCCCGGCTTTGCGCTAGGCTTCTGTTACACCAGTACAGTACCACGTTAATGCCTGCCAGATGGGAAATGGCTCATGTGCTAGTAGAAAGCCATGAGACAGGGTACATATCTGTAAGCCTAAGAAGGACAACATTGCATTTATATTCTCCCTGTAGGGAAGAATATGGCAAACCATCTTGCACTGATGCTTTCAATGTAATTGATAATAGCTGAAATCAAAAGGCTTTTTCTCTTACACTTAGGCAATTACAAAAGCTTTTAAAGCTCTTATCCTCAAAGTGCACACTATGCTGTAAACCAGTAACTGCTAAACATCAAGTCTTAAAGGATATATAGTGTCTAATACTTACTAGCAAGATGAGGCAGCAGTAGAAGTGAAAGGAAAACAGTCAAGATAATGATTAATATCTTAATTATTTGGAGGCAAAGTCCATACAGCACAGAGCACTTTAATTAGTCTGTAGCAGAAATGGAGAGCCTCCATTCAGAAAAATCCCACTATGTAGTTCCGATCTGATCTCTCTCTTCAGTGGTTCTAGCTCTTGGGGTATATGTGTATATATATATCCAGATCTTTTCTGCATGAATATTGACTTTGTGCTGTACATTAAAAGTCACTCAGAACAGACTCTGCAGAGAACAGTGCATTCATAGTCCCTGGCAATCTGGAGCATAGAATAATTATATCCTGTTCCTTAGCACAACATTCTCCCTTTTCCACCAAATGCAACTGCTTGGGAGCCTTTGTCAGCCTGTTATTAAATAAGTACTTCTAATAAAGCAATCAGAAATGAGTTTGCATAGACAGCTTTGCAGTGTTTCTTCCTTCTAGGATAAAAAGAATATATTTTAGAATCAAATTATCGAACAGACATCCCCAGGCAAGCAGATGGAATGGCATTTTACCCACTCCTTTGTAGAAGCCAAAAGGATTGGCATAACTACCTCAACAAAGCAGGGGCCAAGGCAAAGCTGTTATGTGAAATGATGTCGATAAGCAGTGTTACAACTGTGCGTATTTCTCTTCTGTAGCTGCAGCCAATTTTGTCACAAAAAGTAGTAGGAAGCAGAAGGAAGGGAAAAGTTAGGAAGCAAGAGCAAAAATTAGGCTAGGAGGTCTGGTAACATTCAGGTGTCCATTAGTTTTACCTCCTTTAAATGAAGGCATAACACCCAAACATATGAATTTTATTTTCTGTTGGGAATATAAACAGAAAATACATACTGACTGATCTAAATGAAAAAACAGTGTGTATCTGGAATAATGAACAGTCTGTGAACATGATCTTATTGCATGGTGTTTAGGTAGTTTGTTCCTTCACAAAAATTGAGAGCTGTACTTCCACATGGATGCTGTGGAAATGTCAATTATTTCTAGTTACATAAAATTTTAATCACTGAAGTGCTATTTGTTCCTCTGTTCTTTCAGTAGTCTTTTAGCAAAATTAAATGCATTTTAAAAAGAAGTTTACTACAAGTGGCAAAAAAAAAATTATGTAAAAAATGTTGAATTTTTTTACAAGACTGAGTCTTGAATATTGTTCTATTCTATTGATAAGTAATTGTGGGATTTTTCATACACTCTGCTTTTTTGGTTGTGTTAAGAATTTTGTAAGTTTGGTGTTTAAAAAAAATGGTATTTCAATGCTGAATTGTATAACCACTTCATGCAATTTTTTGAAAGAAACATTAACCTCCTGGCGAGTTACATTAAAGAAAAATGGCAATTGAAAAAAAAAAAAAAACACAGAAACAAAATCTGTTTTGCTCTCATTTTGCTGAAGCTAAAGTGCTACAGAGACTGCAATGTAAGATTAAATAATATAGGAAAGAAAGGGAACAAAACACAAAGGAAACATGCAGTGTTTTTATCAATACAGCTGAAGGCAGAGAGATCTTAAAGGAAAAAACTTTTTGTTGATTTACTGCTTTTGCATATCTATCAGATTTAAGCTTCCTGAAACTCCCTAGCTAATATATTATCCAATTGTGCTAACTGTAACGGTATGGCAGATTTTAGAAATTAAACTGTTTCTATTCAGTTTCTCTGAAATGACTGAATAGTCAAATTCTAACCTCAGTGTTGGGGAATGAGGTGGGGGGGAAATATCTGTTTCTAGCAACTCCTACATTTAATTTAAATATTTAACCAAGCATTTTTTACAGCATAAGACAGGCCATGGATGCCATGCATTCTGTGAATCAGTTCAAGCTCTGTTTTGATAGCTTATTAAAAAAAATTTAATATTTGTATTTTAAAAATCAGATCCTAATAGTAGTAATCACCAGCTTCTATTCACTTTGTGTTGTACAGATTAAGCATTAAAATGTTTGAGGAAGGAAAAAAAAAAAGGTGTTTTTAGTCTGAAGAGAATATGATCCTCAGTAGAATGAGCATGTACAAGCACAGCATTCACCTCTATTCCAAAGCCATCATAACTTCAAGATTCAGACTAGGACTGCATAAAAGGACTGCAGCAATAAAGGCTTAGTAGGTGCAAGAATGTGCCTACAGAGTGGAAAGAACCAAAGCAAACCACAGAAGATTAAGCAAAAGATCAGTCCTCCAACAAACTGATCCTCAGAATGACATAGAAAATATGAACTCGTCCCCAGAGGTTCAACAATCAGTGATGCAAAGTATACCTGCTTAACTGGAATTTCTTTGACTTTTCTCATGAAACTGCTCCAGAGCTCAAAACCGCTTGAGCACTTGAGAATCTCCACCACACAGTCAGTGAACCCTACAAGATTTCCCACATTCAGTTCATACACGCGAGGTGATTATCCCCATGCAGAGTCCCTTTCACGAGCACTGTGCTAACTTTTAATGCCTGTTCTCCCTCCTTAAGTGACTGCTATACCCAAGAGTCCTCCTTTCCTTTGGATTCCCTGACTACTTGGCACATCACCAGGCAATCCTCGCTGCTCCTGGTTTTATTAAAGAAAATGACTATGGCAGCGTGATGTGACAAAATTGTAGCTCCTACCCCACCTTACAGTGGAATCAACCTGGGTAGGAAATATGATGGAGGTGTTCCTTCATCCAGCTTCAGCAGCAATGCTGGGATAACTTTTCGTTTAGTAAAGAATAAACTGATTAAGTTACAGAGAGATTAAAAAAGACAACAGATTCATTCCTCACCTCTTACTAGGAAGAACTACAAATTACTATATTGTTTTTTTCTGACTTCTCAGGAAGATAAAAATGCTGCTTCCATAATTACAACAATTCAAGGGGAAAAAAAAAATTCTCGGCCCTCTATATTTACAGTACAACAAAAATGGTTACACAGATTTCAAAGAGGATTACCAAAATAGGATAGAGAGGTGAAAAGCTGTTGCTGGCCAATGAATGTCTGAGAATGTCCCCCCAAAAATATTCAATCTTTAGTGGAATTGATGCTGTACTTTTTGCATACATCACTGTCCTACACTGCAAGCCACCTATTATGTGAAAATCGTTACAAAAACCTGTCTTTTCCAGAATTTTGGCTCTAGATATATTCTACTATTCTACTAAAGACAGAAGACAGGGAAACCAAGAGACTGGATTTTTTTGGTAAAGTGGTCCCTGGAAGCTTCACTCTCAAGAGAGACACTGCTTTCCTTAAACGCCAGCAAAGTATATTTGAAAAGTAGATGTTCTTGAGGAATTGCACTAAGATGGATGCAAGAGAGGTTGGAAAGCAGAGGTGTGCCAGAAAGACTGAAGATGTGAGGAAAGATATGCTTTGCAATCTGTAGCAACCCCTTCATTAAATTTCAAGTGCTTGGGTCATTCTTCACACATCTTGAAACCACATGTTCCCACACACTTAGCTCTTGATTATAAATACAACTTTCACATTTTCTTAATGTCGAGTAGCTATTGCTTTAGGCAAAGCAGCACTTAACAGCATTCTCGAGTGTGTGAAATTTAGGGTAAGGGGAAAAATCATCCATTTTTTTTAAATTTCCAGCCCTGTTTAGAGTAAACATCAGTTGTCTCATCAGCTGCTATTATGAGAAAGAATGTACTCCAAGTGCACAGATGCAGATCCTGGAAACAAATTAGGCCTAAAAGATTTTTTCATCTTTTCATAAAAAGAACAGGGCTGAATTATGCGCTGATTTTAATAATGAACAATACTGCATGACATTTTTCTTGACAAAGTGGAATTTGTTCCCAACTGTTATTATTTTTGCCTGAGTTTTTTTCAAAAACATTAACCCATTAGTAACTCCTACAACTTTGGGCTGAATTAAAGTGTGAGAGAACATAAATATGACTTGATTGAATGAGAAGTACTGCCATCCCCCCACTGAGGAATTAAAAAATACTGGAATTCTCCAAAGTGTATGCTGCAGATAATTTGATTTGCTGTCACCTGGGCTCTATGGAGTTTACCATTTACCAGCAATTCCTTTTTTACAGTTTCTCTCTATCTCCCAACCTAGACTGAAAAATAACTTTTCGGCAGTTCCTTTTGAGAAGGCTGTCACTGTATTTACAGATGGATCCAGAAAGACCGGCAATGCAGCAGTAGCATGGTTTGAAAAAGGAGACTGGAAAACAGATGTCCATCAAGTCAAGGGGTCATCTCAAATTGCTGAACTGTCAGCAGCAGTGAGAGCATTCCGTCTCTTTCCTCAGCCTCTGAGTTTGTGAGTTTGGTATCAGATTCTGCCTATGTAGTAGGAGTAGTTAAGTCACATAGAAAACAGTTATCTAAAAGAATTAAGCAATGAGAAGTTGTTTACACTGTTTAAAATGTTGCTGCTTCTGATCCAACGGAGGAAATATCCTTTCTACATCACCCACAATAGATCACATACATGCCTCCCTGGCCCACTCACAGAAGGGAACAATGTGGGAGATAAAGCAACAAATTCGGCTTTTCCAGTCAATTCAGTACTTACACCTAATAATTTTGAAAAAGCAAAAATTTCTCATAACTTTTTTCACCAAAATTCTAGATCACTGCAGAAATTGTTTCATTTATCTAGCTCTCAAGCCAAAGCCATTGTGTCTGCATGTCAAGACTGTCAACCAGTCACTCCTGTAAGAGCTGAAGGAGTTAATCCAAGAGGTCTTAGCCCCTTGGATCTCTGGCAATCAGATGTGACACATGTGCCACAATTTGGCAGATTAAAACGTGTACATGTGTCAGTAGACATCTGTTCAAGACTTATTGTTGCCACTGCCCACACTGGAGAAAAAGCTAAAGATGTTAAGAAACATTTTTCCTCTGCATTTGCCATTATGGGCATTCCAAAACAGATTAAAACAGACAATGGCCCAGCATATATTTCTGCTTCCCTTAAGGAATTGTTTAACATGTGGGGGATAACTCACACCACTGGCATCCCTCACTCCCCACAAGGCCAAGGGATAATAGAGAGAACTCACAAATCTTTAAAAGACATGCTGAAAAAGCAAGAAAATTCAGCAGTAGGTCTCTCTCCTTCAGAACATTTAAACAAGGCATTGTATGTCCTCAATTTTTTAAATAGGCTACATGAAGATGTTCCACCTGTTGCACATCATTTTGGGGCTGGAAAATTAAAAACGGGGGAAGCTAAGGTTAACTACAAGGATCTCCTGACAGAATGGCATGGTCCTGTCCCCCTCATTGTATGGGGAAGGGGCCACACTTGTGTTTCTGCAGGAACAGGTCCACAATGGATACCGTCCAGACTAGTGAAGATCCACCAGGAAGATTCTACCCCAGTTCCAGCACCAGCAGACTCAGCACCAGCTGCAGGAAACCATCCCCCCTCAGCATTGTTGTTGGGATAATCCTGTTTCTCATGTGCAGTGCTACATCGACAACTCAGAAAAGCCCATTGTCAGGAGTTCCTGCCACCTCTCCTCCACCAGTTCCAAATTGGGGAATGATCTCTAGACAAAACATCTGGTTAAACCTGGCACAATTGCTAAATACTGATTCTGTCTGTATATTTTAGGTCCCTCTAACCCTTTTAAGACTTGCCTAGTAGGAATCCCATGGACACCAAAAGAATGGGGTGAGTTCAGAAATCAATATGTTCCCTGGTGTGATGACCATGACCGGTATAGAAATCCATTTTTAGACTGTATTACACGATCAGAAAAAACTCAACATGTCAGACAGACATTTAGCTACCAGTGGGAGAAATCTGAAGAAATAGAGATTTTTGAGAGTATTAAATCCCCTCTCTGTTTTTACTTTATCCACAACAAATATGTTGCCTCAGCTGAGTTAATTAACATCACTTCTCATGGACCTTATTCTAATTTCAGGTTTTGGTGCAAAGAGGAAGTTACTTACCAAATACATGCTACTCATGATTTAGTTATTCTTCTAAAAGGAGTTTTTCTGATTTGTGGGTTTCGAGTTTGGAAAATGATTCCTAGATTGGCTACCGGAGGTCCGTGCACTTTGGGAAAATTAACATTATACAATCCAGCTGCTTTTAGGAATTCTCTCCCCGTAAGTGCCTCCAAAAATTGTACCAAAAGAAACATTAACTTGGAAAAGTCTCCCCCTCCTCACATGTGAAACTCAGAGTGCATAGGTCATTCCAAGGTTTGCACCCACCTCTTAGGTTTTACTCGCCACAGCCCAAAGCATGTCCTCCACCTAAGAGAACACAGCCCATTGCTGCTCTAACACCCCCACCTCCAACTGAATCACATCCCTTAGCAAAAATGCAACACTTACATGAATTCACAGCAGAGTGTGATTCCAATATGCACTTCTGGTCACACACCAAGAATGTTTTCGGTGGTGCAATAATTCCAGCAATTGGCACAACAAATGCTCTAGATCTGCTCACCAAAATGGGATGCTGGTTAGCATTTCTACTGTTTTCTACTGTTGGTAAACAGCTATGGGTGTCAGGAGTTTGAGGGTCTCTGCTGTCTCAACTTCTCTGATCATTCTAAGTCTATTCACTCTCATATCAATCAGCTTCGCTCACTAGTCCACAAGATCCACCAAGATGATGGTTTAATTCTTGATGATCTTTTTAGTTGGTTGCCTCTTCAAGGCCTTTCTTCCACTGTTAGGAAAACCATTATAGATTTATTATTAGTAGTATTTGTAGTAGCCCTTTTTGTTTGTGTCTTTCCCTGTCTGTTCCATTGTGCCAAGGGTTTCCAAACAATAAAAGAATATCCAGTTTTAGAAAATAAAAAAGGACAAGATGTGGCAGTGAACAATCAATATCAGTAATAGAAAGAGTCTAGTGAGTGGTGGGCTGGTGGAGAGGGTGAGGAGGCTGGCAGAAATGCCTTAAAAACTGAAGCTTTTTCTGTTGTTTAAAACAGAGTTTCTGTGTTTTTTCCCCCTGAGTCACTGTGTCTTCTTCCCAAAACCCCCAGAGAAAGCCTTACCTCCTTAGCTAGGTCTAAAAGAATGTGTCCTTGAAGTCTAAGTTTTCCTATTGGCCCTTAGTTAACCCTTTTCCTATTGGTTGTTATTTCTAGTTCCTCACTGGACCTGTTAGGAACCCTCTAGAAGTTGTAAATAGGTCCACCCATCTAATAAACTGCCTCTCTGCTCCCTCTCCAGTGGTCTCTGCATGTCTCTCTGTGGGACACCCCGAGGGCTGTTTGGAGGGGGACAAANGGGGGGGGGGGGTGTGACAAATCCCTGCTATGTAAAGGAGGGTCACGCTCCCGTTATTGGGATGTGATCCCCCCCCAAATCAACTGTCGCAGAAAAGGATTGATTCTTTTTCTGAATGAGCCCAAGATATTGCTTTAAATATGAGACTATGGCCACCATTATTTTCTGCACATACGAAACTACAGTATTTATAGGATGTACAAAAAAACCCTACACAAATCAAACTTTTTTTTTCCATTTTTCTCCAGAAAGATTTAACCAATCCTTCACTCCTCTCTCACCTACAATTTGTTAGTTGCTCTACTGTATCAGCCAACCAAAAGTAACCAAAATTCAAAGACTCTGGTTCATGAAAAATCCACAAGCTTGCAAATTCTTTTATCTCTGGGGCTCAGACAGTGGGGTTTCTTCGTGTTGAAGTATATGGCTTTTATCAGGGATAGCAAAACTTACAGATATTGGCATTCTGTACACAAAACCTGCAGAAGTAGTTTTGCTCCTCTTTTTAAACGTTGTTCAGAGATGTCTGATCAAAAGTCTGATGAATTTCAGCACATAAAAGCAAAGCAATAGTGATGGATGGAAAATAAATAGTGGGAATGGAAGGGGGAGGGGAGAAAACTAAACACAAGTATATCCCAACCTGAAGCTCCTAAATTTCAAGTTTTGCAATCTTTTATTATAAGATAATGAAATTAATATTTGATCAGTATTTTTATAAATTAATCACAAATGTGTTAATAGTATTATTCTATAATAACAATAAAAAACTTAGTAAATATCATCAATAAAAATAATGAGTAGAAGTAAAGTCAACAATTGGATCTCTCCTTTCTTATCTCAACATAGGTGAGAAAAAGAACAGTTTATTTATGATTTTACAGCTTTAAATTATTATCTGACTTGATGCAAGTCCTATGCTCTCCATCTCTGCATAGAGATTGTACTGCTATAAGAATTTTGTTTACTATAGGTCAAAGATAAGAT
Source organism: Grallaria varia (assembly GCA_013396735.1). NCBI lineage: Eukaryota > Metazoa > Chordata > Aves > Passeriformes > Formicariidae > Grallaria > Grallaria varia. The sequence continues at coordinate 55,243 of VWZG01001072.1, read as the reverse complement.
GTTTCAAGCAGTTCATATGGCATTTTAGAAAATCATTACTTTTTAACTGTCCTTCATTTCTGACAATATCACAGAAACAATCCAGTATTCCTGAAGCACTTCATCTTTTCTTAGAATTGCCTGATTTTTTTTTGTGAAATGAACTATCATTGCACCTTATTCTATGACAAATAGATTTGCATTCAAAAGAGAACTTCTCAGTCAGGAAAAGCAGGAAGTCATTCCTTGCCCTCCTGTTTTCCTTGAATTTGAATACAATAGATGATAGAATGCATTTTCCATTAATAGTTACCTACTGTTTGACTACAAGACACAACTGTATTCATAATATTAAAGTAATTTATAAACTATATAAAGATTATAAATACATATAATTATATAAATTCTATAAAGTTCAAACACAAAAAAATTTTCACTCTAGTTATTGCAGTTCATGTTACTGTACCTCAATTCCTGTAAAAAGAAGGGCAAGATATCCTCTAAACACAATCTCTTAAATGCCTCATTCCAAAACAAGATGCCACGGGTTTTTTTGGTTTGGGGCTTTGTTTTTCCTGCTAAAATCAGGAAAACCTATTAGTATTTTTCCATCTTGCTTAGGTATTTCTCTTACGCAGTCCTTTCCCAAGTAAAACACAATTAAGTCAATTACTGTTAAAAACCCATTGCTCTCATCAACACCAGACATGGCTTCTCTAATTTTTCTTCTCTATGTTTCAGAGTATTCTGGATATTCTGATTTACCAGGTGTTTGCTTGCAAAAATGCACGACATAGCCATCTCTGCTTATCACCCCTATGAGAATGTTGGGGCCTTGAAGAAGTCATTGTATCAAGAATACTTGTAATGAAAACTCATTTTGGAATATTTTTAATGTCTTAGTGAGAAATAGCACAGTCCTTGTATGTTCTTTTTAGCCATTTGGTAGCAGTACTTGCAAAGCACAAAGTTTTTCTGCTATGTGAGAAAGCTATCCTTAATTCAGCACTCACACTATAAAAAGCATTCTTGCTCTGCCTGATAAAGCTGTGTTTTATACCAGCAAATTTAAGAACAATACAATTTTTTTTTTAGCTAGTAGTGTTAAGGGCTAACTATATTAACCACAGTTGCTTTGATTTCTGATAAATTGCTTTTAAAATGGTGTATTGCAGGACTTTGGCTAAAGGCTCCATTTAAACTCCCCCCCCAGCTCTCTGAATCTGCAAGGCAGAAACACTTCCTTGAGAGTTTGCAACTCCCAATATTGTGCCACTTGCTCTTGTGGCTTCTACCAATCCAGGACAGCCCTGTGCTTGTTTTCCCTGCAGATCTCCTACCGGCCCCTGCTCTTCCCAGCCGCCAAACACAAAGGGCTGTCCCTGCTAGGAGGTGCTTAACTACAGAGTGCCATTTTCAGGAGCAGCTGCGTTTTCCATTGCTTTTTTTTCCACAAAGCACTTCAGAAATTTACAGCGAACAAGGAACAAAACCCATGTTATTTTGAAATACAAAAATATCAATGTATTCTTGTCCTTCGCAGATATGCATATATACATTAGAAAAATAAGCATGTATGCGTAAACATTTGCAGCATATATAGGTAAATGTTTGTATATAAATTTTAACACTTTAAATCTAGAGCAATAAAAAGTTGCTAACAGAATAATTATGGAGTGCAATAATAGAAACTAGATTTGACAAACAATTTAAACTAGAGCTTGGATAAACTGAATTTATTCAAATGCGTAAAATTCAAATTTGTTTCAGTTTTGACAAATCTCACTGAGAAAACTGAAATCACCAGAGCTCTTCCGAGTTCAAGATTCCAGCCTTCCCAATCCTATGTAATGAAACACATTTATAAATTTACCTAAATGATGAGAAAAATTCTATTATAACCTACTATAAGTTCATGAAGCCCCTGTTAAAGAAACAAGAACTGGAAAGGTCAAAAGTCATAGCATTTTAGCTTTACCAACAGACAGGAAAATCTTTAAGTGTTCATCCTGACAAAAACAAAGCCCCAAAAACATGCGAGTCTGGAAATATACCAGTTAAACTACTGTAGAGAAATAATATTAGTTTTGTTTTCACAACAGGGTTCTTCTTAATTAGGAACCTCTTTAGCAGTACTATTCAACTACACCATCCTAAGCCCAGAATACATTATAATAGTTTGTTATGTTATTGCAGAAAAAAAAAATGGTACATTCACAACTGAAATAAAATCCTGCCAATCACAGCTAAACTTGTTACTACACATAACTATTAGTTCAAATTTTAAAAAGCAATGAGAAATTGAAACAAAAAAAATACAAACAACTAATGCGTTGATGAATAACTTCTGTCCTTCCTTTGTCTCATATAGATGCTGAAAGCCTATGAAAATTATTAGTGTTGATCACTCCTGCTTCTTAAGTCAGGCCCCTGAGAACAGCTATATTACCTTAAGAATCATCATCTAATTTTTTCCTTTTACGTTGAGGTTATCTTGGCTGTTGCATGGACTTTAAGATACATTAGTTAGAAGCTGTGACACTTCTAAAAAAGGCAAGTCAGGAACTAGACGGGTCTGGAGGAATGAAGCCAAGAATAGGTCACCCCAGAAACAGTTCTTTGGTCTTGCTGCTCATACGAAGCAGATCTGATGGACCTTTATCAAACTTAGGACAGGCTGCCTGTGTCTTCTTCCTGACAGCACCTTCAGGTCACCAAGAACTTCAGGCAAGAAATGGATGCAGACACCAAGCCAACCATCAAAAAAACTTGAGAAGCGAAAAACTACAATAGAGTACAGAGGCTATGTTTAGGCCAAAAGAAGGTAGGGATGACAAATCTGATGCAAGACTGGATACTTACTGAGGAGCAGGAATGGGAGTTAAGTCAGCAGGAGGAAAAAATAAAAATGGAGCAACTAACAAGCAGCAAGTGGAGGAGGGCACAGCAACACCTTTTTGATAAGGGAAGCACATCATTACCCCCAAAAAAGTATGGCTAAAGTAGTGATCCATAGCATACACAGCTCTGACAGACAGCTTTAGAGCAGACTCAGAGCAAGTGCAATATAAAATGCCTAGTACACAACCCCCCCTTAATCACCATTTCCTTCTAGAAGGTGGTCCTTTCCTCAGGCTGGCCATTTGTGCAGCCACTTTCATTGTATTTTTGAACTCCAAAAAGTTCAGTACCATATTCTCTCCACCTCTAAGAAGAGGAATTTTCTACCACCTCTGAGGCTGCTGTGACTCAGGGGAAAACTAACATTTACCAGATCACATCAAGAGATCTTGATAGTCTGTGGTGACACTTTTAAACTTTAAACCCATTGGGAATAACTAAGTAGCTGTTTCTCAGAGGTGTTTATTTAGTCTATCATATTTACAGCTGTGTTATGAATAGCAATACTACTTATTGTAAAATCCACAGGATATTTCTATATTTAATTACTGTTTTCTAAACCACCTATGAGTGCACTTATGCAAATAACACTCCTTGTATAACCTAACGTCTTCGCAAAATACAGAGGCATGTGTGTACTACTGAAATCGCTGAGATAGAATCCAGAAGTGGGCAGGCTCTCACTGTGAGAGGAGAGCACTCAATTTGTAGGAAGCATTTTGAAAGATTCCTTTTCTTAGTTACAAAACCTCTCTGGGTTTGCTACTTTCTTTTATTGGAGAAGAGATAATGACTTAATTCAGGAAAAATATTTTGGGGCAATCTGTCCTTGTAAATAGGTTTCTTCCTTTAAGTCTATTCATATTTTTCGTAGCTGCAACATCTTATCTCAAAGGCATACTATGATATCAATTTTGCTTAGCAAATCATCTATCACTACTACTTGTATTTTCAGGGGTATCATTCCTCTTTTCTTCCAATTAAAAAATGCTCTCAAACATGCAGCAAGTTTATTTCTATACACCTAAATTAAAGCAGAACTAAACAATGCAGTTTTTCATGAAATACAAAAAAGTTGCAATCAACATGTCAAAAATACTCAAATTAGGACTACTGCTATAGTTGAAAGTCAACTTCTGTTTTACATCCTAAAAATAGGGCCTTATCAATTCAAAGCTAAAATTTCTGGCTATGCTTGGCTGGTATACACCTTTTTCCTTCAAATCTCACTTCTTCCATTTCCTTCCTCTTTTCTTAGAGAAATAACCTGTTTCCCAGCTCTCCAATTTCCTGCATGTCACAGGCAATTTCAGTGACCTACACCTGCTACACTTATGCTTTAGGAAATTCAACAATTTCTGGAAATTGCCCACATTTAGTGTACAAGTTTAGTAATAAGACAGGATGCTCAGACTTTAGCTTGTTCATATTTAGGCCCTGATTTTATTCTTTGCAAAAGAGAATTTACATTGTCAGCGTGAGTGCCTTTGTTACCTTCACTGTTGCAGCTGATTTTTTATTCAAGGTTATATCAATTATTTATATGGCCCAGATAACACTCAAAAAAAATACTTTTTAATATGATTACAAAGATCCTACCTGTGTTTTTTCCAGGTGTTTATGAAAAAAAATTAAAGAAATAAAGGATTAACTTGATCCAAGCTATTATCTTCTAGTAGAAGGATCATTATAGTTCAGACTCATTCTCCACCCTCCCCAACTGAAGGAAAATTACTACTTGGAGAACCGGAATATATTAAAATGCAGAACTTCTAAAGTTAGAAACAAACTCAAAAAACTCCCAGAAACTACAGGTGCTTGGAACTGCTAAAGAGCAGTATTTGAAGCATATGAGCTAGGCATGATCCCCCTGGTTTTGCATATTAGCTGTCAGTCTATCTTTACCACAAACTGGTGAAAGTAATTTGCTTGCACAATTGCTACTGAGCCTGCCCACACTTTTAAAACAAAGTGCACAAGTCATCATTCCCAGCATGCGTAAATCAATATATACTTAATAAATAGTCATTTACCTTACATTTGGAAAAATTATTTTGAACCGATGGAAGTCTGCTACTTAGATTAAGTGGTAAATGTCAGGCTGAATTTCCTTTAGCAGAAAGGTGAATTTAAATTTGATTCTGGACTGACAGACCTCTGGGGATTTCATCCAACTGAAATTATTCTATAATTTAAACAATGTCCTTTGTATTTCTTGCTTAAGTCAGCTGGAGGATGATTCATTGAAGGATTTGTTATGAGCTCAGTTTTGATTCAGTAAGGCTATCTGTTTAAAATGTTACACGTTGGAAAACAAGACAAACTTCAAGGCATTTTTGGGTTTTTTAACAGACATAATGTTAAATGTTTCAGGCCAGTAGTTTAAAAATAACCTAAAGGTTTTAAACAGGCATGATGAACTACGTAATATTTCACTTCAGCACTAAGAATAGACAATAAAAATTACAAAAAACAGTTTAAGTGAGAAATAAAAACATACTGAGACTAGTTTCTGATGCACTAATGCATATTTCAGTGTAATATGAAGTACATAAAATCCTCAGAGACTTATAAAATCTTGGAGAAAAACAACAAACATGCTTTTCTTCTGACATGTATATGAAGCATTTTAATGGAAATGAACTAATAAATAATTTCTCAGTGTAGAGACTCCTGTATTAGATTATCAAAATGTCTAAATACAAAGTTTAAAACCTCTAGCCTGAAGCTAATTGATGTAGTTATTTCTCGCAGGAAAAATAATACTGAATTTGCCGACACATCTAACCTCCTTTATGGATTAAAAATAAAACCAGCCAACATGTACATGTTTTAATGCAATTCAGTAGAAAACAAATAAAACACCACAACAATACAAACACCACACAAAAAAACCACCAAAAGAAACCTCCAAAACAAAGCCTGAAAAATAGTTACTTTGACTGGAAAAACTACAATGTGTGGAGCCTCTTATTAAATGTAGTTTTACTTATTGGAAATTAAAAAAAAATTAAGCACTTTACAGGTTTTCAAGATTTTATGAAAAATGCAAAGCATTTCACCGAGTGTGAAAAGTTCTTCCTGAGAGCAACACCCATCTGATCACAGGATAACAGCGGCTGGAAACCTCAGGAGACCTCTACTCTAACCTTGTGCTCAAATATTTTCAGTAGCACATTAAAGTGTAGCTTCATGTAAGGATACTGGTAGTATTCAAAGCTCAACTGCAGAAATATATGCTAAGGGGAATGGGTCTTCCATTTAAAGCTTGCTCTGCAGCTGCACATCTACACCAAGAACATCAATAGTTTAACACCAAGCATAATAATCAAGTCGACAAATCATCCTAGAAAGGAGGCAGGGGAGAAAAAAACCAAAAAATAAAATAAAAAAAAAAAAACAGAAACCCTGGACATTTTTAATGCAACTCTGTGTGCTTATTACTAAAGCTACAAAAGAAAGTCCAGCTAAACCTGAAAACAGCACATATTTACACATGACTCAGCTATATATAAGAGAAGGGCACGAGTCTTCAAGTACCTCAGACTAAAAAGTATCTTATGTAATCCCTCATAGGAAGATTAATTCTAACAGTGTTGCCGCAATTCAACTGCACTTCATTCCCATTGCTAAGCTGCAATTCTAAGGTATTATTTAGTTTAACAGCATCATTTTCTCTTCCACAATGAAAATTTCCATAACACATTACATAAATATAGATATTTTAACTTTTCATTTTGAAAAGTTGTGTGCATATCACAGGAGAACACAAGATATTTCAAATAAGGAGTTTTTTCAAGTCAGCAATTTCTCTTTAAGCAGTATTTCCCACTGTGCTTATATTGCACACTTCTCTCAAGTAGAGTAATTATCTGCACCCAGGGGTTTTTTTTGGTTTTTTTTGTTTTGTTTTTTTTTAAGAAACTGGTCATCAGAGGAAAGAGCAGAGACCTCGAAGTGTCAGCATCATAAACACTCAGTCCAAAAAAATGTTTATTTACACTTTCCTTTTTCAATGTTTAAGAACAAACAGAACAAAATATCCATCAAATAAAAGTACAGTTCAAAGTATTCCAATTAACCTATTTGCAGGACATTAATATGCTTCTCAAATCTAGCATTTCAGATGTTTGTTATCACCACAGAATTTAAATATTTTACATAGAAAGTCTCAATTAAATTTTCTCATTAAAAAGCTCCTTACATTTTCACTCTTTCTTCCTGTTTTCCTCTGTTCTAGTTTTGCATCATCCACTTTAGTGCAGAAAAAAAATTAGCAATGGAATGACACTGTCTTCAAGAAATATCATTGGCTCTAACAGATCATTTTTACTTTATTCTGAATCTGATCTGCTTTAATATTTCCATCATCTCAATTTCTGAAGACAGTTATAAATGAGAAGGTAAAATTAAGATGAGGAACTACCTCACCTGGAATTGTTTTAATAAGCGATTGACTAAAAAGAATTGAAAAGAAGTGAAACTCAATAGAATACTTTTCTTACTTTCATGGACTAGCTAAGATTACTCACATACACTGCTACAAACTATGACCGTGCCAAGAACCAAGCAGCACTTCATCCTCTGGAAGGAACAACACACCCCACAAGCAAGCATATCCCCGCTCACTGGGATGGAACTTACCCACTAGAGGAAAGCTGCTCTTAGTCATGATCTGGTCACACAAGCACAACCTTTCTGTTGGGTGCTGTCGAGGAAGCACAGCTTCTGCCCTCTTGATGAAAACTAGCTTGCTTCTCTCCCCTTAGTCTCCAAATAGATTCTACTTGTTGCTTTCAATCTCCTCTTCAAATCTTCCCGGAAAAGCCTTAACTACCTACATCTCCATGAGAATGAAACCGGCTAGTACCTGAATCTTTGGTTCACAGCGTCTCCAGTCAAGAAGACTTAAGAAAATCTCCCACCACAAGCACCTGGGAAGAGGTTGCCCTAAATACTGCCAGCTGTGTTAAGTAGGAGGGCTCAGCATGGCTCTTGAAAGAGAGTCTGGCTCCTAATTGTGAAAGCCTGGCAGCTATTTGACCCAAGAAAGGGCTAACAGGCCACTTGATGGCCAAATGGAAAAAGTCAGAATAGAATCAATAAGACTGACCCAGGCAGCCAATGATTTAATACTAACACCTGGAAACCCATCAAAATGGTTCCAAATGGGGGGTTTTTTGGTGGTTTTTGTTTTTTGCTGTTGTTGTTGGGGGGGAGGGTTGGGGTTGTTTGTTTGTTTGTTTTTTAAGTTATAGTCATATAGGTCTTTCTCCTTGTTGTTTGCCCCTTGCTGAGGGTCATCTGCTGCATGTTGGCCTTGTGGCCTCTAGTGCTGCAGGACATCCCAGAACACATTGTTTCTGGAGCAGTACCATCTTGCTGAATTTTCCCCATGGATGTTTGAACTAGGGCTGTCTTAGTGTGGTGCCAGAGAACACTTCATCTTCTAAGGATTCTTAATAGCCAATGCAGCTCGGAGTATGCTGCCTGCATGTAATGGAAAATATAGCTGGAAATTTAGCACCATAAGAAAGAAAGCGGTAAATAAATTTATTACGCTAAAAGAGATGGCAATCTATATAGCAGGTGGCAAGAAAATTGGGTGTAAGCAGATGCAATTTTTATAGTGATATACCCGAAATATTCTAAGTTTATTCACAGCCTATTAAGGGGGGAAAATGCACATCCAGAACTCAGAGAAGCTATATGGGCTTTTGTTTGGGAAGACGAATGAAATCTGCCATGTTGGCAGGGTAGCACAGTAGATCTTGTTACAGGGCCTCTGACAGTGCACTCAGAGAGTATTTTGTTTTAAAGCTAGATTACGGTATTTTATGCATGAGTTTAATAGTACAATTTAAAATCTTTCTCTTTAATTCTAGGCAAACTTGATTTTTCGACTGCACAGTGTTTTTCTCTTACACTGGAAAAGAGATACATTCCCTGAAGGAGGAGATGATTACACACATAAACCATTACAATAAGAAACAGGAGGGGGAAATAGTCTGAAAAACAGCAGACTACAAGCTGTTGTCAGCATTGTCCAAGAGTGACCCTCCCTCTGGAGGGAAGATCCTTAAGGATCATAATTTGAAAAAATGTTCCTTCATGAATAAAGCATGAAAGACTAAAAGAATTCCAATTTCTTGAATTATTAAAGAATATTTCCTACGTCAATGTGTTAGGAGATTTAGAGCCATATATTACACAGAGAATAGAATATGATTTTTTTATTTTGATAACAAAATACTGTCCACAGCTTGGATAATAAGCAAAGCAATTTCAGGAAAGGAAAGAATCATCATGCACAAACTAAAGACAAGCTGAATGATTTTTTTTTAAAAAATCATTATTCTATGTTCACAATGGGTCCATAGCTGAGGAAAAGAACATTCAGCCGGCAAAAAAGGGTTTAATTATAATAATGAAAATATAATCCTGAATCTTTTTTAGCAGTTTTCCCAGACCTGTATTCTGGGAACAAGTGCAAATCTGTAGCAGTATCACACTGAATGACTAATTCTATTTCATACTGGTTATGAGAAAAGGGTAGCTTTCTGCTAACCATATTCTCAAGCCTACAGACTTCTAAGGCATAGCATTTTGATTCTTCAGATGGTCAGAACAGTATTGAACCTGTAACTCTTATCAATAAACCCACACCAAAAAGTCAGCCATGACTGAATCATTTACTGAGACCCACTTCTCTTATTTAACAGCTTTTTTTTCCACAACTGCTATTCCATTTTGCTGCTGTTGTCCCCTACAACACTGATTTTAAAAGATGATGTTTAGGGTCTGAAAGGAAGGAGTAAAGCAGATGTGTTTGAAAATGAAAGGGTAACTTATAAAAATTAGACTAGACAAGCAGTATTGGGAAAAAGAAAAGTATGGAGTTTAACAGAGAAATCTCTAACTGAAAAGAATCTAAAGTGCCAGGCAATTATTGCAAATAAAAATAACAGAAAGGAACAGCTGAAATTAAACAGATGAACCATTCTCATGGTGTGGATAATGATAGGATTTGGTATCACTTTAGATGTCTCAATTGAAAACCTATATTCATTATAATAAATTTTTATTTAATTTTTCCAGTTAGAAGCCTAATAAACTTCAATTAGTGCTTTTTTAACTGTAATTTTAATAGTACTTTTTATACGTACATGTAATACCAAAACCAAATTATTCTTGTATAATTAAAAATAAAGGCATGATACTCAAAATATTTTTCTTTCCCTGTTCTGCCTTGGAGTCTTTAGCTATCAACAATCCCTGCCTAGTATAGACTTTTTTTCCTTCACGTGCAGTTTAATTCCTCCTTCTCCCATTTCTCTTTACTGAAATATCTCAAATTGTCTGTCAAGTGGGAATAGCAATTTGTAGCTACAACTGTAATTATTTCCTGATTATCTTTCCTGATACATCACTGCTATACTGAATACCGAAGAGCAAGAAGGTATATAATTCACATTCATCTTAAATTTTTTATTCCACTGCAGGTATAACATACTGGCATAGTTATTAAAATAGACTACTGCAGAATTTAACTAACTTTTTTAAAGGCATAGAAGATAATTTAACATAAATGCTGTATTACTTTTTCCAGACCTTTCTGCAGAAATGAGTTTATTTTTTCCTAAGGAAAAGAAAATTAATGTTAAGGTCTTCAACAACTCGTATAAATGTTAAATTTGTTTGAGAAAAAGAAAAAAAGATTGCTTCACATTGAGTCTGAGTTTTGCAAGTTTGAACTTTGGTTTTAGTACACAAGATAAATTGTTAAGGAAGGACATGTAATGTCCTCAAGCAGTAAATGGCAAATTATCTTTTCCCTTTTAACTGTACAATTTTCAAATAATTCTCTTTTAGTGTGANAATTCTCTTTTAGTGTGAAGTGTTGATCTGCAGAAAAGTTTCAAAATGCTTTGAGTATTCCTGCTGTCTAACCAGCTTTACTTATAACTCAAAATCTGGATTCTATTAAGGCATTTTCCTACACCAAAATCATCCACTAGATGACACTCTTGTACCATAATAAATCCTTTCAGTATGCAAGACATCTGACTGACTCCTTATAACTGAGAACACAAATTTTAATGGAATAATTAAAGACAATTATTTAAATTTTCATTAAGTGCTTTTGTAGGGAAAAATTCATACTTATAAGCTGATGTAAAAATAAACTTTTTAAAATGTTTTAATACAGCAAGTACTACTGGAAAGCTGTATTAAACATTATAAAACAATCCAGCAACTGTACATTCATCTGAAGCTGAGGTGTTGCACTCAAGACAGGGTAAACAAATGAGAGTTTTACTTCATTTTTTCCCATTAATTTATTACATACATTGCTTTGTAGATTCAAAGTACAGCAACAGGTTCTGCAAGAGTGAGTTACTATTTTTCTATATGGCCTGAAGTAAAAAGCAAAGGACAAATTACAAAATACAACCATGAACATTTCTTTTACCTAATTAAATTGGAAGATTATAGTAATGAATCCTGTTATTTTTTTCCCCAGTGCTACCCTGAGAGCTTGGGATTCAAAGGATTTGTCCAGTAACTTACAAAACTTCTTCAACTGAAATAAGCACTAAAGGTCTATAATGTTTATTTCTCCCTCCAGACTTGACTGCATGTGAAAACTGTAGAATAGATTCATCATACTTTGTTTCCTCACATGAAGAAGGGTTATGAAAACAGGATATATGTGTGATATTAGAATATGTGACAATATAGCAGCTCTCTTAAGTTTGCAGCACATATATAATCTGCACAAAAGTTTCACATGAGTTATCTACTGTTCTACACTTGGTCTTGCACAGGCAGTGAGGCATCTTCTATGCGTCTATGAAGATTTGAGTTCTGCTTTGCACTAGAATATACTCAGTTTTCAAACAGAAAAAAATATTCTTGGGGTAGAAATATTTTATTTGCTCAAGTTGCATCATGTTTATTTGAAGCATTTCTCAAGGTATCTATTACCATGTACATGTTTCCAGCTCAAGGAGTAACCTGAGCTTGATGCTTTTTATTTGATAGGAACTCTCTCAGTGGCTGTCCCTTGCCCATTCTCATCTTGATCTATGGAAAGGATAAAGGATATTTCTGACAAGATGTATGTCTGTAAATATTCTCCTTTGCAAAACATGCAATCAGAACTTGGACATATTAAGTAATTTGAGGAATCCTACCACAACATTTCATGAAAAGTTCTATGTGCAGTCATACCCGCAAAACTCATGTTTATACCGTGTGAGGACAAAATAATTTCCAGCAGAACAAAAGGTAGCATACAATTTAAATAACAAAAGCAAACAGGCACAGGATTTGTTTGAAACATGACTCTAGCTTAATTCCTAGTATGCAGGTCTCTTTCAAATATATTAGAAGCAATGCAGATTTACAGAAATTACAACAATTTAGAATAATTATTTTTTTTAACAGTGATTCTTTGCACTGAAGAAAGGAGAGCCCATGCTTAAATATGGAAGCACGGTATTCCACTGATGGTCAAAAACTGTGTTTTCTTTGGTGTCAGGAAAGGCTTTTAGGTAAATCTAACAACCACTTTCTAACATTAATTGATCCAGGATGAGTTACACATGGCCCACTTAGAAAAATTCTTAAATCAAAGATTGGATTCAATGCTTTAAAATATCTGTGTTTCTCAAAATGCAGATTAATATTTGAATTAAAATAAATTCATATTATTAGTTATTTCCAGTCAGTAGAGACCCAATTCAAATTCTTAATACAGCTTGAAGTGATATTTCTCTTTCTAAACACTTTAGAGGGTTTTTTTCCCCTTCTAATTATGCCATCGACAATGCTCATTACCTGCACTTTTGCAGATCTATTGTCAGCATCATTGCTGAAACTTTTCAAAATATTTTGCACCTATTGAAAGCTGGGCTGCTTATTCTTCATTCCTGGTGGACAATTATACACTGTCAAAGTAAAAGCAGACAAACCTGTGGTCATCTTCAGCAGGCAGGTATCTGACACTTGTGTGGTAAAACAGAAAACGTTAAACCCAGTAAAAAGAGAGACACAGATGGCAGGAGAAATGGCTGAAATTGTGATTAATTTCTCCTGCTCAATTTAGGTCAATTAGGTTATGTGAGTTTGTGCCAAGTAACAGACTTTTTTTCTGACCCTGTGCAGCTTTCAGTCAACCATCTTTCTCCAAGCTAGTTAATTATACATGTCAAGGATGTATGATTCTAAAGACAGGTCTCAGGTTGACAGCACGAGCAGCTGTCTCAAACAGTGACTCAGAAAGCCATAAAAATGTTGTTCATAACTAGGTGCTAGAAATGAACCCGCTTTTAAAATATGAGTCTGTAGCACCAAACTGTGAGAAAGAAAAGCTGACATACACTTACAGTTATTCAGAACAGGTGGACAAAACCAGGAATAACTTAAAGCAATTGGGAAAAAAAAGGCAAAGAAAGATGTGCTAACCCAGTTATCTAATCTTTAGATTTCATTATCTGTAGCAAGTGTCAGCTGTGTGAGATAAAACCCCTACTGACAGGTCTCATACTGAGTTTTGGTTTTCTATGTTAAATTACTCTACTCTATAAAGAGTTGATTGTTAAGAAATATAGTCTTCTAACTAAGACTGAGTAATTTCCTAATTACAATTCTCCTACAGTGGTGCACACTTAAGCAGCAAGAGAAAGAACAGCCAAACACACATGAATAATCATAGACATTTTCACAATTAAAACATACACCAGTAATTTATTGTATCTGCAAGCACGAAATGTCATCTCTTGGAATGACAGTTGTAGTCAATGCTGTGAAGTTTAGGTGCTGCATGATGATAAATATCATAAGAAAAATAGAGAAGGACTTTTTTATGAGAGCACACAGTAATAGGACAAGAGAGAATGGCTTTGAACTGAAAGAGAGAAGGTTTAGATCAGATATGAGGGAGAAATTCTTCGCTGTGCAGGTGGTGAGACACTGGAACAGGTTGCCCAGAGAAGTTCTGGATGCCCCATCCCTAGAAGTGACCAAGGCCAGGTTGGATGGAGCACTGAAAAACCTGGTCTAGTGGAAGGTGTCTCTGTCCACAGAAGCAGCATTGGAACTAGATGTTCGTTAAGGCCCCTTGCAAGCCAGGCCATTCTAGGATTCTTTGATGATTCTATGACAAAATTCCTATCAACACATTTCATATTGTATTATGTTTTCCTGAGAACTCAAACACAATTTATGTATCAATTGGTGTTCATTTCTTAGTTATGTCATGTCTTGTTCCTTTTGGGGTATTTTCCTAGGGTAATTTGCTTGTAATATTACTGAACATTGTTGGGGTTTTTCCACATTGAGGATTTGGGGCATTATGATGCTTTGTTTCTTTTAAATCAATTGTCATCCAAGAATAAATTTGATAGTTTTATTGTAACAATTACTCTGTGAGCCCAGAAAAAGTATCAATTATTATTAAATATGTATGGACACTCATATGACTTTAAAGTAGCCTTCAGTCTCCTCTTAAGGATTAAAATTGCTAAGTCTGGGTTTATTAGCAATGTCTTTGCCAGTTTATTCTCCACTGGGGGATTGACAATGATCTGGTTTCACCAGAAGTTGTCCAGCTCAAGATGCTGAGAGGTGGTTAGAAACGGATATTTCTTATTACATGGTAGAGGCCACGAGGTTTTTCTGTACAGTATTGCCTTTAGGGTTGATAGAGTAAAATATGAATTTAAAATTACTTTCTTTTTAGATGCTCTCGCCATTAATACTGAATTTATGATGTTGCAAACATAAAGGATGACACAGAGTCAATTTTAGAAAGCTGACTTGGAACACTGGGTTATAATGGACCAGTGGGAATACTCAACATGTAGAAGCAGGATAGTCATTTGATGTTATATTGCTTAGTTCAACAGGGACCTAATATGCACAGTGATGTGGCAAGCCTTGTTTCTAAAATTGAAGGCAAGCTTCATATTTACACAAGTACTCAAGACAGTAGGATGCTATGTAACATTATGATTCAGAATTCTCCTGATCTAAAGAGTCATGTATTTCCAAAACACTATGAGCCTAAACAATGTCTTTGAGGTAAATCTTCTTTGATTTATCAACAACATATTTTTAAGGACCTGCTAGTTTTAGAGTATCTGCAGCAGGCCATGAGAGACGCATAGTTGCATGGGTGAATTGAAATGCTATGCTGTAGCATCTTAATTTCGGGTAAATAATTTGCAATCTGCAGCATTCCTCAGAGTCTGCACAAAGGTTTTTGTTATTCTTCACTTTACAAAATACATGATTAATTACTAGTACTAATCAGCCAAGAATGATCAACAAGGAAGTAATTTAGGCATCAGATGTTATATTTTTATTTTGTTAACTGCCTAAAAGTTGCAACACTATGTTTCAGCCTAGCAGACTCTTCTCCTGTTTTTCATGTTTTACCAAGGGATGTATACAGAACAACGTAAAAATATTTCTAGACTAAGCAATTTAAACAAATTGAGATGAGAATGAGCATTAAAATATTTTATTAACATACTGAGAATGGCTACCTCTTCTAAAGAGACTGAAACAGGAGGGAGAGGGGAAAATAGACCAAAAAAACTAAAAACTTTTACATACATACTCCCCGAGTAACTCTTGAGGCACTGAAAAATGTCCTGGGAAAAAAAACAGGACTATTATATGATGGTTTACAATCTTTATCTCTGCAGAGTTTCTGTATTTTAAAAAAGCTGAATAATGATAAGGAATTGAATTCATAATGCTCAAATTCTACAAGAGCTTTGCAGAGATAACTCTGTATGCGCTCAGAACCACATTTATTTCATTTCTATGTTTGCATAGTCAACTAAGGGATGCAATAAGGAAAAGAGCCCATATAGTATTTTTCTGGAATAGTATATTGAACTCTAATTCTGCTGAAGTCAGCTATGAGTTGTAATGAGAAATTGACTTCGTGAATTTCTAGGCATCTCTGAAATAGTAAAAAGTGGACTGGGCTGTCAGTTGCATCAGCTGCATGTGCTGCTCTTTTCACCTCACCTTTCTATCCAGTGTGTGCAACTTTCCCCCACTCCTTTGATCCCGCTCAGGAGAAGACAAGTAGTAGCAGGATGTTACAGAGGAAGATACAGCTCACTAACCTTAGAGAGAGGAGGAGATCACAAAATTAGGCAGCTGTGCTCCCATTCCCTTTTGAGCTCCACAGCTTCTCAGAGAAGTTTTCCTAAACCCAGACCCATGTGTACAAAGTGAGTCTGAACTTTATCACAATCTGCATCCAAATGTTGTATTTAAATTGGTGTTTAAAACAGCACACAACTACAAAACAAAAATAACAAAATAAGAAGAATCAAAACATTTCTATCAAAAATTCTAAGCATAGTACCAAGAGAAATGCATGAATGGTGATCAGAGGAGCTTTTCAGATGATCAATAAAGTAATGAAAGTTATTTGAAATCTTATTTCACTGGGATTTTTTTCTGCATACTTTGTTAAATTTATGTGTAAGAAAACTTTTTATATGCAAAGTAAAATTTAAAAGAAAAAGGGAATAACAGAACTAAGTAAACCATAAAAGGACAGACCTGGTATCCTTGAGCATCTGGCTATATTACTTTCAACATAATATTGTCTTACAATCAACAAATGCTCAGTTTACTCATCCATCATCATGGTATCTGTACCTCTACTACAGTAAATTATATGATCTAGTTTTCATTTTAACAGAATATTTAACTGTTATTTATAGAAGGTCATAGAAATAGGGAAAAAACACACCATAACAAAACTTTTTGTAGCAATGATTTTTCCAATGGTAAAAAGATGTGCTAAATAATCCTCAAATGTATGTATAGAAAAATTAATAGAAACTCAAAGATCACTATTTGATCACTTTTACAAGTGGTCACTGTTCTTTTCATCTCTTTTACAAAGAAAAAAGAATTCTGAAGGACTGTCCTTTGCCTTTTTTTCATCTTGCAGTCTTTGATTTATCCGTTAAAAAAAACCCACACAATCAACATGGAATTAAAGTAAAAGTAATTTTTAGCAAATCCAGGAAAGTGTCTTGAATGGCATTATTATATTTCATTTCAAAAAGACAATTTAATGTTACAAAATCCATCCCAACATCACCAACTGAACAACATCAGTAGTTTACCTTTAGTCTTGAAAAATAGTAACTCTTTCTGCTATCTTTATTCTCAGATAATCAATAAAGTAATGAAATCCATTTGAAATCCTGTTTCACTGGAATACGGACATTATAGCAAGTGAATTAGACCACCACCTCCAAAAAGAAAATTTTACTGAAATTAAATTTTGGAAGAGTAATGTTGATCCAGGAAAACACAAAATCATGCCAATAGGTTCCTATTAATACTTTCAGGTTTTTGGAAAAAAACAAGTCAGACATTTCAGGCTTGAGACTTTTGAGTTACACAAGCCTCTTGATTAGAGAATGCTGTTTTTATACAAGGGAACTTGCAGTTATTTGAAAAACAAAGAATATGAGACTAGTTTAGTTGGGATGTGTAGACTCAGTCCCAGCACCCGTTCAGCAGCGGATATTTTGATAAGTCACTTGGGAGGTTAAGTTGTAGTTATGTAACCATGGTACCACTGTTGATGTAGAATTTATGTAAATATAAAAGATCGATCTGTAAAGCCAATAAGAATTTGGCTGCTGCCGTACTAATTATTATGTTAGGAAACATCTAAAAAAATATATTTAAAATAAAACAACATGTTTATTTAAGGAATATTTAAAGCTCTTATTTTTCTCCAGGAAGTGACTTACCTGACCTTCTCTTTCAACCATATGAACCTGTGAGATTTAAATACCTGAAAACACAACTATCTAAGTCTCAAGAGCTTCATTTTCCCTTTTTAAATCTGAAACTAATCTGACCAATTGCAACCTGCTTGAGGGGGAAATACAGAAATAAATATGGGAAGGGGACGGGGGGTGGGGGAGAAGGGAACTCAATTTTCCCTGAAGCCTCTTGGAGCTGGATGGACCTCACTGCCATAGTCTATGGAAAGCAAGATTTGGATCTTCAGAAAATACACTCAGCCAAAATTTTTGGAATGCTAGAAAAAGCAATTAACAACCAACAACAACAACAACAAAAAGCAAGAAACAGAAATAACAAACTCTGGTTGACGTCAGCATTAAGAGGAAGAACCTCTTTGTATGTATTGCTTATTACCATCTGTACAGAAGCAGCAACCAAATATTAATACTTATCTGTTCCAACTGAAAATATTCCAGATTTAAAGTCAAGAGATAAACACTTAAGAATTAACACAATAGTGTTAGTCATTTACTCATATCCTTTTTAGTACATCTGACTGAAAATACCAGTGAGGGTTTATTGGAATTTGGATTACATTTCCACATTGCAAAAATATTCTTTATGACTGGAACAAGAAATATCTAGATTTGCTATACAGAGCTGCTTTAGTAACTTTTAATACTCACAGTCCAGGCAATATTTCAACTACAATAATATATGGTGGTGGAAAGAGAAAAATAAATGCTTAAAGTAATTCACGAGCAATTAAAAAAAAACCCAAAACATAAATGAGAAGCTCATAAATGCACAACTTCCTGAATATTTCCTTCAGAGAACATGAGCAATCAAGACTTTTGGCCCCTATTCCTGTCACTACTTACATAAGCCGGAAGAAAATAACAGTAAGTTCTGTCTTGAAGGCCACTGCTAATCAATGAAAAAATGTGCAGATGACAAAAGGAATAATTCATGGTTCTCCTAAAATCTGCTCTTTAAATCTGGTGCTGAATATACCCTTTAATTACAGATTTAACATCAACTGAATGTTTATCATTCATTTCAGGAACACTACGTCAGATCTAAGCAATCTATCAGATGCAACCTGGCATCCTGACAATGTCTCACCTTGAAGACAGATATGATGGATTGTACTGAATAATTCTCCTTAGGAAAGGCTCTGATCACAGAGTTTGTAAGTATTATCAGGCCTGACTTATCTGCTGGATTTTAAAGTAACCATTTCTGTTTGTTCCCTTGGTTGTGTTAACTTTAACCAGGATTGTTGGCCTAACTCATTTCAGCACACAGCTGCACAAAAGCTTGTGCCAACAGAAGTCATGGCACAGAAGTGGGATTAAGCTAGTGAGTGTTTATTTTAGCTGCTGTACCCACTCTAGGCTGCTTTAGAGGCTTCCAGGCAGCTTGGGCAAACTAACTTCACCCTTCTGAAGTAAGAAGAGGCTAAAAACCTCTATTTTCTTGGACAGGAGTTATCTCCAATAATAAGAGAGAAGTGAAGCAGCACCTGGACTGTAAATGCCTGTCTCAGCTTGTTGCCTGCTCTGCAGATTGCTGATCTGCACAGCAAGCTAGAGAGAGGACAGGCAGAAGGGAGCAGAGCAGCCCTCCTGCAGGCACTGCTGCTCCCAGGGGCAAATGGCAAGGGTCTTCCAACACATTGCCAAGTATGCAACTGCAGTGGAAGTGCTAAGTAAACTGAAATATAAATAAGCTTCAGGTTTTTAATCAGGGTCTGCTGTAGTCTGGAAATAAGGGCAGCTGGGTGGTTATTAGAATGCAAAAAGAAAGATAACTTGCTGTGTTTTGCTACAGTTATTGTGAATATGTACTTGAGATGCCCATAGCTATCAAGAATGTTCTTTAATTGGGATAATGAGTGAGGTGCTAAAGAAGCCACATCACTTAAGTAAATGTTGGTTCGGGTTAGATAAGAATAGTTCTCCAAAGTTATTAGTAATTGCTCATAAACAAGACTTGATTAAGAAAAAAACCACAAGATTAAATACAACATAGCTCATATCCAGTAATAAATCACATTGAAATAGTGTTAGCAAAAGACCCCTACAGCTGAATATATATATATATACACACACATATATATGTATCTGCTTTATTAGCAAAAATTGTCTGAAATAAGAAAAGCTAAATATTCTCCCAGAATGACACTGCATATATATCCTGTTGTGGGAGTGTCACCTAAAATAAAATCTTGCAAGCTGCTGTATAGAGCCCAGAAAATTTCACCAGACTAATGCAAATTCAATGCACAACATGGTTTAGGATATTCCTAATAAGTGAAAACATTGCAGAATCCTAAGAGATTCAGTCTCCTCTATCATTTGCCTGTTAAACAAGAACAATTATAATTGCTGCTCTGAGATGCATCAAAGAGAGTCAGTAATTTTATACTCTTACGTTAGAATTAGGCTATCTTTGAAAAAAATGAATGTTCTGACTGGCATTTCTGTTGGAACAGAAACCTTACTTGAAAAAAAAAAAGCATAACTGAGTATCAGTATAGCAAAATGCAAACATCAGTGACACGGTATTTCCACTGAACTGTGATGACATAGAATAGGAAGAATCCTCTTCTTGTGTCATGCAGGCTTACCATTTAGCAGGTGGAAAAAGAGCTACTTCTTCCAAAAATGCCAGCCAAATAGTGATTTGCATGATTACACAGAATTGTCTCATTAAAGCACCAGTGCCCAGACTATCAAGTCTCTTTTTCCTCTCTTTTATTTTTGGCAGAGAATGCATATGTGACTATCATAATTAAAAGTTTAAAGAATCCAGTTTGGAACATCTGATGGAAACTATTTTCTTCAAGACCAGCACATTTGAAAACTATACTTTATCCAATAACTGCTTTTTTAAACATTCAGGATGTAGAGGTAGAGAATGACAACAGGACTTCCAAAAGACTTCAGGGTGAAAGGACTGACAGAGAGAAGAATTCAATCAATAAAAGCCAGGACCAAACTTTTTCTGTCTAGTGTTAGAGATCAAATGTGAGTCAAGAAGACATACTTACTTTAAGAAAATGGGGTTACAAGAGATTTGAGACAATATAAATATGCTTTAAGCTAATAATCATCTTGCAAAAACAATGAAAATAGCAAAACAAGACAAACCGATGTATCCATATTTCTGTTGTTTTAAGTAATTTCCTAGTCGTAGCTATAGTGTGCTCTATCAACACCTCCCAGACCTATAATTTCTATCAGAACAGAGAATATAACTGATCCTTTTACTGTTGAATTGCCTCCCATGACTGTCTTGACTTGAAGAGTGAGTCATCTCCACTACGATGAATTCCTGACTGCCCTTTAAGTGAAAAAGCCTTTTACTGCGTGACGAAGATGTTTATTAGTGTTTCAAACGTAGATCTTCCTAAAGTAAAGTGAAGCCCAGCGCCCTTTGTTATGCAAAAGGCTGGCACTTCAGCTCTCAGCACCCAGGGCTCAGTGTGCAGCTCTCACTGCAGCTGCCCACTGAGATATCTCTGCACTGAATGTATTCCTCAAAAACACTTCTACAGAGTTTAGGAAAGGCCCTTCTCCCAGGGCCGCCAAAATAAGTGGACTTACCGCTGTGCTTCCACTGAAACTCAACTTGAGTCAAATGGTTACTTATACACTCTGTGTTCCTTCACAGTAACCTGGTTCAGTCACTTTCTCTCATGTTTCAGAAAGAAAAGGAAATAAGGGTTGTCCTTTAAAATAAAGAATGGATCATCATGCTGTTGAACTAAACAAAGAATTGTCCTTTTAGATATCATGTGGGTAGTTAACCTAATCACAGTTCCTGAAAATCCGCCTGAACACATGAATTTCTAAAGTAACCTTGAAAATTAGTCAATTTTCTGTGAAGTGACTGTTTCCATTAAGGAAATGACTGTCTTAAACATGGAAAGAACCAATACCACAAATTGCTATTAACTCATGAAAATGTTTCTTTTTTTGAAAGTCTTTATGAAAAATGCCTATGGAAAAAATAATTTCCTGCACATTTTCTTCCAGATTCATATAACACGAATGTATATGAATGCAACAGGCATCCTTATTTTTCTTTTAAAGTAATGGACATTAGGAGAAAACCATTCGCCTTCTGTTCTCAAGATTGATATCTCAGGAAATTCTACTAGAATTATTTTCTATTAAAAGAGTAAATAATGAGATAGTATCAAGGATTTTTGTCATAAAAATTTTCAGAGTTTAGCAAAGTGAATTTTATTTATTGTGTAAATATTCAACACACCAGCTCACAGAGATATCACATACCCAGAACGGTGTGTGGTAAACATATGACTTAAGCCTAATGTATGCATATCATGGCACTAAAGACAGAGACCAACATAACCGTGGGGTGGGCAATATTGCTGAGATAGCTGAACAATTACATTATTTCCTAAGAACATCTACTTTACACCAATTCACAGCATTCTTCTTTCCTAACCCACCAGTAAAATAAGCGTAAGTTTTCATGACTGAAAACTGCAAAACCCAACAGTAAAATAATGTAGTAACAATAAAACGAAACAAAACTGTGAACCGTACCAGTGGGGAAAGATGTCTTAGAACCATATAGGACAGAATTTTACAAAGGCTTTATTTAAAATGTACATGCAAGTAATGCAGGGGGTATGGAAGGACGCTATGATTACAGCTCTTTCAGGCTGGTTACACTTTAGTATCACTGTCAAATTTACTACCTGCAGTTTTACCGTCAAGAATACATTTCCCCTGATTTTAATGCATCGCTTAAATTTTATACTTTCAGAAGTGTTCTCAGTAAGACATTACATGTGATAGAGAATAAATACTATCTGGTTTTTATTACACTTGCTACCAATTTTCACTACGTTACCATAGCTAGGGTTGTTCTTGACCAACTCTGCCTGGATACCTTGGCACCTTGACATCAATTAGGTTGAATATTTCTCAAACCTCAGAAATACCTTATTGTCTCAGCTCTGAGGTTCTGGTACACATGGCAGCATTCTCCTTAATATGAATAAATTTCCCAGAATCTAAAGACTCCAAAACACTCTGAGACATTTTTGGACACTGCTCCAGTAGCCATTTCCTGCCTACATTCATAAATATTGCTTTATGTGCCTGTTGGATGTGAGGTAATATTCAAAGAAAGTAATTAGTAGCACAGTCTGGCCACAGGCTAACATGTCTACAGGGACATAATCCTAAATAAAAGTAATCGGTGAATCATAAAGACCTATTTGGTAGCCAAGATTTTATGGTGCACGCAAAGGTCTACAAAATTAAAAAACCAAAAGTGATTCAGACCTCTGAGGCTCTAGTGTTTGCTAACAGATTTCTATTGATCTCTCACTGAGGATCAGATAATGAAAAACATCCCCAGCAGTGACCATCAAGGCGTTTGATGAAGTACATGTTGGCTCACAGCATAATTTGTGTGGCAGCAGAGCTTATCTTGTTGCCAATTTGCAAAAGGCACCAGAAGCTTTGGCACCTGTTCAGACCTGTAGTTATGCAAACGGCACAGGGAGTCTGCAGAGTGCTGTGGCAAGTCAAGAAAAGAAGCTTCCAAACTGAACAGTCTGCTCGTCTCCCCACCTTTTTCTCAGTAGGAGTTTCTAAGCCAGGACATGGGTTATGGGACTCTGTCAAATGTTTATCTAACCCAAGGAGCAAAAGATGCGAGTGGGTGTAATTTGAACTTACTAGACTCCCCACTGCTGTGATAATAGCCTGGGAACCGACTGGGGACAGATCTGCTAGGTACGATGGGACTGTCTGAACCAGCATCTTCATTGCAGAGCACCAAAAGCTAACCATATCCATATGATGATGTCTTGCTAAAATAACCATTAGAAAGTGCTATAGGATATCTTAACTTCAACATTGGATGTTAACAAAGACCACTTTCTCTCTGGCTAAAACCCCTGAATTCTCTGGAGACAATCATATAAACACATTGGTCTCCCAATTATCCAGTAGGTCTAGTATTAAATTAATACATTAAACATTCACCAGAAACTCCTAGTCCCTTTCAGCAGGTGGATATCCCAATTACTAGGTGTGATTTTCTTGCTAATTCTTGGTTTTACCCAGTTCGTGTAGAAAGAAGTAAGTTTACTCATGAAGAAGAGAGTAATATCCATCTCTCTCCCAGAATATAATTTAAATTAGCATTAGGGCTCATTCCATAAATAGGAGATGTGGGATCGAAGTCCAGGAAAGTAAGCATACATGTCTCAAAAGTGGGTATGTAATAAAGCAGCATTACAGGGAGTTCTAGGGGGTTTGGTTTTTTAGTCAATCTGTTGTTTTGATGCTGAACTAGCAGTTGTGTTCTGGGGACATAGGTCACAGGACTACTTGGAGTTTGGGAATCCATTTCCTACTGAGGATTGGAAACTTTTTGTTCTTAATTGTTTTGTCGGGTTTAGCTAGTTTACAAATATTGAGTGAAGTCATATATTTTGCTGCTTGTAATATTTGTTTCTTTACATAGCCATCCTTTATGCTTTTCCTTTTCTATCTATTTTCCTGTTAGGAGACCTTACACTTTAGATACAAGACTTCCTGTTATAAGACTCTGGACTTATTTTATATTTTCTGAATATATTAGCATCAAAATACTCTTGAATTAAAGGGATGGGAGCTTAGCTAAAGTACCTTCTGTCAGAACCAGAATTCTTTTGCCTTCCAATCTTTCAAACAATCTAAATAACCTGTATTTCCCCTTGCATTTAGTTTTTACCTCCTGGTAAAAGCTATTCTTTATAGTATTCCACTTTTCATAGAGTAGAAAAAAACCTGAATTTATAGCACATAAAAAAAGGAAAACTACATTTAAATGTACCAAAATGTAACAAAAAATCCCGCTCTCTTTATCACTTCAGACCTAGCTTGAAGAAAAGGATTTAACCATGCAATTTTCTTTTCATATATCAATTTCCATTCAGGACAGTACCATCATCTGTGAAAGCCTTGAGACTGTCAAATATATATAAATTAGATCTGAATAATTTTTTTTCCATAGTAAATGCACTGTATATGTCATTAACTGCTGTGCATCATCAGCCATACCAGCAATTTGTAACTATTCCCTCATATGAGGTAAGAAGAACCAGGGTACTTTATATCATTGATGTCAATGACTAGCTCGGTTTCTTCTGTAATTCTGTCAGCTGTGTCATGTCAGCTTTTGAATAAAGCCTCAGCTATAATTATCTGGCTTCCTAGGGTGAAATCAGAGTTTTAGTCAATATTGCTTAAGTTTAAACAATAGCTTTCGAATTCTGTATAGCACCTGTCACTGTTTCGTCTTTGAAATGCTTAACAAAGGTGCTCAGTTTTTTTCAACAGCCATTACCATGAAAAGCCAGCGTAGGTGGTAGCCTGTATTATCATATTCCAGCTAATTGCCTTTCTGTATACAATTTTCCTCCTAGCTGTTTTGCATGCAATTATTATGAAACCATTGCATTCTGATAGCACCCAGATGCTCAAATTGAAATCACAGACCCTTTAGTTAAGAGACTGTACAAAATATTCCTAAACTAATTTCTGTCCTCAAGAGTTTGGACAGAAAGCAGACAAACAAGCTCATGTAAATGGGAAAATGTCCTCACATTGAAGAGAAGGATAATTTCAAGTGCTGCACTTGCTAATAATCACAATGCTCAGCAGTAACTCTTTTCAGTATTGACTCCTACATCCTGACCTTACTAATGAGAACATTTCAATGATGGTTAATGAGAATTTTGCAACTAACTTTAAAGAGATTAGGATTTTATCTTATGAATCCAGATCCGGTAGAAATCAAATGTGTGTCATGATTATATTTTAAATGCCAGCTCTAATTGTCCTAAAGCTTTCTTTCATAGACTATATAGAAAAGTTCACAGTAGATGGCTCTAATCCCAATTCTGCATTTCTTGTTTTCTTCTTCACATTTTTTCTTCAATGGGATCACTTGAAATTAAATATAACACTAACTAAGTCGCTTTAAGAATTATCTTTAAAAGCAGAACAGGTTATGGATTATGTCATCATAATCTATGACATACTGAAAAATCATGCCTGATAATTGAAAAAAAATATATCTGACAACACAATATATTCAGTATCTTTAGGAAAATAACTTTATATCTTATGTGTCTGATACCAATTGATGGTTCATCCTTGCACAAGCTTAATGGTTGTTACCTTAACAACCATTGAAAATTCACTGTAAAAAAACAAACAAACAAACAAACAAAACCCCCAAAACAAAACAAAAAACCCCCAAAAAGCAACTGTTGCTATTTCGTTTTAAAAATGTAACCAGAGTATTTGAAAATTGTCACAGTCCTATCTTCCACTCATTATTGACATCTAAATTACATTACATTTTTCACAATAATGAAGAATATGGTTTTTTTCAATCCACTCTGTTAAGGATGTGTCAAGCCCAGTAAGCATCTAGAAAAAGGCCAACTGTTTAGTATAATGTGCAGTAAAACAGAGTGTATTCTACATGAAAGATCTTGAAAAAGCAAAGTTCTTAATAATGGATATGTTTTATATCTAAAACAAAGAAAAAAAAAAGTTATGTTGCAGTGTATCACTATGTAGAGAGACCATAAATTGTCCTTTGCCAGATCTATTCAACTATGTTTATTCGTAGGACTAAGAATTACTCCAGAGACAGTCTATCAAATAGAGAAATCAATGGATGATATGAGAAATAAATCAATTATCAATCATGAGATTATTAACTGAAGAACTGTGGAATTTATTTTTAAAAAAAACCCCTCACTTCTCCTAAATTATAGTTACTGTTTATTTGTCAATCCACTGACTAAAATTAAAAAAAAATTTGGTGATTAATCATGTTGGAAGTACATCTCCTTGAATAAATTTTCCTATCCACATTTTTATTCTTAGTCACTGGACATTCCTTTTTTTTTTCAGTTTTGGTATACTTCAGAACTTCAGTAAGGCTTTAGCATATGCATAGCTGCCTTCCTGAGCAAAGACTCATTTGTCATGATTTATTGACATGGAATCTTTAATAGAAACCACCATGAATTTATGCAGCAGCAATGCATGCAAAAGCAATTAAGGACCCATCAAAATGGATCATTATCATATTTTATGCCCTAAAGGGCTGTAGGAAGAAAATGAGAATCTGCTTCCCAAAATTATGCAAGGTGGCTTTAACTTGACATTAACAACCTGTCACAACTATTTTCTGATGGGTTGTTTTAATTGTCTTTGATGTGTTTTAGTGCCAAATAAGTGTATTTATTAATAATAAAATTATATAAAAATTAAAAGTGCATTCTATGTCTAATGACATAATGTGCCATAAACCATAACACTTGCTCCTTACTGAAACAAAATGTTTCAAAAGTATAATTTCAAAATACTTTATTCAAAGTTTCTAAAGTGAGTCTTTGCCTGTCACTGTGGAATGAAATAATTTTTTCTATGTCTCCAGATTTTTAGCATTAATTATATCTTTATACACGGTCAGTACTGAGGATGGAGAGAATGTGCACTTATTTTCCATGAAACCAGGGAGCAAGAAATACTGAGCTATAATTTACTGTTTTAATGGTAGTTATAAAAAAAAACAGTCATGTTTGGAATACCACACTGATTTGATCTTTACACGATGTGATTTTACCTCTGTGAATGAATTAATGGAAAACCCATCAATTGGTAGGGGTTAAGAGTTGTGGCATTTGATTGATTCTGTTTTGGAAGAACACACTGATTTTGACATATCATAGAGCTAATTAAAAGCATGGGACACTTGAATGTGAGAGATCTTAGATACATAAAACTGCTTTTGTGTGATGTTTACTCATCTTTATCTATCTTATTTCATTAAAGCCTGCACACAGAACAAATGAGTGTAAATTTCACACCTTCTGAAACTCTGGTGTTTGAAAATGCCATGACAATTTCTCACTTCACCTGGGTGAAAACCTGTACTGCAATAGTAGGTACATTTATTTTCTTAAAGAAATAAAAACAAGATCAGGAATGTTAAGAGAACTACAACCAGGCAACTCGCAGTATCAATACAGGCTGGGGGATGAGCAGATTGAGAGCAAGGCTGCTGAGGACCTGGGGGTGTTGGTGGATGAGTGGCTCGACATGAGTCCAGAAAACCAAATGTACCCTGGGCTGCATCAAAAACAGCACGGCCAGCAGGCTGAGGGAGGGGATCTGCCCCTCCACTCTGCTCTGGTGAGACCCCACTCGGAGTGCTGTCCCCAGCTCTGCATTCCCCAACACAGGAGGGCCATGAAGGTAAGCACCAACTCTAAGACAGGCTCAGAGTGTCAGGCTTGTTCAGCCTGAAGAACAGAAGGCTTCTGGGAGACCTTATAGCAGCTTTTCAGAACCTAAAGGGGTCCTACAAGAAAGGTGTGGACAAACTTTTTAGCAGGGTCTGATGTAATAGAACAGGGAGTAATGGATTTAAACTGAATGAGGGTCAATTTTGATTATATATAAGAAAGCAAGAAGGTTTTTTCCAAATGAGGGTGGAAAAACATTGAAACTTGTTGCTCTGAATGGTGATAGATGCCCATCTTAGGAAGCATTCAAGATCAGGTTGGATGGGTGTGAGTGTCCAGATTTGTATCACACTGGATTATTCGATTTTTGGGTTGAATTAACAAATTTATGTGTGTAGGGGGGAGGAGGTCAGGCCTCCAGTATTGAAAGGCACATGGTCTGCAGCCAAGTGGCAGCTCAGAAAGCATGTGGCACAGAAGCCTTGTGGCAGGGTGGCTGTCAATCAAAAAAAGCCCACCTGGTTGCCCACCCACATCACACCCCTTGGAACCGCTGACTGGCTCGGCACCCCTCACTCTGGCTAGGAGGGCACTGATGGTCAGTGAGCCAGATGTTCCTCCTGGGAGACGTGGTGACCGGGGCCAGGCCACATAGTCAGAGTGGCTCTGTGTTTTCCTGCCTTTCTCTCCTGAGACCTGACACCGTGTAGCACTTCTCAGTAACTATTTTTCTCTCTTCTTTACTTCTCTTAATTTCTTGTCTTCCTTTCTTCTTGCCTTAATCTCTTGTGGGTAACTTAAAACTGATGGGTGGTATTTCACCAGGCTGTATTTCTGCTCATTTGTGGGTTGGTGTTTGCTGGGTGCTTTAGTGCAATCCTTCTCCTCGGTTGCTTGTTACTCCAGTGAACCTTTTGCCAACATGCTTATTTTTCTCACTAAATTAAAAGAAGTCTCTTGGGAAATGCTTGAGGTGTGTTCTCTTTACTCGAATTCAAGGTATCAGAGAACTTACAGGCGCTGCAAAAAAACCCAAAAAACAACTCTTGGAGTCTAAATGAAAGAAATAATTCCAGTGCAGCCTGAGGCTTTGGGACCATGGTGTTACAGTGGGGCTCTGACTATCCTGGTCTAGTTGATGATGTCCCTGCTCATTGCAGGGGCCTTGGACTTGAAGATGTTTAAAAGGTCCCAACTCAAACTACTTTATAATTCAATGACAACTACATAAAAGTGTATTGAGGTCTTCTCATTATACAGCATAAAATATGACAACCTTCCCCCTCAAAAATGCAATATATGGTGAAAAAAGCAACATAACCCCTAACCCAGAAAAATGCAGGTTATGAACAACATTAACCCTAAAGCTGTTTAAAGCAAGCAACCCTCACAAAATGAGCAGGAAAAACAAGCCCACTCTCAGTAGAGTTGCATCACTACTTCAGATTTCAAAGCTCTGCTTGAAGTCTGCAGATTTGCAAATCAAAAGACAAAAACCCACTGATTTAGTTTGTCATGCTCCATATTACAGGTCATTAGATCTCAATCATGTATCCCTGTATTCAGATACAGTAATTGGTGTTTAATGAAGGGAAAATTTTGATAAAGCAATCCAGTTTGGCTTTGGCACAACATTTACTACATGACGAAAAGGGGAGACAGTAACACCCTCCTCCTCCCCCAACCAGCAGTATTTCAGCCGGAAGAACTGCAGAATATCCTACATTATGACTCCTTCCAGCCATGCTGAGGACTTTAAAGATGGCAAATTTAGCAATTCTATAGTAATTTATTCCAGCATTTAATTATCATCATTGTTAAAAAGCTGTCCCAAATTCCAGATGCAACTTTCTGTGGCTTGGTTATCAGTCACTAATTATGTCTTTCTCCACTGAATTTAAGTGCTTTTTATTAACCACTATATACTCATATATAGCAATCAAGAGACATCCTAATTTTATTTCAGATAAAGTAAACAGATTGAGCTCAGTTCCTCACAGCAAGATACTTTCTACCTTGGAAACATGTCAATAGCTCTTTTCTTCATCTGCCCCATTTTTCAACATTCTTTAAAAATTATGGCTGTCATGAGCAGTATCTCAATGTCATATACAAAGATCTAAGACTTCTCTCTCTTCTTAGTATCTTTTATTTAAGATTCAAAGATTTCATTCATCCTCTTTTTTCCACCAGACTGAACTGTGGAAAAGAATTAAGAACAAGTTCTAACTTGTTTTGAAAAAAAAAAAAAAAGAATCAAGATGGGAATAAGAGGAAATAAATTCTGCAAATTCAGCAAGGTAGAAGCCAACTATAGACAACTCAAGAGTCAACCACTAGAATTAACCAATATGCTGTCATTAAATGTCATTCAGCGCCAATTCTTGATTGAAAACTGTGTCTTCCCAAAGTACACTTCTAACCAACAAAAACAGTGTTACAGAGGATATACTACAAGCACAGTGTACATTACAGTACCATAGAATATTCTGAGTTGGAAGGAAACCACAAAGGTCATCAATTCCAAATCCTGGCCCTGCACAGGATAGTCCCAAGAGTCACACCATGTGCCTGAGAGCATTGTCCAAACACTTCTAGAATTCTGTCAGTCTTGGGGCCGTGATCACTTCCCTGGAGTGCCTGCTCCAGCGTCCAACCACCCTCAGAGCACCTTTTCCTAATACCTAACCTAAATCTTTTTTATTGTACTAATTTTGACCATGCCTTGACAATTTTAGCATCATATACAAAGCACTGAGAGAACTAATTAATCATTTTCTCTTCTCTGTAGCTTTTTATACATTTGTTTACACATTCATTTGCCCTGCTTTTATGACATGCTACATTTTTAGAAGCTTGTTAAAATTCAGCTCTGCTTATGCACATCTGCCTATACCCAAAAGGAAATGCCTAGAACTGAGCTATTACAACTTATGTAGTTAAAGCTGGCTAGAGGCTCTTCTGCATCCTTGTAAACTCAGCACTACTGAGAGTTACAAAGCATTTAGCAGCCTTAGTGTAGCTGTCTGTGAGTTTTTCATCTGCATCAACCTTTCCCTGACTGTTCCCTGAAGTAGGCTGGCGAAAACTTTTTTTTCCTGAGAAGTAGATATATTGTACAATTTACCTATAGCTCATAAAATCAGATTATGACTTAAAGCTTCCAAATGAAACTTATATAAGCAAAAATATCCTCACCAAGCAAAATATTTTAAACAAAGAAAAGCTGCACATACATCCCGAAGACAAAAAAGGTAAGCTAATTCTGTGTGGTTTTGTTTTCTTTTGGTTTTGGTTTTTTATTTGGTTATTTGGGGGGGTGGGGGGGGGTTTGGTTGTTTTACATTATCATTTTTGATCCAAACTTAAGAATTCATTCAGAAATCATGAGATTAGTCTTGACTTATCACCTGTCCCTCCCCAAAACAGACTGCTGATATCATCAGTATTGGCTCTGAGGTATTGTTCTTTTTTCAAGGCATATGTTTTCCTCTGACCTTGTTTTGTCAATTTCTGTGGAGGAAAAATCTAACATGACTCTAGGATTTTCAATTGGAGAATCAGATCTCATTAGGTTTTCTATTTTTGAAATTTGAAGACATACATATTCATGTAGCTTATAAGATCACAATTTAGCAATACTTCGTATTCCGAAATAAGATAGTTGTGTATAAACTTGAATACACTAATTCAGAAGTCTCTGAATTTCCACATAACTGTTTGGCACAAAACTGACAGTCCTATGCATCTGTGTACGTCTTGTTTGTAATATAAAGAGCAATAACACAAAAAATAAACTGAATGGCTCTGCAAAGTATCTTCAAAGATTTTTCTATAGCTTAGATACATATGAATGCGAAAGTTATACTACATTCAGAAGGGATCACTTACCACCACTCAGCAATGAGCTTGTCTACTGAAGTCAGAATGTTAATTTCTGCACAGTGGAAAGTCTGGATTTTCTGGTAAGGAAACCTGAGTAACATAGCATCAATTATGTGGGATAACATACCAATGTTATGAAGCTGCAAAAAGTCAAAACATTCTATGACACATTTTTCTGTAGCATTAATATCATAGATGTCATTCTCCTACCTCTCACATAGAGCAGAGGGCTTAGAGGTACAGAGCACACCTGGGAAAAGGTTGAACATAGATAACTTGATGTGGATAAATGTAAAAGACCAGTCTCTCAAGCACTTGTGATTGAAATGCCAGCTGTTCCTGAAATTAAGCAAATACTGATAGCTACTAATGTAATTAAGAGTCAGAGGCAGGAAAAGGAAAGGCCTGAGAAAACAAAAGCTATTGCTAGCACACAAGAGCAACAGAAACAGAGAGATTTCCTCTGAAATGATGGTGACATTAAGGCTGGCTATGTGTTTCAGTAACCATACAAAATGAGGTAGCACACTGCAGGGAAGGTCACCTTCACCTTGATCTCTATAAGAACTTTTCTATAGTTAGCATAATAAACTACAGTAAGTCAAACTCCAAGCAGCTTTGCAAGGTCTTTCAAATTACTGCATTTAAAAAAACTGACCGCTGTTCAGTTTCAGTTAGTGACACTTAAATTCAAATAGGTTTCTTTGAAGAATTTCCCTCTTGTTTTTTGTTATGTATTTGAAGCATTTCATTAATGAGCTCTCTGGGAGCTCATGTCATATTAACAGCAAATTAAAAGAAGTCCCTTTACAATGTCAAATCAGACCATTTTTATTAAATTCATTTTTAAACACTAGGAAAACAAAGGCACCAGACTAAAACCAAATCCTAATACATTAAAACGTTGTAATCAAAATTGCCACAAAATGCTTAATTTCCAGTGTTCCCCAGTTCCTTTACTGTGTGCTGTCCTTTCTCTTATGTGCTCTGTCACACATATGGGACCACACAGAATTTGAAACTTTATTATAAAAGAATTTGTACCGTTATTATATATATATAACAGTATTTTTCATATGTTCTATTTAGGATTATTATAGTGTTCATCACTGTTGTATTACAGTGATGGACACTACTTTAATCAATTGAGGTAGTGAAACCTTAAGAAGTGATTTATCCTACTTGTCACTCATCTTCTTATTGTTAAGTTAACTACCCTGAACATATCCAGAGTTGACATTGGCCAACTGAGATGTTTAATCTTAAAAGTCCCATGATGACTTAGTTTCATAACTCGCTCATCTAAATTCTACACATGCTGTTTATAATGCCCTCTGTTCCAGTCTGCTCAGCTCAATCAGCTAATTGGTAAAAGCCATGTCAAAACCAACACCATTAAAAAGGCAATAAGACCTGCTGATTCCTATAAAAGCCAGCAATCCTTGCACATTTTCCTGGGCCTCAAACAGTGAAGCAGTAATAGTGGCATGAGAGATTTATATTACTTGTAAGTCTTGTCAATGTATTCAGCTGGACTAAGCTGCACAACTAGAAAAAAAAAAGGAAAACAAGTATTTCTCACATACTTCCAGCTTCCCCAACTGACGGACAAGAGAAACAATAACACATGATTTCATACACTTGCTAGAAGTCTGTCTCTAGTGTAAATCAAACTTGGATGGTGTTACTGAGGATATCACATATCTGTGAGCACTTACCTAGGCCTCTTGCGTCTCTGACTGGTCTATTTTGGCATTTGATGCTGCAAAGCTTTTGAGACGGTAAGAAAATTCTTGTCTGATCTCAAAGAGATTCTGACATTCAGTAAATTCTCCAAACCCCACTTCCCTGTGGGCTTATGTCAAAATAAAGTAAACCTTTCACAGAAAGCTGCATTACTTGAAGTGTGAGAGAGATTTACAGGAGAGCCCCTTAAACTTCAGGCACCAACAGGAATATATAAAAGATACAACAGAAATTCTAAATACTTCTTTAGTTTAACCAAATTAGTTACACTAAATACCTTTTAATTTAAGAGCATACTCTTACTGGCAATTGTATTTTGTTATCTTTTTCTCCTCTAACAGCTATTTCTTCCAGGAGTGAAAGTAGCCCCTCAAGAGCTTGCCTGATGTAATCTTGTCTTTTTCTACCTTCATGCCTATCCTTTTCCTCCAGTCCCTCAACTCTTTCAGTTTCCAAGAAACCATAGGAAGGAGTGCTACAAACAGGCAGGCATCCCAGCAGTGAAAATAAGTTGTAATCAGAGCATTTTTGGCAGCAGGACTATGAAAGAGGAACGGAGATAGGACACACACATACAAAATTCTGCAAGAATTGCATCTGAGGAAAAATGATCCTTCACCTCTCTCAGTGATCTTATTAGAAACTCTTGGGATCTCAGACTTCCTTAGAGAACTGTAGCTTTCAGCATTTGCTGTGTGGTGGGCATCCATTCCTGCTACTAAGGCAGGCACTATGCTGGTTTAAATGTGACGCCTGACTGCAAAGTGTCCATGATACTTGATACTGTTAAGACACAAAGAATGGAGACTTCATACAAAGCATTCAACAAAAGGATTACATCTCTCACTTCTCATATATGTGATTCCTGTGAAGCTAGATGTGTTTTTTTCAAATCTGGGGACAGCTTTAAGCTTTCACAGCTACAAGAAGAATGCTTCTGTTATGAGTTCTGTTCCCTTGCTAGCAATTTTTAGTTTAGCAGACAATTACCTTCAAATGTTATAGAATATTTAACACAGAGCCTGCAAATTAACCTATTAAGAAATAAAGAGAACTTCTTTCTTAAAATTTGAAAGAGTACAAATCTGTCACTCACTTTCCTTTCCTTTGGAATAAATTTAGGGTAAATCAAACTATGACAATAAAGTTAGACTCTCTAAGTCGGTAAGCTGATAATTTACAGAACTTTTTCATGTTTCTTTCCAGTCTTTTTTTCTCTGATACAATATACCACAGTTTTCATCTATAAAAGGACTCATGTTCTGCAAAAATATTGAAGATCAAGTATCAGATATTTCCTTTGCTCCTGTTTTTATTGTAAAGACATTTTAGCATTGCCTGTCTTGTCTTTGTTTTCAAACTTATGTAACCCATTTATAAATTCATTCTTTTGTTTTTTATGGGTTAGTTAAATTTTTTAGCATAGTAACACACTTTCTTCATACCAGCAGCTTTGTCTGGAAATGAAGGAATCACTGAAAATAAAGTAAAGCTATTGAGTACATCTACTCATGAAAGACAGGAAAGTAACATCTTTCCCCATACTATGAATTGAAAAAACTGTTGCAAATACAATTATATATCTCCTAAATAGTCACATTGCAAACGCTATTCCACTCGCAAAATTATTGTTTTTAACAATTGCAGGTATTATTTTTAGTGTCTCACAATCTACTGGTCTAATTGATCCAACCAATGATAATCACAGCCCACCTGCTTCCTTCAAATTCCCTTTCAAGGGCATTAGCACACTTCAGCTGCGCTATGCCACAGTTACTAAGGCAACCAGTGTGTGAAGCAGGCAGAAACTGTGTTTATTCACCTTAAAACACTATCCTGTCAGAAAAACCCTACAAAATTACGTATCTCAAAAGCTACACTTATGCACACAAGGAACATATATAAAAGAACACTGGGAGTGTGGGTAAATATATGTCTTACTTTCTTTTCTTTCTTTTAAAAATTCTTTTATGTTTGTGGAATAAGGAAATGTAGGTTTTATAACAGCTGTGATGAGGTATGATACAAATAAGAAGTATTAGGGGAAAGTTATGAACATATCCAAGTCTGCCGTAGACATAAATGTTGCTTCCTCAAAGTGTCTGCTGTGCACAGTCTGAAGCAACAACACGGATGTGTGTCCACATGTAAAGTTTCTCACATGCTCGCTGGATGATGCCATCTTGGACTGCCCTATAAGTATCAGGCTACTCTGTACTGTGGGACCTGGAAGTCCTTACCTCCCCAAATACCAAGTCTGGATGTGCTGTGTCCCACACGACTGTAGGTTTGGGCAAAAAAACAAGCCCCATCCTCTTCCTCATGCTCCACTTTCCTCAGAAAGGCAACTGATACTTTTTATCAAAATATTTCACCATTTTGCTTATAGCTAAATATATTTCAGAGGTTATAGCCTTCTGAGAAGACAAAAAGTACAATGTTTTTGAAAGGTTTGAGAGGTTACTGAATAGGATGAGATTTGCCTACACAAAACCAATTCTATGTCTTTCAGCAATATTTGTAAAACATTCTGCCCTGCTCTCTAATTCATTACAACATTACAAATATAAAAGCTCTCCCTGTCTTACTGCTTTCACCAAGTACAAAATCGATTAGACCTCTGTGGAGGAATTGAGACTCTGAGGTTATTGCAGGTGAATAATATGCCCTGATGAATTAGCTGAAATATTAACATAGCAGAAATAATCACATTGCTCGCTGAAGGCTGAGACACTAATTTTGTCTTGCATCTTTACATGAATCTGACACTATTCAAAAGGGCAAAAAATACGGCTTTGGGGAGGCAAAAGCCCTTACTGGGAAAACAGGAAACCTCTTCCAGTTTGAATGGAGCTGCCAGGAGAGCTGGCGTTTGGAGTGGTTCCCTCTATAGTGAAATGTTTGCGGAAATCCTCCTGTCAAACAAAGTCCATCAGAAGTCATAGCTTATTGAGCTTCAGATTACGAGTTTGATCAGCTGTGTTTCTTCATCTGCATTCCACTTGAAAGATTTATTCTGCCTTAAGATCTGTTTTAAGCACTGAGGAGAGGATTTGCTTGCCTGCTTCCAAACCATTCATCCAGGCCTCCTTTTATGGCTGGTAGAGAAACTGACATTTATAGAAAATCATTTATCTGCACAGTTTTAGCCCAGTTGGAGGAGTGGAGTTACATCCTACTCTTCACTGGTTTGCTCCACTGATTGCAATGGAAGCATAGACATCTGGCTCAAGTGCAGAAATCTACATTCCTTCAGTAAAATCATCCCCTATAAAACTGCTAGCTACTGTCTTTTCTCAGTATTTTCCTGTCCTCAGAAAATTATTAGTTTGGTCAATGTGAAATTACTGTCTGAGTCATAGGGAATTTGTGTAATTAAGTAATATACTTAAGAGAATCCCTGCAGAGAAGGGCAAAAATACAAACATTTCTGTCAGTGTACCAATGAAGCAGAGAAAGGCTGGGGACTGTGGCTCTCAGATTGCTGTATTTGCTACACTAAACCTTCGGCAGCTGGCAGCCAGTTGCAGTTCTGAGTTGCATCCCGTGATGGACTGAATTATATTAATGTCTTAAACGTTGTCAAAATCACAGGAAGACTTTTGTCAAACTGCAAGGAAGCTCCTGCGTGCCTGCGACCGCCGAAGGACAGCCCACCCAGTGCCTCCTGACTGGAAATTGGACTGTGACTGGGAACTTGAGATAGGACTATTACCAATCATCTCAGGTCTGAGGAGGGGTAAACAACATTCAGGGAAGAATATCTCTGTGATAAGAATCAGCCTTATCTGAGCTCAGTGGGTGGTGGGGGAAAAAGGTTTGGGGTGTGTGATGGCAAAATCTCTCCACATCAAACCTAAGGAGTTGCCCCCGCCCTCCTAGGAAGACCACATACACGCAAGAGATTCATGTGAGAGGCAGCTGAGAAGGGTCATAAACCATGAAAGATCCCCAAAGTGCCTCCTTCATTCATTCCTGAGTCCTTCCACCACCAGAGGTCTTAACGTGATCCAAGGGAGGCAACAGATACAGGGCCTGTCGCAAGAGACTGCAAAGCTTCCCCCTCACCCCAGAGGAGGTGCCTGGGTGTCTCCTGAATGTATATTAATCCATTGAAGTCTGTGTTTTGTGGGACCCTCACCATCAAGACCAGAAGAACCAGACCACTCTTCTGGGCACACAGAGTGGTGATGTATTTTCTATTTTTGTCTCTCTCTGTCAATTTCTTTCTTCCTTCCCTGCCTCCTGCTCCTGCCTCCTTTTCCTGTATCTTTCTTTCTCTGTCTCACAATTGCCATATAAATAAAACCCATACTATTGACTTTGGCACCTGATCTAGTTTGTACCTTAGTTTGTGCAGAGGCATTTCTAATAATTTTAATAATTGGATCATAACACATCCCAAGGTTTAAGAACCCCATGGTCACATTAACCCACTGACTGTACACAGTCAGTTGTGCCCCAACACTCTTTTTGCCTTGCAAAGGTAATCTAGTCCAAATTTGAGTACAAAGATCCACATTGTTTGGGCCAGAATCAGAAATTATTTTAATGTAAAAGAAAGAGGAAAATCACATTTTCCCAAAGATAACTAAGGAAGCCCACGGATGTACTTATTCTATTATTAGGTGTTTTAACATTCTGTAAGCATGGAGATGGAACATGGGGAAAGAACAGCTATTTTCTAACACTTAGTGTAACTTTCCCATGATCTGTACTGTTAGAAGATTCACTGAAAAGAGTTGTTCATTCGCTGCCATGTGGAAGATTGGTATGCTCCGTGCTTTCTGTGCCAATTTCTCTTGTGAATTCTACTCATATCAAACAGATACCTCTGGAAACTCTTTGCATGATTCACTCCTTGGCATTCTAGGCATTTTGAAAGTGAGCTAGGATCAGATTCAGTCATCCTGTAAATACTTCAAGTTGCAAAACTGAAGGGATAAATACATTTTTCTTAAATCGTATTGTAGACTGATACACAGTCTTGATCAACACAAGAGTGCAGTTTATTTGCACTTAGGACATGGATAAACCATGCTCATAGCAAAGATTCTGTTGGGTCACCAAATTTCTGCCACAGACTAATGAAAACAAAGGAAACAAGTGAGATATTGTCATCAAACTTAACAGCATTTGATACAGCTATGCTAGCTGTGGAGGAGCTGTCCCAGCACTACTGTAGCTCAGCGTAGAGCAGATTAACCCCAAGCAGTTGCCTTACCAGTGTCAAGCTCAGAAGGACAGAAAGGTGTCAGAAAGTTCTCTCTCCTTAAGTCAAGTTGAATTCCAACACAGCGAAGTTTCTACTCCACAATAATTTCCATATATCTGAGTTTTCACTTACAGAGGCTGAAGTGTCCAAAAGCAATGAAGCCTTTGTAGCTTGCCTGTGTGAAGAAGCAGATGAAAGCATTCAGAGCTCCAAAATTCATGGTGGTGTTGCACTATAGTGTCACCTTACAACTGCAAATGTAAGAACTGGATTTGTTTGTACGGCAACAGTACATGTCTCATACACTGCTGGTAGTGGATGGGTACACAGATTAAGATGACTCTGCTGCCTCTTGCATCAGTGATTCCATCTGAGACAGCTGCTTACGTAAGCTGGAGAAAAAAGTGAATCTGCTCTACAACATGAGAGTACATCAATAGTAATCCTACAAAAGCAAAAGAACCCAGAGTGAAAACAAAGCATGCAGTAATACCTGTAGGAAAGCATTATTCTTCTAAGTAGTTTAAAAATGTAGAAGAGAATAATTTGCCATGGGATACATATATTGGAATGTAATTTGTAATTTTGTACAAGTATTATAATTACTGTTATAGATTGCACAAAAGCTTGGTGGACATCACATAATTATCTCCTTAAAATGTAAGCAAATATCTGCTAAACAGCATCTGCAGCCCTTTAGGTTTCTATAAATATTCTAATTGCAGCAAAAGACAATTTAAACAAACATAACTGGCTATCTGCAGTTACTGTTATTCCAAGCTTTCATCATGGAAACACAGTTCAAAAGTTACTCACCCACATGCACACACTGAAAACACAGCCATTATATGTAATAAGAACAGATTTGATTTTTGAATATTCCTAAGGAATATCTCAGGTAAACCAAACAGGCTGACAATTATTTCATAAACCAGACTTAGCCTGTGCTTTAAGCTTTACATGAGGCTGACTAGTTCTATGCCCAAACCCTTCAAGAAATGTTTTTTATTCAGATAGTTGCTCTTCTTCCACAGCACCACTCTTGTTTCTAGGGTAATACACTTCCCCAGAGGTAAATAATATTCCATTTGATGGTGTAGTTCCACTTTTCAATGTATTGTACATGTGGATCCAAGTCTTTCTATTCTTTTGTATCTCTCTCTCTTCATGTTTTCACTAAAACATTATCTGTGACCCTGAGGGTTGCAAGCTTAAGACATCACTGCAATGGTTCCCACTGTTTATCAGCCAGAAACTGGGCACTGGAAAAGCCAGACTGACATCAGACTCCTTGGAGTCTGAGCAATTTGTGGGTAAGACTGATGCATTCTGAAGGGAACAGTCGTACAAAGTGTGCAACATAAAAATAAATGTAAGAAATTAGATATCTTGTCATATATTCAAAGAAAGAAGTTACTACTTCATATCACCTCAAGCCAATGGCCTTAGCTGCTTAACTACAGGGTTATTTTGGCCCTGTGACTTCTGCTCATGTTGTTTGCTAGCAGCATTTCTGAATCTTTTTAAATTGATGTATTGCCTACTCTTATTGGGGAAAAGCAGCAGAACGCAACAAACTTGTGTACCATCTTGTGCACCTCTGCATTTTGTGTATAAATCAAATAAAAAGATACTATAAAAAATTAAAAAAAAAAAAATCTGGAATACTCATACCTAATTATCCCTTTCATTTTGTTTCTTTTACTGTAGGCATGAAAATGTTCATGCTTCTTTGCTTTTTGATTTACAGTTGTGAAGAGCGAGTTTGATGACTCACTGTTCCCACACAGTAAAACCAATGCTCTTTATGCCTCTGACTTACTGCACATACACAATCAGCTAACACATACAGAGTCGATCACAGATGCATCGATCTGTTTCTCTGCATCTGAAACTGATCTGCGCATATCGAGTGGTTATTTGTCCGAAATTTCCAGTTGTCATTTAATACCTCAGGAAATCTCAGACAAATAGCTGAATTTTCCCTTCCAGGGTCCAGAAAACATTCAATAGCCTGTACTAGCTAAGAGATGTTTCTGTGACAGATAAAAAATGTTGCAACCTTCTTGTATAATGCCTGGAACACTAATTACAAGTAAATTTTGAAAAGAAAGGAAGAATTAACAGCTTAGGAGTTAGAAATATTTTTTTTTCTCACTAAGTTATTTTTATTATATGTCCAAAAATAGCACAATAAGGAAACACGATGATTCTTTAGCTGTTCCAAGGTATAGACAATTTAATAAGCACCACAGTATCCCACCTGACTTTAGCTATTCTCATGAAGGATCTCCTTTTCCAGGTCTTAGGACAAAGGTTCAATTGTTCTCCATTAACTGGCAGGCCAATTATCACAGATTTATAGGTTTAACTCATAAGTACATCTTAAACTTTTTTTTTTTTTTTAATGGACCTTCATACAAGTCCTTCAAACAGGAGATGATCATCTAAATTAGAGGCATTTCAGGTGGTAATATGCCTATATATTTTGGAGAAATTACTTAGTTCAGACCTAATATGAAGCTTTTCTGATGAAAAACTGTTGTAAAATGGGCAAAAAAGAGACCAAATACAAACTTGATGAAAAAGAGACTTAGTGGAAAAAAATTCAACAACGAAAAACCAGAACTAGAGAAATAACATGGTTCTGAAGTTTGACAGTTGCCTGGGAAAAAGAACAAAACCCAAACATGCAAACACACATCGAAAATTATTTGGGTCCTTTATATTTCTAACAAATTAAATTCATCAAAGTGACCTAAAGGTCATCACAAAATTACTGACTCAACCTAAAAATAAAAAAGTCTGTTCATTTTCAATTTGCGGAAAATCTTTATCGTAAATTACATTTCGGATCAAAACGTGAACTAAAGTGTTAAGGTATTTTGATTTAGATGTTTCTAAAATATAAATTGGGTATGTGGGAAGGTTTCTCTATCTTTTCAGCCAAAGCAATATTGCAGTGTTGACATAAATTCACAAAATATTTTTCTTGACACAAATCTTTCCATCAAAATAATATGTACTTTTAAAGGTGGGAAAGATCCTTTTGACCAAGGAAAAATGCTTGACCTCCATGACATGACCTAAAACATGTTAAAAACAAAACCATGAAGAAGTAAGGCTTTTTGGTTTCCTAGTAAGACATCATTCTCATTGAATTCTTAGAAACTGCACGTCACAGACACAGCAGATATATTGACCTTATCATTACAATCTTGCTTGGAACTGAAAATAACATGTATATTCCGACCTAGAGCACATCCTAGAAGATTCTTCAGGGCTAACAGTCAAGTTTCTCCTATAATCCAGCAATAAAAATGAGCTTCAAGATTTTTGATCAAACCAAAATGACAAATTCTGATAAGATACAATATTAGAAATAAAAATGGAGGCTCAGTCTGTGATATTTGCTTTGGTTTAGCATTGTCTTAGTTTAGGGCAAAACCAAAATAATTTTGAATACCTTTCTCAAGAAAAGATCACGCCTCTTTTAAATTTAGAACAAATTTTAATTTGAAGGAAAAATGTAGAAGGAGAGATAACAGTTCTTAANTAGCATCTAAAAATATCTAAAATGGATCTAGATACTGGTGAATATTTTCAAACTTTTCTATGAAAAGCTAGCTATGCTTCATATACAAAATGATTAGGGAAACTATGCAAGTGTATAATGCAGATAAATGAATTGCCAGATTTATTAAGCTTTTTTCATAATAACTTATCCCCAGTAGAAGAAAGGTCAGAGAGATGACAGGAAAAAGAAAATAACTCAGGAGATAGAAAACTGAATATGCTAGTCTCAGCTGATAATTCATGCTTCGGTTCAGTTTGTTACAAGAATGATTCTAGAGGGTTACCTTTACCTCAAGGGTTAGAGAAAATAATTCCTCATAACAGATGTCTCTGAATATTTTGCTGTCATTACTGCATGGCCAGACAACACATTTGTGAAAGTCTGCTGCCTTTTCACAGTTAGAGTCTATAATGCTAAAAATCTATTATCTCAATTAGCTCTACACCACAATCTAACAAATTTTTTACTACAGATCAAGAAAACGTATATAATAATAAAGAAGAGGTTCAGAGGATCTTTATATCTCAATTGCTTCTATATTTTGTTTTCTGTCCTAGACAAATTGGAAGATGATTATCTTCCTAAGAAATGTTTATTATTAAGTCACAA
This sequence comes from Grallaria varia, assembly GCA_013396735.1. Lineage (NCBI taxonomy): Eukaryota > Metazoa > Chordata > Aves > Passeriformes > Formicariidae > Grallaria > Grallaria varia. The sequence continues at coordinate 12,220 of VWZG01001072.1, read as the reverse complement.
TATACTTCAGACAGTGTCAGCATCTCTTTCATATTAATATAATTCCAAGTCCTGGAAGAATTGCATCTGACTTCAGGGTTTCTTTCAGAGCAGGAACTGAAAGCAAATTTCCAGATATAATTAAGGGCAGATGGACTTGAAGCTGTTTAAAAGTCAATTGCTACAGTTACTTTATTAACCCTATATTAACCCTATAAATTAAAAAACTAGTACATTAGAAATAAAGAGAGTAACCTGATCATGTCCCTGATTCTCTCTTTAGTTTACAGACTCTGCAACTGTATATATAAAATATATCTAGCTTCTAGATGGAAAAATAATGTATAATTTTTGAAAAGGAATAAGCTATAACTTCTTTTCTCATTACTGCCTGACTTTTATTGTGAGTTTGCTTGCAGGTACTCATATAAGGCATAATTTTATCAAAAGATTTTTATATGTGGGGGATCAATTCTACATTCAGCTTACTACAATTTAGTGGTTCTTTAGTTTTACAGATACATATGCTAATAACATTCATTATCACTTTTGAATACAAGCTGTCACAGACTAGGATCATGTCTATATATCAATAAGCAGAAGTGAATGCTCAGTAGACGTTATTTAATAGCATTCAGTAATACTTATTGATCTCCAAAAAAAGACTTATTTCCTATTAGGTCCATGAATATTCCCATAAATGAATTTGAGTAAATGTATGTAAATCCATTCAAAATAACTTAAACAGGCTGAGGACCGGGTTCCCTTATTGGCAAAGAGCCTGGTCCTCTAATAAGAGTTACTAAGTGAACATCTAAAGCATCTCTATACCTGTCTCATTGCCCTTCACTTCAGTAATGAGGGTTTCTACTGCTGAAGGAGAAGCAGCACCTCTATAGCAATTCCTCCTAGGTACAAACCACACTTTTCAATAAATCTGTAGAAACAGGAAATTCAGTATATGTGTGCTGTTAGAGCTCATCAGCTGTCCATAGGCAGGTAATTCCTGCTAAAATTCTGCATGGTTTTCATCTGGGTGTCATATGGTTAATAGTTTTGCTCTCACATGAAAGTGAAGGAAAAGGTAAAGAAAAAAAGGACTGGCAAATATTGTGTAACTCACACAGCTAATCAGAGAAAATTACCAAAATTACTGACACTCTTGTCACACCGCAAGTGAAGGTACGGGAGAAGTATTAATGACAGAGACAGCTGCTCTAGAAAAATTGCACATAAACACTGTTGCTAGTCCTAACACTAAGAAAGATGAGCCACAGTATTATTTGTGCCATAAACAACTGCAGTCTTGTAGCACTGTTTGGAGTCTCTGCAATGACTTTTTGTATGGCACCTCACACCTCTGTCACTGTGTTCCTTGAGCATGCTGGGAATCAATATGGTTAATAATAGCAATCACAATAAATGTGCATTATGAGTAATATTTTACTCTCAAAAGAATCTACAGTCATAATTTGTACTTGTGTTAATTATATTTTCACTATGTCTGGTAGATGACTAGGTTAGAAAAATAGTCCGCAGCCTATATTTAATGAAGCAAATTAATTTAAATCCTTTTATTCTCTACAGAAGACAAAGGAGAGATTATGGAGGGAGAATCTTTTGACACACATTTCCCTGTGAGGTTTTAGGCCAGATGGAGGAAAGGCAACAGTGTTTTGAATGAGTGTGAAGATGCTTGGAAGTGCCTCAGGCAAGGGTGCTTGAAGGGAAGCAGCTCTTTCAAGGACTTCCTGCAAGTACAGTTCTGAAAAGGCTGTCAAAAACAGCATGAATACAATCAAGAAGAAATACACACCTACAGCTGCATTTACACTTCCTTACAAAGTAGCTATCAACTGTTACTTTGAGATAGTAATTACTTAAAAAGAGGCTAAAAAAATTAAAAGATACTAGAGAAGAAACTAGTGGTATGATATATTAAGAAAAACAGACAATCCCCCATTTTATGTGTAATTTTTTTCTGCGTGCATAGCTATATGAATCTGTGCATTTAGATTCATTGTGCCATTTGCAAATTATCATGAAAATAATAGTGTGCATGTGTCCAGATATGGTACACACACATGTCACTTGGCAGTTAAATATTGCCTACAGGAATGTTTCAGCCTAAGTGTTATTCCTTGGGAAAACAGTTAGGCTTAACTAGTCCTACTCTTCTACCAGAACAAATTCTTTTAACTTAAGGATTATTTCAGTTCAACATGAAGTGCTAGCACTATAATCTTGCCTCTTGACTGATACATGGGGAAGACCATGCTCGACCATGCCAGTGACCATCTTCTACCCTTTCCATGCCTCCTATCAATTAACTGCTGTAGAGCCAGACCTCAGCGACTGGAAGTGCAGTTCTGCAGTAAGAAATCAACTTTGCAATACTGTGAAGCAAATGTGTTTAATGAGCCTGTGCTCAGGAGAACTATGCCTAGACAGTGATGATCTAGACAACTATTTATATGTAGCCTTTCACTTTTAATTAGATTTACTAAGGTTTATTTTTCTTAGGAAGTGATTATGATAGCAGCTCCCTTTTATGAAGGATAGTTGGAAGTTTTTCTAACTATTCTTGCACAAATTACAAAACATAACTGTTAAAATGTACAAGAAGTCATTTTTGCCCACTTTTCTGTTAACAAAATGTTTTGTTTCTTTTATTCGTGATCGATTTATTGAACTATGAACTTCAGCTCCTGTTAAAGCTCTCATAAGAAAGTGTATCTCATAAAATGGGAAACAAAAATAAGAAAAAATACCTGGATTTAATTTCAAAGATTCCACAAAAAAAAAAAAAACAACCCAAAACCCCAAAAAACCAACAAAACAAAAAACAAACATGCAAACAAACAAAACAAAAAAAGTAACCAAACACAGAGACTTTGCATATTCATACGGTGATTATTTAGTTTTCATTCATCAAGGCCTGGCAGGTGCATGGTTTCCTCCTTTGGGAAAAAAAAAAAAGAAGATAGAAATAAAGGAGCATAAACAGTGAAGTAAGCGTCCATCAAACTGGATTTTTTTTTTTCCATTTTTTGATTTCAAGACCTTTACACAAAACATCCATATAATTTCAGTAACACCTTTCAGCAAAGAAGAAGAAAGAACAAAACCATAAATCTTCTAGTCTAGCTGTTGTCATTGACAACTTACTATAAAACTGATGCAATGATGGAAAATATGCCAAGCTATTAGCTTGTCAATAATAAACACTTTGTCTCATTATTTTACAGTGTCTTGATGTTAACTACGCATGGAAATAATGTGTTTTCTCACACCGAAAGTAGTATTAAAAATGCATCAGTGGAAGAGCTCTTGGGGTAAAAAAAATGGCAATGAAAATTTCTGTGTCATTTCACAGTTTCTTTCTCCTTTCAGTTCACCTTGAAATTCATCTACTAAGAAAAACAATTGAAAGGCAATAGACATCCTAAAAAGATGCTGGAAAAAATTTTCTATCAAACCTACAAACAGCTTGCATACCTGAACTCAACAACTTTGTTGTGTTTCCTTTTATGCAGCAATTTCTCTTTAAGATCTCCATGCCTGCCCAACCCCTAACACATACATTATACAATATGTATTTAATTATTCACATCCCAGTATAATAAATCTCTTCAAGTGCACAGTACATATATATCTGCTACACATAAAGCCAGACAAAGGCAAATATTTAATTTTAATCCTTTTAAATTTTTTCTGCAAGAATAAAACCAAAAAACTAGTCAGACAAATTAATCAAATTCTCCTGCAACATCTAAAATTGAACAGTTTTAATTTAATTGCCATATATTCTGTAGTGTTTCTTTCCTTTAAATTTCTATAGAATACAACAAAAATTATTCACTTAGATACACCAGAACATAGGAAAGTTGAGATTAGGCACAAATAAAATTCACCTGCTGCCATCTATACTGTGAGATACTCTACAGAAAAATGAAAAGCAAGGCTGAGCCACTCATTATAGAGATTCAAGTAACACTAAGGATACTGTGCTTTTCTTTCTCTGCATAAGTTTCTTCATGGTTACTTGGCCCACAATACCTTATCAAGAGAAGTCAATGGTATAGCTTTGTACTTAAACTACACATTGTCTTTCAAGGAACTCAAATGTAAAAGCAATGATAGATTAAACTCTTCAAATATTTTTCTTTAAATAACCATCTCCTGATTTCTGTAGCTTTTGAACACAACTCCTACGACAGTCTAAACAGTCAAGGCAGCGAGACATGTTAAATTTACACACTGAGGGAAATCTTGGCAGTCCATGCAAGTAGTGAGGGATGGTAGGTTAAATCAGAAAAAAATTATTGCTTTTGTGAAGCAACTGCTATAAACCTGAGGAGCACATTTTCTTTAAAACAATAGAATAAAGAGGAAAAGACAAAAGAAGAAAGAAAAAGGGAATTCAAGAGTTCAGAACTACTTCTTCTTCTGAACATGGAGAGCATGGAAAACATTTAAAAATAACAGTGTCTCAAATAAAGCAGAATATCCAAAAAGCATAAAGCAGAATATCCACAAAGTGGTCAAATTACATTCAGCAGCTGTTGATGAGACATTACAGAGGCAAAAAAACACGTAGAAATTTTTTCAGTTTCCTAATTGAAGATAGAAGTAACTGATTTGAATGGAGGTTTATCAAGGCTTGTTGGGAAAGATTAAAATGTGAGTTCAAGGAAATACAAAGAAAGGCCCTTACTGCTTTAAAAACAGACATCCTGCTCTCTACTTCCTCATTTTTTTTAACTTTATCACAAAACCCAAGAATATCACTGCTTTAATAATATTTCATGGGCAAGAGAAAATATACATAGAAGTATTCATCCTTTTTTTAATTTCACCTGTGAGAGACATATATTTGGCAGAGGAGGCCAGTTTGTTTCCGAAGATGCTTCTGAGCCTTGTTAATCAACTACTAGGTTTTGGTAGCCAAGAGAAGGCAGGAGAAGAATGTGAGTTGATACCGAATTTTATAACATTAAATATTGCCTTTTATGTATAGGTTAAAGATGAAAACTAGGATCTAAAATTCCCACAGAAAAAGGAATAGAAACTGCAAGTTCACAGCAATAAGTAAATTTGTTTATACTAGTTTTCTTAGACTAAGATGGAATAACTTTTATTTCGGGCTGGAGATCTACTTCTTGCCCCGACTCTGAATATCCCAGGAGATTTCCAGCAGCTGAGAAGGCTGGGTCATTTGCCACACACAATTGTTTAACAGAGCCTGAAGTAGCTGCACCAGCCACGGTTGCCAGGGCTGTTCAGCAGCAAAGCTCCTGGAGCTTCCAGGGTCAACAACATTGCCGTCTTCAAGACAAAAGCACACATCCAAGGCAGAATTCACACATTTCTAAGCTTCTGCCTTTGTGAGAATAAAACATGGGAAACATGCCACAGGTAGCTCCACCTGAACCAGCAGAGCTGGCTAGTGAAAATTGCCTCTGAGAAGCTTTATGCTGTCATTGGCACTCCAGTCTCACAGAGACATACCACATATTTACTGCTTGATGGACACCTCCTTTCCCCTTTCTGTCTTCTGCTCTAGCTTGAATGTGTGAGAAGGTATGTCACCAGACTTCTTTAGAACTTTCTCAGATTTATTCCCAAATTAGCTTATTAAGTACATCTTTGGATGTAAGAGTATAAGGAAATCTGAACAAAGATCTGCATATATACCTTCTTCTGGGAATCACAAACTGGACAGAGTAGCAAAACATGTAAACACCTTGGATACTGTTGGAAAATATGGACATAATTAACTGCATCTCTAAAATAGTTATTTCCTATAATTTAAAAAAGGAAAACATAGTGGCTGAGAGTCTTCTATATCAAAATAATTGGAATATGTTTGGAGCAGAGATGAGAGTTTTTGTTTTGTTTTTCCTCTCTAATGGAACCATACCATGTTAAAAAATAATGACTGTGGAATATGACCATGTCCAGAGACCCAAGACAAACCCGAAAAATGCATATATTGCAAAAAAAAAAGTTTTGATCAAATTATCAGACCTAGGAGGAAAGTTAACAAAAGACTTTATACCTTCTATGTAACACAATAGTAGTAAAGTCCTTATAAGCATGATTATCTCCAGAGACTGGGAAAGGGTATAAACGTTCCGCAAAGAGTTCACTATGAAGTAAAATATGTATTTAATCACACTATGTGTATAAGGTAATGTATAAAATGAGCTAAATAAATATAGAACCGCAGAATTTTTTGATTTGGAAGGGACCTTTAAGGTTCCTCCAGTCCCATCCCCCTGCCATGGCCAGGGACACCTTCCACTAGACCAGGTTGCTCAGTGCCCTATCCAACCTCCTCCAATGATGGTGCATCTACCACCTCTCTTCGCAAACTGTTCCAGTGCCTCACCACACTCTTTTAAAGACCTTCTGATAGCAAAGGGAATTTTGAGAAACACAAGGAGACACAGAAAAGAGCCTATTACCCAGCCCCTTTGCCCTTCATGCATACTGGCAGTGCACATTTCAGGTATAAACTGAAAGGAGTTGTTATGTCACGCTGGGGTTGCAATCTCAGCCCCCCAGACAAAGGTGTCTAGGGAGAGGAGGAACTGGCACTTTTAAAAGCAGGGTAGTTTTAAAGCAGATACTTTATACATCTGCCTGAAAAGATCTGTCTGAACTACAAGAGGCTAAAGGGGCTGAGAGCTGGGACATAATGTTCCCAGAATGAAAATATGTACTGAACAGCAGCCATTCTAGCATTTCAAGGGAGATCCTCATCCCATGTAGCAATTCTATCCACTCCAGGGCGCTTGTGCAGTTCTCAAAGCAGAGAGGAGAGGAAGAGGGAAAGGAAGCTAAACAAAAGATTTCAAAAGACAGAAAGACAAGTTGCCCTCAGTACTGACTGTATTTTAAAAATCCTTTGTCAAACTGAAGATTATGCTGTAAGCAATTTTGGCCTCTGTGAACCAGCATTTATAGATTTTCACTTTTCCACTAGTGAAGTTTTGACTGGTTTACATTGGCCAAAACCTTTTATGCTAATATGCTTAACCTTACCCTCTACAGAAACCTAGCTGTTGAAAGGTATTTTTGTGGCTGAAAAAAAAAAAGAAAAAAACAGAAAAAAACCCAAAAGCTCTCACATGATCTGTCCATTGTAAGTGATTAAAAGGAGTATATGGCAGTTAACCTTTAAAATCTTCACAAAAGTATTAATGCAAACAGTTCTTCACCTATGGTATCTGTGCTCTTCCTCAGCACCCTAGTGCAGCAGATAGTCTATCTCAGTTAAGTACATATAGAAATAGATCTTCAAATTCCACTGCCTTTAGATGAACAGTTACCAGGAGTGTATGGTCATATTGCAAACGTATGTCTAGTTTCTATCCTTGTGTCCTCTCAAGGCTCCAGCCATATCACAGAGCATGAGGCAGATTGTAAACATTGTCTTCTCTCGTGCTCCTGTTTATTTGGGAATTGAGATTGATTTTGCTCATTTTGGACTATGAAGATCCAGTGTGAGCCCGCTATATCACAGTATGAGGCATCAGGCACAAAGGAATTTGATGGTTTGTAGCAGCTGTTGTGAGCTGCAGAGCTGGCAGCTTCAGGAGCAAAATGAGAACATGTTGCTCAGGGAGATGAGACATCTTCCTTTACCCTATATAACCAAGATGTTCTTGATAGGTAGTTCTACCTGTTACAATTAGTATTTTTGCTCTTTTTTTCTGTCTTGTTTGTAGTTTTGCTGGTTTGATTAAAATGGTTTGGGGATTTGCATCTACCAGATCCTCTTAGTAAATGTTTTTGGTAGTTTCAGAGGCCATCATAAAAAGCAAAGTGGAACGCTTACTCTGCCTCTTTCCATTTGCAAGACAGATAGGTCAGAAGAATAGTAATTGCATCATTAAATCAAGAGGATATTAGTAGAATAGTTCAAGATTATTGTTGCCAAGAGACAAAAAAAAAATTACTTCTTACTCTGGTGTGCATTTCCTTTAAGTACCAGTGACAATTCTAGACATAACACAGTATAGAATATATCTTATCTTCCTTTTATTAAGGTTGAGCTTTACACCAGCTGGTATAGCCTAAGCAGTTAATGTTTTATATCAGTGACTTTTCAGAAAACCCTTTAATTTTAGAGATTTTTGGACCTTTGAGATAGTCACAAGGCCACACCTTCTGTTTCTCGACGAGTCCATAAAAGGTTTCCCTTAATGGTGAGATGAGGAAGAGACAATAGGTTAATTCCTAGCTCATATTAAGGTACGTCGGGAAGATTTCACTTAACTTGATAATAAGACATCTGCATTAGGCCTGTAGGAACAGTTACACATAATGAAAGAGATGAGAAATTTATTTAGTAAACAGGAAAAGGTATTAACAGGAACTAATAGATCACTTTATGAAAACTGGAAGTCTATGAACTGGTAGTTTGAGCAAGTAAAGCACTTTGAGCAAACTAAGGAAGAGATGTTGTATCTGATGTCTAATGAAAAAAAATGCAGTTGCATAAACTTTCACATTTAGAATGTAACTGTGAGCTCTGTTGGGAGTTCCTTTACAAATATCGGAATGTATAGTACACTTAATCTGAAAAATGATAACCCAAATCAAATAACCATTAGATTGTGTCTTTATCACTTGCTTGTTTTTAAAAATTGCTGATAATACATTTTTTATTTTGTAAATTGAAATCTATTGCAATAAATGTAATATTTCCATTCCTGGAAAAAAAGTATCTTCTAGCACTTTATTGCTACTAGGCAGTACCTGTTAGGCCAAGGTCACTGCTACTTGCCTTGACAGAACAAGAAAAAGGGGTTCTTTTGCTAACCTGGTTTTTATTCTCCTTACTTGAAATTGCTACATTCCCCATATCTCATAAATATACGTTGATTAATGGTATAATTTATTTTAAATTTACACAAATTTGAGAGCTTATGTTTTGGAAATTATCCAGATACAATTTCTGTGACTGTTAGGATGACATATGTATATATGACCATTCTAAGATATGAAATCAAATTGAATTATAAGGAGAGATGGAGACAGGAATTCTCCATTGGGAAAATAAAAGAATCACACAGAAGTATAAAGATTCAATCTTAAAGCAAGCATCAATGGTCATGCAAGAGTGACTCAGATCATGTTTAAATTCCAAGATGGCTTGAAGAAATAACCCTGTATAGACTTTTCGGTGCCATTAAATGAGTAATGTTTGTTATTATTTGATACATACGACCATGCGAGGTCTCTCAAAAGATTTTGGTACCAGGAATCACAAGACATTTCTCACAAAACATGAATGTTCTTTATCCCTGGAGAGAAAATTTCAGCCCATTCATTAATTTTAAAGAACCTGGTTAAGGCAGAAGTATTCCTACATGTGAAATGAAATAAAATCATATTAAAAATATTAAGAACCCCCAGCAGGTATTGGGGATTTCAAGTGTAGTTTTACATATGGTTTTTCCCCTAATAATTAGTATGTGGATATTTTAAACTTTAAAATGTTTAAACCAGTGAAAGTTTGATATGGCTCTTCTCACACTGCTACCTCCTATCACCAAGATTTATGAGGGATTATAGGTTAGTCTTATGCATAGCATTCAAATAAAGCATCTTTCCATACAGTTTAGGTCCCATTTTGAAATATTACAAATCTGTCTGGCATCATTAAGTTTGGAATTTTGTTTAAAATGCATCGATTTATTTTTATTTGCAGAGTGAATATACATCCAAATCAAAGAGCTTTCAATAGAATTTGCCAATTCATAAATACAATTTCATAGAAAGTAATCAACACCTGTATGTTTGGAATTAAGTTAACTCATAAATCATTGGAAACTAATCGTGTAGGTTTAAGTGCAATTGTAACTTGCTTAGAGTATAGCATTAATGGGCCTTCCGCAAGGCCTGGCATAGGTGAACTTTAAATGAACTCAGTTTGTTAGCACAAATGGCTGAGCAGAGGAGTAAACATAGAAAGATTGGATATCTTCAGATAAGGGTTCAGATCCTGGAAGGCCCCAAGGCTGGCCCAAGCTGGAAGATAAGAACAATTAATGGCCTGCCCACGTGGACATGGAGAAAGAATCCAAAGAGGTGTTAGAAGACCCCAGATCGCAAATCACCATTAGACCAAGAGGTCCATGCAGGGCATGTGAAGCTCAGGCGCACATACCCAGGGATTTCTCTGTTTGGGGAGCCTCTCTGAAGGCACCCATCTTAAAATGGGTTACAATTAAACATTACCCTACACAATTAATCTCTAATATTTGATAAAAAATTTATTTCATCCACAATGTCTAATTAAAAATGAATGATCCTTTTGTACATTGACAGTCTTTAAATGCTGAGAAGAGGCATTTTCTCCTCTTAGTGCTTGGAGAGGCGATCAAGAACTTCTTTTCCACTTTAATTACTGTCTTTTCATCCTTTCCAGGAACACATAATAGGCAAAATGTTTATATCTTATTGAAGCGATGAGACAAATTATTTTCCACATGCTAGAGTATTTTGACCTTAGATACAATGCTTGTAACATCTCCAAGGAAACACTAAGTTCTAATCTATAATTAAAAGTATATTTGAGGGTAATTATTTGGGCCACAAAATGTAATTTGCTTTATCACTGGTCATTTCTCTTTCAAAACTGTAAAGTTACTGTGGCCTCAATCAAAATTTCCTTGAGTAATTGCCTTGCTTTGTAACTCTATTTGGATGAATANATGTTTCCACAGAAGACCCTTATATTTTTCTGGACTGCTGGAATCAGTCATTCAAATACCATAATTAAACCACTGGTAAGGATCCCACTAGCTTGTCAATGAGAAATGTTGTTATTTCTCTTTTAGCCATCAGACAAAGATGGGCAATATCAATGTATTTTCTGCACTCCAGTCATCAGCTCAGAGTGTAATGTACAGAGCCTTTTACTCCTTATCTCATCTAAGAAAGCTGTGCAAGTGAAAAAATTACAGCTACAAAACAAGCCATCACGACAAGAAGTTTGTTAAAGAGTTTCTAATCCAAAGAGCAATGACTGAAATTGAAGACAAGTGGTATAAAGGCCCTATGGGACCTTTGATCTGCTTGTAGTGCTATTTTGGCCCAAAGAGACACCTTCTGGTATGTTTGTAAAAGGAATACGGTTTCATTTTCGAGTGTCTAAAAGTAAGCCATGTTGTAATTCTGAGTGGTCTTTTTATGGCAAGAAAGTGGCAGTATTTATGACACTCATGCTCAGGGATTTGACAGACCTGCGTAAAGAAGGTTTCAGATAACAAAATTTGATAGGACAGTAAAAAGGAACTGCAGAAGGCAGAAAGCAAAAACCTAGTAATGTCTTATCAGAAGGAATTCATACTGGAGAAAGCTAGCAGGAATACCTCAAAACTATTATTTTGCAGTGCAAACAAGATTCAGAGGCTGAGTTTAGTCCCTGTCTTTTCTATTAGTGCCTTCACCACAGAGGCTTATCCTGGGAGGATGCTGTAAATAAAGCAGTAGATAAATGCTGTGTTTTAAAATAGAAACACATTCTGATGAGAGATCAAGGTGTTCACACTGTGTAATAACTCAGAAAAAACCATGGCAAGTCATTGTTGCTTCTGCTTCTCTGCCATGCTTTCCAAAAATACGTTATTTCCAGAAATAACCTATTAGGTTCCTCAATAGTGTTAGTGTTGTTCCATAAACAATGTTTTCTCATACAGTAATCAAGCAATAGAAAGGTATGTAGGGAAAAGACATGGGTCTGTTGGAACAGGTCCAGAGGAAGATGCTCAGGGCCTGGGGCACCTCTTCTATGAAGACAGGCTGAGTGACCTGTCGTTGTTCAGCCAGGTGAAGAGCAGGCTCATTGCAGCCTTACAGTATCTAAAGGTGGTGTATAAAAATGATGGGGACAAACATTTAGCAGGGCCTATTGCAACAGGACAAGGGGTAATGGTTTTAAACTAAAAGGGGGTAGTTTCCAGCTAGTTATAAGGAAGAAGTTTTTTACACCAACAGTGCCAAAACACTGGAACAGGTTGCCCAATGTGGTGGTGGAAGCCCCATACCTGGGAACATTCAAGAACAGGATCAACTGGGCTCTAAGCAATCTGATCTGATGATATCCCTGCTCATGGCAGGCAGTTTGGACTAGATAAACTTTAAAGGCCCCTTCCAAACCAAACTATCATTCTATGATACACTGTAACTCTAGAGAGCCACTGAAGAAAAATAAAAAAATAAA
>VWZG01001068.1:21240-62240 GCA_013396735.1 Grallaria varia | reverse complement strand
CCCTCTAGAATCTTTGAAATTAGGTAGATTTTTGTCCCCCATATTAAGCAAATAGTGAAGAGCTTTCATATGAGAAGGTCAGTACTGAACAGAGATTTGATGGCAACCTCAAAGGAAATGGACAGAATCTAAAGAGGAAGGAANAAGAAATGAGAAAAGAAAAACATCAGAAATTAATGACTTGCATTAAGTTTCTGTTCTCTGAGATCAGTACAAGAATACATGGATATCTGATTATAATATAATGAAGAAATATGTATTGAACATGGTCCTAGACTGCAGAAATTGTTTCTACATGTCTTTGCTGAGGCCAAGACTTTAGTGCATCCCAAAGAAGGCTATATTTTTTCAATAGATTTTGGAAGTATACTCAAGCACTACAAGAATGCAAAAGAAATAAGTAAGTATTCCTCAAGAAACCCCTCCAGATCTTCAGTCTTGTTATGCAACTTATGTTACATTTACTGCGTGTGGATTTCTACCTGTCTCTCCTTCTTATCCTTGATGCTGGCCACTACCAATGGGAAATAATTTACTTTTTTATAAATAATTAGACGCATTAATTTTTTTAAAGACCTGGTGGAATGACTGGAAAATTGTACTGAAATTACTGTAGTGAGTCAAGTCTCAAAACTTCCCTTTCAGAGTCACTGCTGTCCTGTACTTTTTATTTATTGATATTTTAATTTAATGGCAAAATATTAAGAAACATAACAACTTTGATTCTTAATGCAATTTTTACCTTATTTTTAATCTATGAAAGTCATACAAAATTTATTTTTTTTTACTATAATCTCACTGCATGTTTCTCATAATTGGATATGACATATCATATCCACTCTGATAATAATTGTTACTCTAAATGGTAGTTAGTTTTGAAATTCATATTCTTGTGGATAAATTGGTGATCTGACCATTTGTCATTGGTTTTAGTATTTAATGCTTCCTTATGCTGAGCATAATGTAACACATATCACAAGAAAATATAGTTTTTATATAGTAAGAATTAAGCTTTTTGATTTATTTGTCACAACTAATTTATTTAAAATAAATTTTTAGCAAAATTGATGTCAATGTTGATGAACCAACAATTTCTGTTCAAAAATTTTCTGTTTAGTCCTGTTCAGCTCCAGTTGTCAAGTTGCAAATAAAATATTCTGAAATATGTTCGGCTATTGCAGAACAGGATTGAAGACAAGTTGTGATTGGGAGCTTTCAATGAACAAATTTCCACATTCTCGATAAAATTGTATAGCATATAAATGTAAGTCTAGGATAATTTTCCTGATTTTTTTTTCCAACACTTTTTCTTTTCTAAGCAATTTATTTACTTTATGTGGACTGATAGTTACCAGAATACAAGTTGCAGTATCTCAGTTTAAAAAAGAAACCCACAAACTAGTTGGACTACAGACATTTATTACCGAAGACTTTATTGTAACCATCACTACAATTGTCAGCTTAGAACATTTTTGTGCCAATGGGGCACAGTTAGACATCATGTCAAAGGACAGATAACCAAATAATCTTGTTTTCAAAAGTCTTCCAACTGTAACTTTGAATATTGACTATTAATAGAGAAGTTAGGAGAGATAAAATGAAACATGAAAAATATTAAAGACAGAGAATTATCATAAAAGGGATAATCATAGTAGCTATAGTGCTCACTAATTTAAATGAACCAATTTTTGTGGCAGAGCACCTAATATAGTAATAGATATATGGAGAAGGAAATGTGTTGGTATCATTTTGCACAACGTAATACAGACATTTTAGGAGAATAAATGTAAGTGGTTAGTGACATGGGAATTTGGGAAAGGAAATCCCTGAAATTAGTACCAATTTTTCCATCTCAACTACTCTTAGCTTCCCAAAACAGATCATGTAAAAGGTTCAAGCTTTCTGTTGTTTCTCTGCCTTTTGTCGGATCTTACTTTGCATGGCTTTGAAATTAAAATAAAAATTATTAAGTTACATTCTCAAAATTTTTAGTGATGTAATAGCATCTACTACAAACCATAATAAGAAGGCTGAACTTAGCAGACCCCAATTTATTAATTATATCAACTGCCTAATTACTGTCTGTCAGATTAGACTGCACAAACACTTTTTTTTCTTGCCCAATGACTTCATTATGGCCTATAAAAAAAAATAAATATTATTCCCAGTTCAGCAAGGTACAATACACTTATTAGGATATTGAAAAGATATTTGATGTCATATACAAGCAATTAATTCTCTCATCCTCCACCACTCAAAATAAATAGAACAGAAATTCTTTCACACCAGCAACCAACAACACAAATCCCCAGATATATATATCATCTAATCAGGGATTCATTTAGTTATTATCTGGCAGTAATGCATTCCTTCTGTATTATCTACTAGCATTAACATAAGTAGAGCTTCTGATATATATGAAAGGCAGACTATTCACCTCTCCATTCCCTTCTTCCTCCTCAGTACTTTAATCCTTGTTAATTCCCTTGCTGTACCAAAGACTTGCTGGAGTTCCAAGGTCATGTCTCAAAGTTGCCAACAATCTGAATGAATGAGAAGATGTGTAAAACTATCCCAAATGTCCCAAGTCTGTCCAGCAAATGCTACCTTCCATTTCCTATTCTTGTGTTTGGATCACCTTTCTTTCTCCTCACCATGAGATCATAGACTTGGATTACATTGTCTTGGCTCCTCCCTCCTGCTTTTCTGAAATATTGCCAAAATATTGTCATTCAAGATAAACCGTTACAAATTACAGCATAACCCACAGGCATGACGGGTGCAAATCAACATTCTGTTTAACAGGAAAAACAACTGAGTTATAGGTAAGATTCCAGAGGTCTCATTTACATAACTGAGTTCTGCATTTACAGTTTAGAGTTAATGTTTCCAGAACTATATCCAGGTTTTTTTATCATTAATAAAAAATACAGAGACTGATGTCATAGCCAAGTCAAACCTAATCATCATATGTCTACATACAGCAACTATGAGGTAAAATGCTGTGTAATACTTTATGAAAACCCACAACCACACTTGCACAAAAAGTTAAATAGAGGACCAGGCATATTGTAGCTGATGTGTTTGACAGATACAGCTGATGTTTTCTCAGTGTCTTCTCAGAACCAAGCAATGAGAGCTCACAACCCAAACAGGTGCAGAATGGAACCTGGTAATGCTGTGTATGTTCCACATAATTCAGTGTAACTTTCAGCTGCATCACAAATCACAACCTTGTTCTGTTCTGTCCCCATCTGCAAGTTTTGGGGGATTTAATAGATGTTCATCTGCCAAGTGAGTCAGTTGAGCTTGATGCTATAATACAAAACCTATTTTTGGTTGGTTATTTTTTCATCATAACAGTAAGCTGAACTAATTCATTGCGTGAACTGCCTTTCAAAACATAAAGAGGGCTTACAAGAAAGATGGGGACAAACTTTTTATCAGGGCCTGTTGTTACAGGACAAGGGATAATGGTATGAAACTAAAAGAGAGTAGATTTAGACCAGCTAAGAGGAAGGCATTTTTTTACAATGAGGATGGTGAAACACTGGCACAGGTTGCCCAGAGTAGTAGTGGATGCCTCATCTCTGGCAGCGTTCAAAGCCACATTGGAAGGGTCTCTAAACAGGCTGACCTGGTTGAAGATGTCTTTGTTCCCTAAAAGGGAGTTTGTACTGGATGGCCTTCCAACCCAATCCATTCCATGATTACTAAATATTGTGTCAGAAGGTTGGCTAATATGTGAACATAGGGGAGAGGGGTTTGAAGGGGCTAGAAGAAGCCTGACTTTGAAGTGCAGCAGATTTAGTACAAAGCAAGTCTACCCCCTGAGTGGTGTTCATCAGTTGCTAACCTGCATAGTGCAGAGCCAAAGCCCTGTAGCACTTTTTATCTGCTTGATCTCTTACACCTTCCTATATAGCCCCTGATTTGTCCGGACAAGCACCTTTTCTTTTCATTCTAGTTATTGCCAGTTTCTCAAGAAGATTTCAGCCACCAGCTCTGATCATCCACTGGCATTCAAAATCTGCATTCATAGGCAGCTTGTGATATGTCACGTTATATTAGTCACCCATAAGCTCGATCATGAGTCATCCTTGTAGAGCCTGGCATGTTGGCTATTAAGCAATTTCCCTTTTGTGCTAGGAAAGGCACCCTGGGATAAGAAGCAAAATTAATCCTTCACATAGTTCTGGCTGTCAGTGACCTGAAAGAAAGTTTGTACTTTTTTTGCAGTCATTACATTTTCTTCCTCTTTGTCGCTGTTTTATTGTCTTGCACAGGGTTTGGGGTTGCTTTTTTTCTTTTTTTTCTTTTTTTTTTTTTTTACTTGATATTTAACTCCCATGTGGGATGTATCTTCATTCCATGCTAAAAAGTTGTGGTCTTAAAAAAAGAAGGAGGAAGGATGAACTGTTAAGACAAGAAGAGATTTCTTATACCAGGCATTTTCCATTTTTATATTATGCCTTTGCTATTTAATTTATTAACTAGTTAACCTTAATGAAAAGGAGATACTGTGCTAAAGATGCACATGCCTTACTATTGCAAAAAAATAAAAGCAATTAAGCTGAAGTGTTTTAATATCTATGAAATATCCCACACAAGCGAGAAGGTCCACATTTTTAGAGGTATTTAGGCATATAGACATGTAAAATTTTCATTCAGAAGGATAATTTTTAAGTGTTGAGGCAGTTAACTTTGCTTGATTTAAGTGGCAGTTAAGCATTGGATTATCTGAATAATTATTTCTAGGTTAGCAGTCAAATGCAAAATTTAATGGGAAAACAGGTTCAAACCAAACTGAATTTTAGGATTAAAAAATTCAATCAATATTTTTAAAACACCCTTGTATTTTTGGTGCTTGCCTGTTACAGAGGAAGAGGGAACCAGAGGCACCTTTTTCTGAGTAAAAACACAATGGTCTGAGCATTATTTAGAGTGTGAAAGGTATAACCGTAGTTCCCACATCTGATTGAGGTGTTTGTACATACACCTCCACAACTGCCCAAACTTCTTATCACTCTAAACTTTTCCATAATGGTTTTCCTTACTCTCTTCTTTTGGATCATTTACAGTTTACATGGAATATGTTAAATTACCAGCAACAATGATTAAGATAATTCACTAGCTCAGATATTTAGACTCTCAGCTAGTGAGAGAAATGCCTGGATTCGCACCCCTTCTTGACGATAATTTGTGCAAAGAACTGCATTAACCAGAGGCTAAAATTTTTCGCACTTCTCTTTATTCAAATACTAGCCTGCCCCTTTAGACCCATATTTTGGGTTTCTGAGGATATAAATTTTTACATACAGAGGTAGAACAGATCTGAGATTTTACACAGCCCTGGCCAGTATTTTAAGCCTTAAATGTCTGTCAAAAGGAACCATTAGTACCTCATCTACTGCATTTTTAAATCTAGCTCTCCATTAAAAAGAAAAAAAAAAAAAAACAAATTAATGAGAGCGCCAAAGCAGCCCTAAGCAGTGGGTCTGGCTGATAGAAACAATTTCTCTCTGGAGGTAATGTAAAGGTCTTATTTCTCTGTCTCTAAACATAGAAGGATCACAATGCTGACACATCTTAAATGTCACTGCAAAGCAAAAATCAAGTTGGTACAAAATTTGAAAGCACTGCATTTCATTTCAGCTACTTTGCCTACGGCTCAGCATGCCTCCTGCATCAGGACTGAGGAGCAAATCAAACCCAAAGGAGACCTGCCACCTTGCAAAATCTGTCCTTTGACTGTTTGGCTTCAAGGTCTAGTTTTTAATTTCAATAATGGTTAGAAAAATTTGCTTCTTAACTAATTCCTGGTAGATAACCATTGATTTTTCCCAAAATCACATAAAGAACTCAGACAAGAGAAAGACCATTTTCACCTGGGAATCACTTTTGAGAATTTCCTTTACTGAACTTTGTGAATTGTGTGAATAATTTGTATCTCACTGGGTTCTCATACACCGTAGTGATTGTGCTGGAGGACAGAGCAATCAGAGGCTCCTTATACATGGGGTTTGTGCCATTCATGACATTTTAGAGCTCAGTGGAACTTTCTGAATCATGTCCATTTCATGATAAAGAGCATCAAATAACTCAAGCGTTGCTTGTAATACTGTGAAATCTTTCGTCATCTTTGCTTACCTTCTCTGAACCTTTTCCAGTTCTAAAATACAATTTTTCAACATGAAGGAACCAGAACAACTAGACAGTGTTCAGTGCAGGGCAGAGCATGCATTTATGTAAGTATCTTCTGTTTTGTTCTCTATTTTTCCCTCTGAGAGTATTTTTTGGTTTACTTTTACTGATGTTGAATGGGTATATTCAAGGAATTATTTATCTCAGCCCCAAGGTCTCATTCTCCGGTGGCTAGGGTGAGTTCAGAGTATCATTTTGTACGTGAAGCTAAAATTCTTTTACACATACATTGTTTTACATGTGCCTAAATTTACTTTCATCTGCCATTTTGTTACCCCATCACTGAATCTTGTAAGGACCTTCTGCAATTTACTGCAATGGATTTCATCCTTTCTACCTTGAAGAACTCTGTCATCAGCAAACTGTCAGAACGCGTGACCTTTTTCATGTCTCTGTTAAGCAGCAGGTCTGAGAACAGCATCCTGTATGATTTCACTCCTGACCTTCCTCCATAGAGAGAGCTGATCTCTTCCTTACCTTTGTTTAGTCTTCCAGAGATTATGATACTTCATATTTTCTATTTTCTTCATTTAGATGCATCTTGATTTTTTTTTTTTTTGTTAATACCTGATTAATTCTAAAAAGATCTTTTTTAAGATTGCTGCTTAGTCATTTCTGCTTTTTTTCAAGTTCATCACAACAGGTTATGTGCATGGGCACTACCCTTTCCATGCAGTGTCTCTTAACAGTCTCTGTGTTACTTGCTAGATTTTAATTGTCTTACCTACTTTTTAGCTTCTTTTCAAAAAAACTTCCTCATTTTAATTTAGATTTTTATTAAAATATAGCACCACTTCAATGACTTCTTGTTTTGTTTTGTTTTGACTTGTATTGTTTATTGGGGGAGTTTTAAGTGTCCTGAAATACATTTTCAGCATTTTTCCCAAAAATATTTGGATTGTTATGGAGGGAAAAAAAGAAGTTTTAATGATTCATCTGCAAGATCTCAGAGAGAAGCAGCAATGATAGACCTCAGCAGTCTAAATAGGGAAGGGGAGAAATGTAGCAGGGTTAAAAAGTACACAAATACACACAGCAGGCAAAGGCAAGAGCAGATGGATACCTGCAACATCCTCTGCACCAGAGGATGGCTGAAACAGGAGTTCCTACCCTTCAAACATCAACCTGGATATAAAACTAGTGTGTAATTATTTCTTATAAAAAACAGATAAAAGAGTTCTGTTGAGTCCCCAAGTGATCTGTTGCCCCACAGAAACCACTTCTTCTTTCATTCAATCCTATCTTTGCCACAGAAACACCATTTTTTTTCTGTGCGCCAAGTCCGCATGTTTGATATTGATCAATATCCATCTGTTGTCTGCCTTATCCATAGTTTATCAATCCTTTTATCAGGTATTGGGATTTTGATTTTTTAAAAAATATTTTTGAATGTATATTTCTATTGTGAGGATCCAGTTCATGACTGATGTTAGCTGGCACTACTGTAATAATATAAATACTCCAGAGATGTGGGCAGGTGCAGACCCCAAATGTTCTCTGGGAGAGCTACCTTCCCTAGAATATATGCTTTTGCTTTCATCCTTTCTTCAAAGAAAAAGATCCATACATAATGTAAGGCAATTTTTGCTGTAGGGAAAAATTTTACTCCATGCCACCTGTATCTCTCCACAAAGTCCCAGGTAACAGATTCCACTCGAACAAAGGGGAACAAATATTATTGAATGTGACATTAAATATTATTCCTTCCACTTCTGGTAAGCCAAAATCATTTATGTTCCAGATGCATTCCCTTTCAAAAATTCCATCTGTTCCTGATACTCTGGATCTAAAAGCCATTTTAGTGGTGAAAACACAGCCCAAAATAAAAAAGAAAATACAGAGTAGGAAAAAAAAATTGCCTGGCCTTAAAGGAACTGTCTCCTTTTTGAAAATCTCATACTGAGCAAACAAAAGCAAAAGTATCTGTTGATGTAATATTTATCACCCAAATCAGTAATGTTGCAATGATCAAAGAAAATATATTACCAGTAGGGTGCTGGGCATAGATGTTGTTAGAGTCTGAAAACAGGAACTGTAAAATATTGAATTCTGAATACAATTTTAATACATTACACTCCTGGCAACAGCAGTGTTCTGTAATAATTCTAGTAAAAAAAAAAATAATCATAAGGACCAAAAGAATAACTTCTGAAAGAATATACCTTTCTTTAAAATATAAAAAAGTAAGAGGAGAAAAAGCTTTACAATATTATGCTTTCATGAAAATTCAGTAATGTGTTATGACAAAACAACTAAAGAGAAATGTCTTTTCTTTGAAATTTACTTTCTTTCTATGCAATCAGAATGTAACAAAGAACAGGGAACTCTTTCTGAAGGACACATTCAGTTTCTGGCTCACCATGGTATATAAACCTCAACCAGCTCTTGGTTTAATTCTTTTCTCTTATTCAAACACTTTTTCCAGAAAGGGTAGGTGAACATTTGTTTGCAGCAGCCTTTGCATTGTTGCTTATAAGGCCTTGATAGTGAAGAAAACTTAGAGAGTCAAGGGGAGTTTGCAGGTTTGCCTCTATTTATCTTCAAGTGTTTATCACAGAGATTCTTTTAAAACATGGCTTTAAGGTGTGGAAGAGCAGATTTAGATTGGATATTAGGAAGAAATTCTTTACAATGAGGGTGGTGCGCAGTGGCACAGGTTTCCCAGAGAGGTTGTTGACACCCCATCCATGAAAGTGTTCAAGGTCGGATTGGATGGATTCCTGAGCAGTCTGATCTAGTGGAAGGTGTCTCTGTCCACAGCGGGAGTGTTGGAGCTAGGTGGAACCAGGTTCTTTAAGGTCCCTTCCAACCCAAATCATTCCATAATTCCATGAATCTGTAATGACTTCTCCAAACCTACAGTTCTCTTTTTTTTCAGCTAAATTGTTTACAACCTTAAAGCTTGTACTAAGTGCAAGTAAGAGGCAGAAACTATAGGGGGGAATATGAACTTACTCTGAATAATATGTATTGTGGGTTTTTTCCCCACTAATAAGCAGATTTTTTTAGAGAATCTTACTATTTTGACTACCTTAACCTCTACTTAAACCCAAATGACAAACTGAGAATGTCTCCTGTGTGAATCACTATTTTGCAGCATTGCCTGCTTTTCTAGACTCATGTGATACCGGCATTGACCTTTTTTCTTGACAGAGGTCTTAACTGCCTAAACATAGTGGGAGTTTCTTCTTTCGACCTTCAGTTTTCCACTGTTCTGTTTCCCTGTGTTTGTTCACTGAATTGAATGAGTACTGAATTCATTTAATAGAGATCAAGTAAATTTTTTCACTGTACACTGTTGTCCTAAAATCATAACCTTACAGAGAAAATTTAGGAGAAGATTTGACCTCCAAGGTCTAGGCCACAAACTGAAAATATTGAGGCAGTTGCAGGTCCCAATTGTGAACAGATTGTACTTTCTGCATTTCCAGAAGCAATTACAGGTGATTACCCGCTGCAAGACTCAATGGCACAATATCTCCTCTTCACACTTTCATTTGCACAAGTTTTAGCGAGGTTAGGTGCTAATTCAGTGCCTCAAAGACCTCAACCAAGATCCCCAGAGCTTTTGAGTCAGAGAACAAGCTATAACCGTGACGCATGTAATTTTTTGTTTCCTAGTTCCACTAGGTCAGTAATTTACTCTTAAATTTCATGAGCAGCAAATTATGATCTAGTTTTATTATTACTGCCGCTTATGCCAGCACAGCTGGAGTCAGGAATTTGGTCATACTTTGTCTTATTCTTATTTCAGGTAGACAGTAAGTAAGGAAGGATGCCGGTACCCTTGACAAACAAGGGCATTAAGATATACAGAAGTTTTTCACAGAGACTTCTTGTTCGGTCTGGTTTCCTTGGCAGAGTTAATTTCTCCAGTCATGAACAAACCTGGAGTATAGAAGTTTCAGTGAAACTTTCCAATAGTTCATTGATTCCATCATTACTGAGAAAGTCATATGACTTTCATCCAAAATGTCATCATATTCCAGAGGATCTGAAACAATTTCATCTCCCTTTAGAACAGAAATTCAATTAATTTATCCTGGTTTTACAGATTTTATACAACTTTCTCTTTTACCTTAATAGTTGTATCTAGATGGTGCCACCTCTGGACAAACCAGAGCCTTGTTTTCAAGTTTTTGAAAGTACTATTGTATCTTGTAATTGTTGCTAAGTCTCAATGCTTCTACTGTTTTACTCCATCTTCTAGAAAACTCCAGAAATTATTTTCCAAGTACTGGTTGTACCAAGACTTGTCTTCTTACACAGTTAAGAGTAAAATGTTCTTATTCTGATTTCAGTTGATTTCACACCCATTGTTCTTAGGGCAGAAAATCTGTCATCCACTTCATTAACTATAATTACAAGAAAATAACACTAATAGCCAGAGTACCATAACTGAACTATCATTTTATATTTCTTTACAATACTCCTAAGGAGCAGAATTTTTTTCAGTTTATGAAGACACCACTCCTGAAAAGCAAAATATTCCCCCAACATTACACAGGAAGCCTGTGATGCAGCACGTATTTTATCCCTTAAATCCCAGTCTCACACTGTCTACTCATCACAGCAATCATGGTGTTTTTTCCACAATGCACAATAGATGCTGCCTTGCCCAGCACCGACATGCTGTGATTGCTGTTTCATACGGCAGCCTACTGCGGACCACTCCCACCGCTGGCTTGACTAAAGTCTATGAAGGATGCATTTTGCCAGTGCTGAAGAAAGTGGCAATCTCAGCCTCACAGACAGGGCTCTGTTATCTTCAATCTCTATCACAGCAGTTAACCTAACCATTATATTTCTTTTTTTACCCAAGGAAAAAAATAAATATTCAGAGTGTCATGCTGTTAGACTGAACACAGAAGTTCAATGAATTGTTCAAAGGCAGAGTACACAATTTTCCTTCTAGCGCTTGCTGTTTTGAAAATAAAATGTGTTTTCAGATCTAACTTGTATTTAATGTTATGTTAAACCAAATACTGCTTCTAAGTGTTAGCTTAGAACTTTTTTAATAGCACAAACTTTCAAAATAAACAAAAAGTGGAACTGAAAAGGATCATAATGAAAAAACTTAATATATTTATTTGTAAATATACCTTTTTTTTATATGATTTTCCATGGCAAGACAGTAGTAATTTCAATCATTATGCTCTCATCTACTGCAAGAAATGCTGCAAGAATCCTGAGCATCCTTGAGTTGTTCAGTTTCCATGTTCCCACATCATAACTCACAGCGGGTCTCCAAAAATTTGTGGCCAACGCTAGTTTTTCTATGGCTCCTGTTGTTGTTTTTGCTCAATGGTACCACAGTTTTGGGGAGAAGCCACAGAGAAACAAACCAAAAGCAGACTTTGAATGGAGATATCCTTAAGTACAATGCCTGATGTGCTACTGCTTCACTTCACCTGCAGTGGCACCAGACAAGAGCTCTCTACATTTATTCAGAGCGCAAGACCATAGTAATAGATAGGTATAGTGCTAAGTGCAGATGCACAGTATTGCAGCTGTCTTTTTTGAAAACACAGCCACAACCATGAAGTTTGCTTTTTAACTACTTGCTTTTTCTTTATAATTACTTCTTTCTGTTACCATGTCTAAAAATTAATTGGTCATCTGTAAAATTCATATTTATTTATTATATGAATTTTCAGTGCTTTGAGATAACTACCACGAGAGAATCCAGGCAAGTTCTGAGGCAATGTCTGCTCACAGACCTCTGGCTTTTTCATTCAGTTATCAATGGTTTCAATTTATTTATTTCTGCTCCTATACCAAGTTGAATAAGTAAAATTCCATTTTTCAAATGCTTTTAAATGAAAGGACTGGCAGTCTAAGAAGGCTGAGAATCTGAAAAATATAAGCACAGTCAGTAGCATTTAGCTAATGGCTTCAAAAGAAAAGCACGAGGCAATGAAGAAAGCATCTACTTACTGGACCATTCTTTGAAAGGGACCTCAGTAACCTCTTTCTCAGCCAGCAAGCTCTGCCAATGCACGGAAAAGAGGTTTAAGAATGTATCATAATATATATACAGAGGGATAAGGGCTCTTTCAATGACCTGTGGCAGTGACAAATTATTTCATCCCTCTGCCTAAACTCCGACTCAGCTTTGGCAGTCACTGCATTGGAGAATGTCATCAAAGTTTCAAGGCATTTCATGATGTACTCTTCACTGCTGAGGAAGCAGTGGCCTTTTGAAAATCATATTCCCCCTTGATCACTGATATGCAAAAAGGGAACATTTCATAAATCCCTGAGCAGGGACTAGAGTAAGACATGGAGTGAAAGCAAAAAAATCTTCTATGTTTTCATCCTCCAAAAATGCAATCTAAGATTGCATATAACTTGCCACAAATCACTAATATTAGTGATGTGATGTAAAATTTTACAAACCAGACATTGAAGTTCTTTTTTCTTTTAGGTGGAATTTTATTTTTAGAATTGATATATTCAATGTAAATAATGCAAAGAGCATAAAAAAATAACACAGAATTCTTGGTGTTTTGACAAGTCAAACTGGAAGCAAATGCATTTAGGATCAATTAAAAATAAATCTGAGTATGTTGGTGTGTTTTCCATCTCTATCTCTAATAAACACAAAGGACAGAGTTAAGCAATTTTTATGTTGTATAGGTAAACCTTCAGTATCTTCTCTCTCCCTTATTAAATTTCCTTCTACTTTAGTACATTTCTTCCAGATTTATTCCTTTCTGGTTTTTCTCTCTCCTCACACTNGCCTAGACTATATATGAGGAAAAATAAGCCTTCTACCCCATCCTTCTCTAAACACTGCATTCCTGCTACAATACAGTTACATTATGTAACTGAGGTCGGTAAAAAGCAGTTAACACTGGAAAAGTTTCTGAATAAAAACAGACATAGTAACAAAGTCCTGACAGATCCTGATTGACAGAAAGAGACAGGTCTTCCCTTTAAGAGAAAACATGAAAGCTAATGGGGATGACAGTGGTAATAACACTGTAAAGCTCAGCTTCTGGCCCTTTGCTTTTTAGAGATGATAAAATTTCATTACTTTTTAAATATATATGTATATATTTATATATATATATATTTCTGAGTTGAGACACTTAATCTAATTAACTGCTTAACCTCAAAGGAACTCACTTTGCATTCATGTCAAGGCTTTTTCACTCCATTTTCTCCTACTTTTTTTGAGTATTGGAAGATTCTGGGAAGAAGCAAGGGACAGGAAAGACAGTTAATCCCCTGATGGTCTTTCAGCCTCAAATCAGAATTTCCTATATGGCCTCAAAAGAAACCTAACATGACAAATATTGAGAAACTCTAACCTTGTGTAGTGCAAAATGCTTTAAGTCGACACATGTACATGTATATACACATACAGTTAAAGGAGCATCAAGGCTCCAATCTGTTATATGCTGGCATTTTATTGTCCCGTGTTTTCTTCTTGTACTCATATCTACTGGTGATTGGTGGAAATAGTTAGCTGCTGGGAAAATGCCATATTTCCACATTCTAAATGAAACATTTTGATTTGCTCTTTTTTTTTTTTTTTTTTTGTGATGAAGCAATTTGAGTTAATTTAAACAACCAATTGATGAACTAGATGCCCTTTGCACTCTATTGACAAACTGCATTCACACCTGCTGACATTTTATACACAGAATTAATTTTATCAAGCCATAGAGGCATTGTATTGTGTCAAATAGTGTCTTTAAGCTGGTTGTAGGCACTGTGAGATCCACTCTTGGCTCTATCCAAAGCAGAAAAAAAAATTTATTCCTTTCTGGATCAGTGTTCTCCTTCCTACAGAGTATGTTCCTGAAAACACAGATTAACTCTCAATATGTATTTGAGTAACACCTGCACCAATATAGCTCACTTTGACAGACCTCCTGCTTCCTAATATCCTCAGAATATTCTGAATATTCTTGAATGTTCTGAATGCCCTTGAATATTTGGAATCTCCAAAATACAGTTCTTGACAATTGGGGTCCAAATACTTATTCCATAAATCACAAAACAAGCAAAGGGCTTGCAGTAAATACACTCCTCTCTGTTTCCCTCCTTCCTCAGCAAAAGATGAGGGGGGAAAAGATTGTCTTTTCAGTATGCTCTGAGTTCCAATAAATTGGGGTTGTACAGTTCAAGCTGCAGTCTGAATTACAAACCTAAAAATGATCTTCCAGCCACTGCAGTTTGTTAGTACTGACGGAGCAACAACATTTCCTTGACCTTTGCTGACCCCTCATGCAACAGCAGCAGAACATCTCTCCTGTTCTGATTCTTTGAATTGCACTTGCACAACTCAAGCAAGGTGAGGTCTTCCATTTTCCTTACAGAGGATCTATAGAATCAGAGAGATCAGTTCTAAACGTGGCTTACAGAGTGGGGTCTGGCACTCTATGTTAATGCTTGGTCATTTACACCACCCAAGTTTTGCCTTCCAGTTGTTTCTGTCATGTTGAACAGCATCTCTGAAGGTATCCAGGAAAAGCCTAAAAGTCAAATTCAGGAGCTCCTCTCTCCAGTGATACCATAGGTCACCTAGGCATGTCAATTAGAAGTTTA
The DNA here is from genome assembly GCA_013396735.1 of Grallaria varia. Taxonomy (NCBI): domain Eukaryota; kingdom Metazoa; phylum Chordata; class Aves; order Passeriformes; family Formicariidae; genus Grallaria; species Grallaria varia. Next base: position 47,477 of record VWZG01001068.1, on the reverse strand, counting down.
TGTGGCAGGGCAGACATTCCAACACTGGTACAGGAAGTGTGCTCTGATCCTGATCCACCCAGCACCATGTGAAAAGGCCTAAGGAGGGGACACATGGGCCAATACAGACTTTCAAAGCACTTTGCACACTTTTCTTTTGCAAATCTTTACATATTTTTTATTCATAAGATTAAATCTGAAGAAAACTAAACCAGGAGCAGAACAACAGTTTGGTTTCTGCATAAGGAAGAATTCGGACCATAAGACTGGAGGTTTTTGTCTCTTGTCCTTCTTCATCCCAGAGTTTCTCACTGCTAGCTGCAATTCTTCTATGTAAAATGTTATAAAGCATGTCTTAAATAAAATCCCATGATTAAGAAACTGTCTTGGGATATTGACTACTAGATACAAATCCTCCGCACTGCGAAGGGCCTACACCTTCTTATTCTTCCTAGACAAATGTCCAGGGGCATTGGCACATGTGAGGGGCAAATGGCCCACCAGGTGCATGGATAGTTTCAGCATACCCTGATGAGAGAGAAGGAGAAAGAGCACAGAACACTTGACACTTTTTCAAGTGCTGGATGAAGTTCAAGTGCACTTGAGACCAGAGGAGTCTGTACGCTTTGTTTAGGGCTGCAGAGACTGTAGTCCAAGCAGATAATTCATTTGCCACCAAAAAATAAATTATATTTGAAGTGTTTTCTGAGACATAAGTGTCACAGACTCTTCTCCAAAGGCAAACAGGGCTCACATTTGCTTTAAAACTGTGATTAGAGTCTTCAGTGGTATAAGGTCTTCATAGTTGGTACTGACCTGGAAATAAAACATGGTTCTCCAGACACCAAGTGAAATTTGGACCTCTCATTGCATGGCTGCATGAAGACCTCCCAAGCAGAGAGATACAGGGTAGAGGCAAAGCAGGAGTAGAGAGCTTGTAAAATACTCATGGCACAGCAACCTATCTGCGCCGGAATATCTGAGACACTCCTCTTTGAGAAAATGCAGTCATGCTCTTAAATAATTTTACCTGAATATTAGCAAAGCTTATCTATTAGAACTCCACTTCAAAGAGTGGAAGCACTTTCCACTCACAAGGGCCTTCCAAGTCTGATCTACTAGGTGTGTTTTTCTCTCACTTTCAATTTGACCAATATCAACTTAAATTAGAAAACAAGCAAACAAAAAACCAAAACCAACCAAAAAACTCCAAAACAACAGCAGAAAAAAAACCAAACAGAACAAAAAAAAGCAAGCAAAAACTACAAACCCAAACAAACAAACAAACAAAATAATGGTGGAGGCAGGAGGAATGACAAAAACCCCACCAAACCAAACAAAAGAAAAGAAATTAATTATCACCGCCTCCTTACTGTAACAGAAGTAACAAAACCTAAAGGAACACATCTTGGCTCCTTCCCTGGTGGGTATTTCAGGGTTGAATTGGCAGCAAATAATTGATAGCTACTGGCATGAGTAGAGCTACAGCTACTAATCAGGAACTTGAAGTTCCTCCAGGACCTTGTGCTGGATTCCTGGCAATGAATTTGTTATTAAGTGACAAATCTGAGATAAAGCTAAAATAACCATACAAAATGTTTCTGGAATTTACCTCATTCTGCTCTCCATTGTCATCAAAATGTTGCTTCATCTGTTCAGGATCATATACTTCTCATTTTGGGGAGCTGAAGAACTGCAATGACAGCTCACAAATTCAAAGGATTAAATGTATCAGAATCTTTCAGGGAGGTTGAACATCTTGACCATGAAACATAGTTCAACATGTCTCACAAGACTAAGATGAGTTTAATTGAACCAGTTGAAGATAAGGCAGAAGAATAATACACAGAATGGCACAGCTGTTAATTCTTCATCTTCTATGTGTGATCCAATCCTCACTGAAAAAGAGTCTTTCCAATTAGTTTAACAGAAGATGGATTAGACCCACAGGGTTGATCCAAATTGCAATGAAATGCCCAGGAAACCTTTGCTAATTTCTGTAAGCAGTAAATAAGCTCCTTATTTAGTATAAACAAAATTGATACTGAAATGGATTGAAATGGTGAACAGGCTTCTGTTGGTCCTTGCAGAAAAATGAATTTTATTCTAGATTTGTTTTTACAGTTTGATAAGAATGATGTGAAAACTCACATCATTATTCAGAAGTCAATGCATTTTGTTGCAAAGCCTAGCAGATTCCATCTTTGTCAAAGAGAAAATTATTTTCCAAGTTTGATAGAGAAAAATGTTGCGATAATTACATAGACTGATGAAAATAAAATTGAAACATTCTTAATTAAATTTTCTTTACATACTCATCAGTCTCAAATTGTTAGTTATACTTCTTCTTTTTGCCTCTGTATTTTTCACCTGGGATAACCTAGAATCATAATCCTTAACAGAAACATAAAAGAGGATGATGCCAGCTGGAAGGATGAGTAGATGGAAAGTTGGACTCTGATCTCATCTGTGACTTTGATTCATAAAGCCTTGAGCAAGAATCAGTATCTTACAGACTTAGATGTCTACAAATGTCTTAATAGGTTTATTTCCTTGGATTCTTTTTATAGGCAGTGGAAAGACAGAGGAATTTGTGGAGCATTGTTCATTTGAGATTTTTTTTCCATTTACCTTAGAAAAAGCTGAGTCATATCTCCAAAGTGCCTAATTCTCTGTAATGACTACAAAGACTTTCTAGACAAGCAGCTTAGGTTTAGACATCCATATCTGCATATGTAAATCCTACTGAGGGTAGAGTCCTCCACCTTTTTTTCTGTCTTATTCTTTCCTTTGCTCTGAAGTTCAGCTGTTCCAGACAAGGTTATATTTAACTACAGAGAAACTTTGTCTCATTGAACATTACAGAGACAATATTCATATACTCCATGCTTTGAAATAGCTGCAGAAGGATTCGTTGGGAATGTTATGTCTTTATGAAAAGGACATTCCAGTTTTTTCCAGTAGTGTCACTTGGATACAGCTATTACTGTATTTTAGGCTTTCCTCTAACCTTAATATGATCAGAAAATTATGTTGCTTCTCCTCAGCATTCATTTATATTGAGGTTGTTCTTCTTTGCTCTATTGCCCTCCTGGAATTGTGCACCTGAGTTTTGCCTTTAAATTTACTGCAAGTTAGTGAGGAGTGAGTAACCTGACACAGTGAGCACATTTGTCCTTTTGCTCCCCATTTCCAGGGTGCTTACATCAGCTCAGCTTCTCTCCTGGTGGAAAGATACCATGCTATTCAACTTCTCAGCCACCTCCGCCTCCATTGGCCTACACTGCACTTGCTTTTGCTTTTGCTTTCCCAAGCCTTTATCAAAGCAGATCCAGCAACCTCCCCAAAGCACAAAAGTGCTTATAGATGTGAAGAATACCTCATTAAAGATTAGGTTGTGCACCATACGAAGCCACATATGGGAGCATGTAGCTCTGAAAATGTTCCTATTTCCCGGCTCTGGAGGGATGCAGCATGCTAAGTATCCTAGACTGTGTCATAAAATGCTATGAATAATCCCTGCAACATTAAGGTTTGTTATTTCCTTCCAGCAAAAGCAGCTAAATGCCTGGTCCCTCTGGCTTTCTACCCATATTCATATTTACCTTCACTTTTACAGCAGAAGTCTTCTTCAGTGATTGTTAAGGCTGAACCAGTGATACTGCCTACAAGTTAGAGGTGACAACAATGTATTTTGTCCAAGTGTCTGCTTGTGTTGTATATGTGATTAACTTTTATGGTGAGGAAGGAGTTGTTCTTACATCTCCTTCCTTAACAAACCATTTATAAAAACAGAGTCTATTTCTTCTTCCTCTTTCACACAACATCAACTTAAACCATCTATGAACATGCAATAGATCTTTTCTGCCTCTAATTTCTGAGATTTATTTACTGATGTCTGTGGCAAGGGAGGAACACAGCAGTAAGAACAATATATGACTCTTAATAGCTGGATTTCGATGCTAGTCATGTTTGAGCCTTTTATTGCTGGGTAATAATAACTTTTTTATGAATGTTTGGAGATAACATATGTCTCATCACCTTGCTCCTCATGGGGTGGAACCATAAACAAAATATTTTATATGCATGCTTGCTATAAAATTTAAAATAAATCAAGTTTCCCTCTTAGTCTGGTTAAAAAGACTCTTGCCACAGGTTGTTTTCAGTGCTCCAGGGTGAAGATCCCAGATCAACCCCCAATTTCATAGGTGTCACACCCAGTATTACCCCTTGTATCACAAAAATTGTTCAGACCTAAAGTTGCTGAGAGAATTCTGGGGAAGCAGGACTCAATGATGCAGGCACAGAAATGTACTAACACATAGCTGTGGCACTGTAGATGGTTCACAACATGGGCAAAGAAGCTCTTATCTCTTTGCACCTACCTGATTAGCCATCTTGATTTTCTGGCCTACCCATCAGGTGGTAAAGCAAATTCTATCTCAAGTCTATTACAAGATGCTAGTGTAGCCAAAAGATCCTGATTCAAAGCTCTCTGAAATTCAAATTCAGCCTCCCTTGGCTTTGATGGCGTCTTAATCAAAGATCTATTTCACTCCTTTTATTTATCTCAAGTTCATCTGGATTCAGAATTTAAAAATGTGAAAATGCAAATATAGACAAAAACATGAGTCATTTCTACAGTGCAAATTCTGTTTGGTTCCTACTTAGGAATACACCTAAATTATTTTGACTGACCCCTTTCAGCTAGAAAAGTAAAAGTTGACTTTGAGGGCTGGCATATTGGCCTCAAGTCCAAGAGAGACACATGTACCTTGATCTAATTTGTGCAAAGTCAGTGCCTAAAAATTCCTAAAGTTGTTGCTGGCTCAGATTCAACCTATTTAAGTCATGTATCTAAGAAGCTTAATTGCCATAGGTTCCACACATAAGCAATTGATAAATACTAATTTCCCTAGACAGCAATGAAGATCTGTTAAGATAATACTTGCCTACTGAAGGTACCTATCCTTATACTTTAACTATGTCTGGTTAGTAGGATTATGACAGTTCTTAATGTAAACACCTCAAGCTGATGCTCAAGCTTTTGCAGAACAATTATGGATGTAATTTAGACTTAGTATCAGCAAACATTAGAATCACAGTACAGATTTGTAAAGGTTGGAAAATACCTTGAAGATTATTTTTGTCTGACTTCCTCTTTCTCGGTATGCATCACTCCTGAATTTGGAGGAAGTGACCCTTGAATAATAGGCCCCTTGAATAATAGGTCCCTCCTCCTTCTAGGGTTTTATCCCATGGTACACTACCAAGCAGATCTCTGAGGAGGTCAAATTCTGCTCTCCTGAAGTCCAGGGTAGTGAGCTGGCTGTGCACCCTCCTCACTGCCCTAAAGGATATTGAATCTTGACCATTTCCTGGTCATTGCAGCCCAGTCTGCCCTTGAGTTTCACATTCCCCACCAGGCCCTATTTGTTGGTGAAAAGAAGGACATACAGCATAGCACCTCTCCTCACTGGATTCTCTCTCATTTGAAGAAGGAAGTTATCACCAACGCATTTCATAAACCTTCTGGTTTGCTTGTGCTCTGCGTTGTCCCTCCAGCAGACAACAAGGTGGTTGAAGTCCTCCATGAGGACCAAGACTTGTGAATGTGAGGCTGCTCTTCTGTCTGTAGAGAGATTCATCTGACCAGTGTTTATGGCCAGGCAGCCCATAGCAGACCCTCCATGTCATGTCACCTGTCCATGACTTCCTTCCAATCCTGACCAATAAGCTCTCAGTTGGCTCCTCATCCAAGTGGTCCATGGCAGAGCTCCATGCACTACAGTTGGTCATTGACATAAGGTGGCAATCCCTCATCTCCCTCAACTTCCCTTCATGTCCTTCCTAGAGACTGTGTCTCTGCATTCCAATACTCCAGTCATAGGAGCCATCCCACCATGTCTGTGACGTCAGCAAGAGCACAGCCCACCAGGCATGCACGCAGTTCCAGCTCCTCTTGTTTATTCCCCATGCTTACATACATTTGCATAGAGGCATTTAAGTTGGGTACCTGATGAAGCCAGCTCACTGATTGGAATTCCTTTGTGTTGCTCTTCAAGTGCTCTCCTTCATATCTGCTGTCCTGAAACAACCTCCAAGGGAGTTCTACAGACAGGGCCACAGAGCACTGAACTGTCAGCTGTGGAAGGGAAGGCAGAGCATCATTGCCTACATACCACCTGAGAATAAGGTCTGCATAGACTAGGGCAAGAACCCTGGCTTCAACTCGTGGGAAGCTCAGGAGGACAATTTGACACTGATTTTTTTCCCCCCAATTTTTATACCTTATATTTCTCTATTTCTGCCACCTGTGAAATATCCTGTCACTTTTTCACTTTATTTTCATTCTTGCTGTGAGGGGTATGTCTATGCTGAGAGAATACTTTCTGTCAATTTTGTCAAAAGAATTTCTGGAGCAAAAGAAACATTTCTGTTGTTCCTTACTCCCACTCAGAGCATTAACAAGAGCAGGATAATGACTTCCTATGTATGTGCCGTGGCATTCTTTCTATAAAAATGCATATACAATACAGTGCTTCTAGCTTCCTAAGAGCTACAACTATTTTTGTCTTGATACCATAATATATCTTCAGCATTTATCATCAATTCTCAACAACAAGCTATGACCTACACCGAGGTTGTTATGTTTTAATCTCCTGTGGGAGCAGAATAATGTGATGTGCAAAGATGATGTAAGGCCTCTGTTATGTCAATTTTTACATTAAAATCCAATTGTAATGCTGCCACAATCTAAGAAAATCCTGAGAAGCTATATATTGCAAGACGGAACATTTGAGGACAAGAAAGGCAGAGGGAAATAAACTATGTGTTTTCTGAATTTTATTCTTAGCTTTTTTTCCTTAATCCTACTAACAAGTCGGGTATTTGTGATATTTTGATATTTCATGAAGATAAATTGTAGGAAGCTGAAGACCAAACATATCAGGGTACGAACACGTGGAGATGCTATTTATACAAATCTCGATTGTGCGATTTGATGTCAATAAACCATTCAAGAACAACCATCAAAGTTAATATTGGTGAATGTTCATTGATATGAAGTAAAGATGGCAAAATCTGTATCTCATTTTCTTTGCTCCATACATACAGAACCGCAAAACTAAGGTCCTTAGAGTGAGGAAATACCAGACTGGTTTTCCTAGTCATTTCATATGGTATCCCACACTCAGTTTGGTAGAGGTTTCCAGAGCTACTATGTTCTATAAATCTGAAAAAATGAACGTAAAGCCCTTCAGATGGATTAGTATGCTGGAAAACAAAACCTCTCCCTGTGGCTCATAACTCTGTCCTGTGTAATGTCTGAATTACCAGGAGCAGCTTTGCATTTTCTCCACTAAATTCTTCCCCAAAGCTTCCCTGTTTTTACCCCCATCTAGTATTATGATGATGAGACTACTTGAAGAGGAAGGAAGAAACACCATCCTAATGTGTTTTCCTGTGAAATCTGCTCTATTTAGTCTCCAGAGTTTTAAAAGTTTTCTCTCAGAGGGCAGCAGCATCTTTGCACCATGTTGGTAAGAATATACATTAACAGACATTAAATACATGAAAATATATTAAAACACATACATTTAGGAAACAAGTTGAGTGTCATGATAAAAAATATTTTTGGGAAGGGAAAGTCAGCCTAGCTTCACTGACATGGGTGCAACTGTACTGATTTATATGAGCTCAGTGACTGGACCAATGTGTTAAGTCCAAATATGACACTACCCTCTATGTGGTCAAAACTGTATTATACCACCACAGTACTTGCACTTCAGTGTATAAATATGTAGTTTTTATTTTCTTGCTAGTCATACTAGCTCACAATATTTCAGTGGGCTCTATTATTTGATGACTAGCATGAATTTGAAACTATATGCAGTATGTTAGAGTTAAAAGTTGCTGATGTTTCAGCTCAGGTTTTCTAATTCTATTGCCATTGCAAGAGGAATGAGAGAAAAATCAACAGAGCTTATTTCAGAAGAAAACAGAAAAATCTTTACTGCTCACTAAACTGTGCTTATATGAGCTGCTTGATACGGCTGTGAAGCTTTTAACCAAGCATAAGACACCTTTGTTGCGAGAAAACCACATCAAAGTCAAAGCATAGGATTCATGAAGCTAGCAATTTCCAGATCACTCCATCCCCACTTGAATGAATGTTATAAATGACCTTTCAGGGAGACTCCTGTGACTCCGTGACAATCACACCAACCAGAGAACATTTCTCCGGCATTTGAGTTGAGCAATATCAGGTTACTGCCTAATCCTGACCTATCATTAATCACCACAGAGCCAGACACACAGAAAAAGTATTAGCAATCAGTTAGAAAAGTCTGGAAGGAAAGAGACTCCATTGCCTGACAGAAGCAGAAGTGCGTGCTCTGGCAAGCTGTTCAGATTTGGAAAGCCCTCTTCGTCTAGTCATGCTCTCAAAACAAAGAGGATCAATAGAAAAAAATCAAATGCATTATCTTTGTTTACATCCTAGGCACAACAGTGTAAAAATCCTCACCAGGCTAAGGAGCCTGACAGCGTGTGATGGATGCCTGGTTTAAATGATGCCTTTGAAAGCTTTCACAATGCTCTGACTGAGGACTCACTGGAGAATAAATGACTTTCCTCTAAGTTACAAGAGCCTGGGAAGAGAAGACAGTGTGAATGTTGCACTACAGATTCAATGCATTCAAATGCTTCTGGTGCTGAAGCTCAATTTTTAGTGGTGAAAACACTTCCAAGATCATCTTTGACCCAAAGATGTTTCGGTTATCAATAATGAGAAAGCTGTGACTTTTTTTTTTCCCTACTTACAGGATGTCCTTGCAATAAACAATAGAAATGTACTTTGGGTTTGAATTAGCTACACTGGCAATTCATATAAAAATAATACATAAAACTCTACTGGAGGCATTCAAGTGTGCATTGTGTATTACTCTTAAGTGCATACTGAGATTGTACCAGTATACCTATTCAGTATATTAAGTGTGTTATGAAGCTTTGGAATAATAGGTGAAATATCTAGAGATGGAAATATTACCAAAAAACGAGACTTTCTTTACATAAAGTACCTATATTTCCTGCAAATTATGTGGGGCTATTGGTAAAGGAAAGTTTAATCTTTTTGTAAAATGTGCATACTTATGCTCTTCCCCATATATTACCAAGTTAAAACAAACTTCTTTGGAATAAAGTAGAATGACTTGCAGAAACGCTTTCATGTGTCTCTGGTCAATAAGTAAACTCTTACTAAGCAAGCAAAGTTCTTTGACCTCCAGTCTGGATGTAGATACACCTGCATTCAGATTGCCAGATACCACATCTGAAAAACAAACTTCAACATGTTTCAGCCACCACACACATATCAACATATTTAGGAGCTATGGCCTAAACATAAGACTTCTGACAACATGGTTTTACTCCCTGCTGAGGTGGCTAAGTGCTTCTCAAAGACACTGTCCTGAACAATCACAGTCCAAAACTGCTTCATGCTATAGTGGTTTTCCAAAGAGCAAACTCAGTCAAGGACTGTAAAGACCTCATCATGGAGAAGACAGCAAGTCAGGTGGAAATTACTTTCAGGACACCCTAAACTCTCTAAGAGGTCTACCTTTTTTATCCTTATTTTCAAATTCCTACTGTTCCTTGCGAAAGGTAGCTTGCTAGTAGCTTGCTTAACTGAAAGATTTAGAAGTTCTTCTAGAACACCATAATATGTGCAACAAATATCCACATGCTATATCTATCATATGTCACTCTGATGGCCATTGTGTGTATGAGAAATGGAGATTAAAAAGAGACTGAAAACTTGTGGAAGCTACATATAATCAGAAAATACTAGTTCAAAATGTTTTTAAAAAAATATCAATTACATCCCCTAGACTACACCACGGACTATTCAACATTAATATTTATTGCCTTGTAATCTGCTGGGAAAAGGAGCAAACTACAATAACCTGAAGTTTCTTTAGCGTTAAATTACAGTGTACAAACCCAGGTTTCTGGGCTCATTTTTTTGGTGGATTTTCATTGATTGCTCAAATGGGTATCTCAAAGTCACTCCAGGAAGATTTTGTAATAGCAATCCCAAAAAGACAGGACAATGTCTTTTGTTTTTTTCACGTTTCTTATTTGTTTGCTTTTGTTGGTTGGTTGGCTGGTTTTTTTTTCCAGTGTGGGGATTTCCCCACTTGCTGTCATGGAGTTTGGTAGAAATAAATTTATTTTAATATTTGGCTGAGGAATGCCAAGGTGCTCTATGGAAGAGAAATATTAGGTACCTAAGAAAGATGGCCTTTAGTTTGATGTGTACTTTACTTCCATCCTCTTATTCTTTGGCAGATTTCCAGGTGTCTAATCTCTGTGCAGTCTCATTCATGGAGAGGAGGTGCTCGAAGTAGACTGAATGAGATTCATGGAGCTCCTACTGCTGTACTGCTTTTCATAATCTGTAATTTTTGTATAATGACTGCATAAACAAGATGAATTTAAATCACTTTGAACATTCTGTGGCTAATAATCAATTTTGCCCTGAGAAAAACTCTGAATAAATGAGACCTTTTTTTTCCCTAATCACTTTGCACCTTGCCTGAAACCACTCAAGCAAGAATAAAATTATTTAGTGGATTTTGGAGATGCCATGAATATACTCAGGAACCTCTGACTCTTTTGGAAAGTATCAGTTCTCAGTTCATCAGAAAGCTCGTGAGCAATGTTCAGTCATTAAATTTTAATGATAATAATAATATTAACAACAACAATAATCCTATTTTCACTTAGGTTACAGGATAAACCAGAACCTCAATCCCAATTTTTTATTTCTCTATTGGACCTCACAGCTCACTCTAGCATTGACATCAACATCCTCTGCCTACATTTGAGTAAGCCTAACTGCACGATGTGCTGACTCTGGCAACCCTTTACCTTGCTGTTCCAATAGAGTTATTGAAAATGGAATTGGGCTATGTCTACTTTAATCAAAGGTGAAAGCAAGACAAGTTGCAAAGGAGTGGGAATGAGCTATGCAATTTGTTGACTACTGCAAATCCTGCTCCATAATTATATTTTGTTCTATGGTAGTTATTTGAATTCACTTAGTATTCAGAGCACATAATTTCTAAAAAGAAAAATAATTCACAACTGAAGGTAATGGGGTGTTAATAAAATATAAATCTGCTGGCTGTTGAGGCTCATGGATAGTAAAACAGACAATTATTGCTCTCAATGTTCCACTGAAAAATAAAAAGCTGTTGTCTTTTGAAGTATTTCCTTGATCTGTATTATTTGGTTTGCTCAAAATTGACAGAGATGTATTATTGGAAAATATTTTTTCAGTGGAGAACTGAAAAGATTTGAGTCCTGAGTTACGGAGAGGGACGAAAAAAGACCCTCATCAAGCAGTGCAGTTTAATGAACTGAGGTGATGGTCTGCCTTAAGAATATGTCTTTTCTAGCTCGCTGTGTTGTTTTTGCCAGTCAGTGCCTTTGCAAACCGATTTGTAAAAAAAATTAGGAATGGGATTAAAGAGAAAATGAGGAAATTAAGGTTGCTGATAAATTGTTGTGTCCCGGTTTATCTCATCAAATGGCCAGAGCAATGTCAGTAAGGAGTGTGGTACGTAGGGTGGTGAAGGTGAGTGATGTTTGGATCTGAGGATGATTTTGTCTCTTGGCCATCAGGGAGCTCTTTTATGATCTTAGGTAATTTTTCAGTCCCTCACCCTATTTGTACCACATTGGCAATTTGAATGTTCACTCAGATTTGTTTCACTGTGTTAAAGCCACCACAAACTGACAGAGCTGATACATTTCTTCAAATACAATTGGTAGCTCTAGTTTGCTTAAAATAATTTTTCAAACTCAGTATTTGAGACTGGAAAGCCATGCCAAGGGTATTTCCACCCTGAGAATTCTTGTGTACTGATGTTTCTGTGTATATTAATGAGTATTAGAGAAAGGATTTATCTTGAGTGTGTAGAAGTGCTACGCTGTCAAATGTTTTATGGAGTATGAAATTTTAAGTGTCAACACAGTAATGGTAAGATGGGGGTTGTAATATAGTTAAGAGCGATCAAAATAAATAAATTCAGACAATGATCTGGATGTGTCATAAATGCAGAGTTCATAACGGTTGTCTCTCCATGCCAAGATGAAAATAAGCCAGAGAACAAAAAATGAACAGTTACGGTCTTTCAGGGTCTAACATCAACTGAGCAAATGTGCTTCAGGACTGGGGAGTTGTCTATAGCAAAGCCCAGACTGAAAACTCTTTCCAGGCAGTGGGTTTCCTTCTTTTGGCCTACATGATTAAGAAGAGAAACAAAATGAGAGACAGGCTACACCAATTTCACTCTCAAGTCAGACTTAATGTTCAAAGTCTCTTTGCAATGATTCTTCTGCCAGTCTACAGATACAGTAGAGCCAAAACAAGTCTTTGTTTCCCCCCTAATTAAATCTCTAACACCCAGTGCATTGTTGTGGCAATGAAAACAAAAGTTACATCCTTTGCCTCCATTTTTACATGCCCAGTTTCAGATTGCCAAAATACAAGTCTTCAGGTTTAATGACTGCTTGTGAAACACTTTGTGGACCCCTACCAGAAACACTTTTTAGCACAAATTTAATTCAAATGCTAGAGGAATGACAATATTTGCTGACTCAATGCTGGATACAAACACAAATATTTTGCTGAATATTTTTCAGCAAAACATTTTTCAGTTTTCCACCAGGGCACTAACGCACATTCAAAGGACAGAATATCCTAAGCTGCAGTGATACAACTTTTTTTTATTTTTTCTTTTTTACCTGGGTATATTTGTGCATTTAATTAAAACAAATCTCGCCCAATGAGTGAGAGCCTGTAGAAAAATTACTTCAATGGGTTAATTTTAGATTAATAAAAGCTAAATATATCTTCAGTGTGCAGGGGCTCATTTCTTATTGTGGAATGGCTATAACTGAATTTCCATAGACAATTACATCATTCCATTTGCTTCATGCCACTTCTGCCCTTAGATAAATGGAAAGTCTCTTCACATATGAGTTTAGAATTCAAACATGGTATAAGTTGAGAAATTTTCTTTCCCCTCTGGTGCATAAAAATGGACGGATGGTATTCATCCATTACCTTCAACAGAATTATTTTTTTGATGCATTTAGAACACAGAAACTCAAAAACTATTTTTCCATATAAGAAACATTCTTGACTTTAGTTTCCTAAAACCTGTGCAGAAAAATTCTTCTTATACTGAACTGCTGAAAAAAACAAACAACCGCATTCACCGGTATTTAACTTAAAGTGACAAAATAAATAACATATCTTTTCCTTCATTAGAGAATTCAAAGCAGAAATGAAAATATCCTGTACAGAACCATACAAAAGAAACTGCTCAGTTCAGAGTCCACCTCTGACGATTTCCGTATTTGCATCTGGTCAGGATATGTTAAAGTTTGGTTAGTTATTACTTACACCATAATATAGTCCACAGAGAAAAATTAATTGCAAAATGTATCCATCTTACAGGGCAAGTAATATCAGCTAGGATAAAACCTGAAGCTTTTCCAATTAAAGCTGCTGTCAGTAAAGAGCAGAATGTGATTGCAAATGCAAAAAAGCAGTTTAACTTTAGCTCTCCTGTAAATACACCATGGATTCGGGATGTGAACACCATCTGTCCTAATACTGGCCAAACTGATCTTTTAAATAATTATATAGATTCAAACACAATCACCATGACATGCAGTGTAATCTTGCTTCAAGGTTCTTTAAGACCTTCTTTAAGCAAAAGTTCTGTTTATCCACGAAGGACTTAAGTAATGAGTCACTTTCTGTGTATTTATTCAACCCTTTTCCATTGCATTCATTGGTTGCTTGTCTGAATAAGGGCTCAATAGAGATGAGGTCAGAAGAGGAGCAGAGTTATATCCACAATCCTCTTAAATGGTAATCCCAATTTAGTCCCAAGACAGAACAGGCTAAGCCTTCAACTGGTATTAATTGTCCTAGCTCCCATATTGCATTTTGACATTATAAATATGATTGTTTACTTTGCAGTTTTATTACTTTTTAATCTATTGTCTTCTTAAGAAAGCAGTCTAGTGCACCAAATGGAAAGTTATTGGCTATTTTAACCCAAAAATTATTGAAAGGGATGATGCAAAGTAACTGATCATGGGATGATGCTTGGCTTTTTTTTGAAAAGTAACAAGCTGATTGCTCCTATTACTTTTCAAAATCTTCTGATGTTGATTAAGATAACACTATGAGATCTTTTGGAGACAACATAGGCATGTGCTGAATTGCTTTTCAAAACACAGACCTTTTCTAAATATGGATACTAAATGAGACTATGTGTGGTTAACACGCCTGAGGGATGGGATGCCATTCAGAGGGACCTGGACAAGTTCAAGAATTGGGCCCCTGGGAACCCCATGTAGTTCAACAACGCCAACCTCAGTTGGGTCAGGGCAAACCCCAGTATCAATACAGTCTGGGGAATAAAAGGATTGAGAACAGCCCTGAAGAGAAAGATTTGGGGGTGCTGGTGGATGAAAAACTGGGCATAAGCCAGTAACGTGTGCTCGCAGCCCAGGGAGCCAGTCATGTCCTGGGCTGCATCACAAGAAACATAACCAGCAGGTTGAGGGAGGTGATTCTCCCTCTCTCTCATCTGTTCTGCTAACACCCTACTTGGAGTACTGTGTCCATCTCTGGGGTCCCCAACACAAGAAGGACATGGACCTGTTGGAGTGGGTCCAGAAGAGTCCATGAAGATGGTAGAGGGCTGGGGTACCTCTGTTATGGAGACAGGCTGAGAGAGTTGGGGTTTTTCAGCCTGTAGAAGAGAAGACTCCATGGAGACCTTAAAACACATTCCAATATGTAAAGGCAGCCTGTAAGAGAGGTGGGGACAAACCTTTTAGCAGGGTCTGTAGTGACAGGACAAGTGAATTTAAACAAAATAGAGTAGATTTTTACCGCACATAGGAGCGAATTTTTTTTCCAATGGTGGTGGTGAAACACTGGAACAGGCTGCCAAAAGAGAAGTCGCAGCCCTGAAAACATTCAAGGTCAGGTTGGGCAGGTAGGGTTGGACTAGACAACCTGCCTTCCAACCCAAACCATTCTATGATTGTGTGGTTCTATGATTCTGGTGTCATGACTTTTAGTTCTGTAGAATTCTGCTATAATGAATGGATGATATTAGTAGGTGAGCATTTCTAGAAGGGAAATCTTGGTTCTATGTAAGTTTTACTGACCAAGGGTTTCATCCAGCATCTTGAATTGTGAATCTAGGAATGAATCAGAGCACACATGCAACACAATATTTTAAGTCATATTTGTTCTATTGAAAAATTTTTTAGAAGTTTTATAGAAAAGACAGAGGATTCCCAGCCTGTATGCGCTACTCCAAGGCTCCTTCCTCTAGGAAACAAATATTTTCAAGCACAGGTCAAGCAGCATGGACATAGGAGCAGAGTTAATGCATCAATTCATCTGTTAAGGAGAGTTCAACCTTTTGCAAAATATAGAAAATTGAGTTTAGTCCTACTGCATTTCAAACCATCTGTATAGCTCAAAAACACTCTGTACCAACTGAGGATCTACACCACCAGGTTTGTAATAAATCTAGTTTGTGAAAACAAAGTATTGGTTTAATGGCAAAAAGGCATCCTCCCTACAATAGCCAGAACAAGCAACTGTTGTTATGGAGAAGGTGTAATAAAAAAAGGCTTAAGGAAATCCTTCCCCAGAATACTCTCCCAACTCCAACATGCTGTGTCTTGGGGAAGTCCTAAGACGGGAGTAATATATATCCTGTGACTGATTTTATTCCATGACTTTTTTCAGTAACTTTTCATATTCATATAAGGATAATATTAATAGATATGAATTTCACAGCCTATTTACATTTTGTATAAATATTATTTTATGAACTCGCTAGTTATTCTTGATAATAGATGCTAAAAGCTCACTGCTATAACCTCCTTCACAAAGGAAAACTATAGGTTTCTTTTAGAAGTAAGTACTTAAGAGAAGTAGAAGGAGCTGAAATCTCTTGCTGAAACATCTTTCGTATTCGGTAACTGCATGTGGGTTCCACATTCCAATTAAAAGACACCTGCACAATACTCTACACTTCTTTACAAACTTAATGATCTGAATCTCAAAACAAATTCATTTTAATGAAAGGGAGGCAATTCATTAATTTTGATTTGTGTACAATTGTAAATGGGCAACTAGGAGAAAAATTATTAGTATCACTGTCTAAGAGGGAACAGCAACTGTGTATTAAGAAATTCCTTATTAAAAAGTCTCATTCTTAAATAGAAAAATGAGGAAAAAAGAAGAACGAAAATGTGAAGTTGTTACTAACCAGCCTGCTGACTTCATATATCTTCTAATGAGAAGGCTATAAAGCTGTTGCACTAAGAAACCATCTTTTGCTAATGCTGTAAATTCAGGAAATGTACCTGTCAAAATAGTATTCTTTTGTATAAAATCAAGGTAATGTATGTAATCTGACATTGTCATTTGCCTGGTCAGGTCATTATCCAGTGGCAAAAAGCAACTGTGTTATCCCTTCATCATACAGTTGAATAAAGACAGACAAGCATTCTGAAAGACATCACACCATTTAATACTTGCTGTTCATCTATTATCTTGATTATATTATTAAAATGATCATGACACAATATTTGGGGTTTTTTTTGTTTTTGTTCACCAGCAGTCTAAGACTTACTATGTATACACTGCTTTTCTGTGTTATCATGGCATTTTGGTAGTATATTGCATCTTCCTTCGCAATATCACTATGCTATTTTGTGGAAATAAATTAACAAAAATGGCCAGGGCATAACCTCCCTTCTTATGCATAATTTATATCATTCCATAATTAATAGATGTGTCTGAGACACAAATTAGTCATTCTAAGTAATAAGAATTTTCTTAAGAAAAATGTGTTTCATCTCACACCAATCCATAGGTTATTTGAAGGTATTTACTCCTTTTAAATTGCCAGTGTGTAAAAATATTTAATAAGCATCATCGCTTAATATCTTTTAGATATTATTTCTATATACTCAGTTTGGGGTGTAACGGTTTTATTTTTCTTTTGTTGGCTACTCTCTCTTATTGCAAATAAAAATATGTTTGGATAAATTGCACATAAAGATGTTTATTGCTGCTTAAATCTACTGGAGGATTTAAAAAAAATATACCCTGCATTCTCATTCAAATTGGGCAAAGATCCCACCTCTAGTTAAATTCTATACTTTTTTTTCTTCTATATCAACATCTTGTAACAAGACAATAAACAGAATGACCCTGGAACTGAGGAGAGGTTTTACTGCATTGTAGCATTGCTCATTGACATAGATTCAGCAAGCATGAAGTTGAGTTTGTTTACAAGTCATGAAGGCTGAAAACACCACTGAATTCTTTATTACCAGCTCCTTTTTTTCATTTACAGTTCTTGATATGAAAATGCCCTGTGGAATGGTACAGGCCTGAGTCACAGGGGCAATACATAGACTAGTAAATAAACCAAATCCCAGATAGTACTTTAACCTGACCCTCTCAGTGTGGTATAGCTTATGTACATTTATCTAAAACCAGAAAGGTCTCTTTCTTTGCTCAGAGGAAAAGTTATTGCTCCTGGAGTGTGATTAAAGAAGTGGGGAGAGACTGTCCTCCATTATCAACTAAAGCCATGCCAGAGAGCATGGTAATAATTAAACAATGTGGACAATTGCAGGCCAGAGCTTACGCCCCACTAATGCTTTATTCATTAGTATAGAAGTTAGTTAAAGGTCTTGGAATAGGAATTTGACTGACTAGCTAGGGTAGAGAAAACAGCTGCTCCTGACCCAAAAAGAGCCCAAGGCTGGATGTGAATGCAGTTGGCCTTCAATGCAGGAACTGCAGATCCTTCTTTGCTTGCAGGCATGAGAAAAGGCGGGAATGCATATGCTCCGTGATGATGAAGTTTAAACTCTGTGTCTTCAGAGGACTGTAATTACATATAATCTTGAGCAGGATAGTTTAATTAGTGTAAATTTTGCCTTCAGAGAAATGGAGTATACACACACTGTATTTTGACATGTTCAAAGGTACATCTGAGAAAACATTTATACTTGAAAACATACATAACTACAGTTAAGGTGGATTAATTTCTGGTCTCTCTCATGACCTACAAAATAGCGTTTCAGTTTATATGAAATGAAAAATTTTCTGACTAGTGATTTGGGTTAGTTTCTGGGTGAGCACCACAGATATATAAACAATTAAGGACTTCCCGAAAAGTAACTCATGCCTGTGGGAAGGAGCTGAACTGGGTCCTGAAATCACCAAAATCATCGGAAAATTTCAGACAATTGAAGTTAAAACTAAGTATTGGTACACAATCATTTGGTGACCTCCACCTTCTAAATACCTCACTCTGCAACTGCTGACTGGTAAAAAATCAGCAATGTCAAACAAACAGAATAATTTCTTTGAAGAGATTTTTCCATTGTGCCCGATTTTTTTTGTCCACTGAAGTCAATGACAAAATTATCTTGGATTTAAAGGGCACAGAATTAGGTCATTAGTGTCTCCTAATCCATTTGTTCTAAACCTCCTGGAGAGAGACAAGTGCTGTAAGTGTAGAAGAGAAGACATTTGTTTTAATTTTGCTTATTTGAGGTAACAAAATCTGGCACCAAATGCATTTGTGTGTCTGGGTGTAATTATTCTCCTTTCAAAGAACTGCTATGTCTCTCTCGCCTCAGGACCATTAAGGTGTTAAGTACAAAGAGGCGGCTTGATGGAAGTAGGCTCCAGACAGTCTGAGATGTGAAGAATCAGCCTGGTGAGAGTTACCACATCAGACTGTTGATTAAACAAAGGTAACTCAGTACGGTATCACCAACAGGGAGTGCAAGAAGGGCTGGGAGGCAAAGGAAAAAAGATAAGAGTGGAAAGAGACAGAAAATCCTGCTCCTCCTATACTTCACAAAATTATTTCCTATTTATTTTCTTCTCCCTTAACCTATCTCAAGTTTGAAGTTTAATATTTCTGTTGTATGTAATCACATGTTTGTTGGCTGCAATAATTTATAAGATAGAAATGCGCAAAACCAGAATCTGGCTGTACAGGTTTCCTTATCAATAGCTGCTCTGTAAGTGTGATCATAGATTTGCGGAGCTGCCTCCCACTGCCTCTACCTACGTTGCCCTTAGTCGACAAGGACAATCAGTCATCTCATCACAGAAACAGGCTCAAGAAGGATGCCTCTATCTTCACAGTAAATTGACCTGGGTATTAAAATGCAAATTCACTGTCATAAACCTCTGGAAATTCACTTGGTTAATAACAACAAATTTGAAGTTAGCTTAAGGTTTTGAATAATGAAATTGAAAATAATTAGTTTCATGAACCCCAAGGAATTTTTGAATATTCTCCTACATTATCTGCAGAATATCCTGTGGCAAGTAGGAGGAAAGAAAAGAAACAGTTGTGATCTGGAGCTGCAGTTGACCAGATGGTTGCAATTAGATCAGTCTGACTTGATTTTGACCACTCATACTAGACATTTGCACTGTCACCCTCAGTGGTATCTTACCTGGTGTATTTTTCTGGCTTGAACATGGTATTATTCACAGCTGGGCATGTATTATGCTTGATGATCTCTGGAAGGTCTCAGTCTGTGCAGAGGGTCTAAAAAGAAGTGTTTGAGTTATACTGAATTGAAAGAAAAATTTAAAATTTCCCCAGGGACTTAAAAAAACTAATTTTTTTCATAATTTGAAAATATAGTCTCTTTATACATCAGAGATGATATTAGTTTTGAACATTATGTTAATATTAATAAATCTTTGTCCCAGAAACAGACTGGAGAGAATTCAATCATACTTTATGCTGGAGCTCTTTTGATGTTTTATATTTGTATGGTCCTAAAAAGTGACTTTTGGCTCAAACATGGCTGTGTTTATGAAAGATTGACGCTAAGCAGCTGTACCTCTTATTTTACAGGAAAGAGAAAGCACCTATCAGTGGAGGTCACCAGGCTATTGCCAGGATCGTGCTAGATCTTCTATTAAAGAATTAATTACTCAGATAAAATCTATTTTTATCATGATAGAACCCAGCTGGACAGATCTCATACATAGAGCACCTTTCTGGTAACTGTTTGAAACAGCTGTCTACCCGGAATAATTTTAGCAGGCATGGAATACTACAAGAGCCTATATGCATGGAATGGGTTTCAGGATCTCTCTATAAAGAAATCAAGTTCTTTTGATTCCTTCTCTCTGTTATTGCAAAATGTATTGCAGGAAACAATGCAATAAATTCAGAAGTGGCAGAGATAAGTAACCACTTTCTGATTGTTTCAGCATTGCATATCTGCAATTTCCCATTAATTGTGGCACATAGAAGTGATGGTAAAAGTCACAATGTAACAAAAACTCTGCATTCTCACAATAAAAGAATATCATAGAATCATAGAATCATGGAATTGTTTGGGTTGGAAGGGACCTTAAAGATAATCTGGTTCCAATCCCCCTGCCATGTGCAGGGACACCTTCCACTAGATCAGGCTGCTCAAACCCCCATCCAACCTGGCAAATAATTTGCATGGTTTCCCAAATGAAAATAAGTTTCTGCAGATTTTTATCAACTAAAAGTAATCTTTGCTCTCTAAGGCACTCCATCATTAAATTATCAGACCATCATAACACGGGTGATATGAACTGCTGGAATGATGGAATGCAGACTCAGATCCCACAGACAAGAAGTGTATTCTCACGGTGTCACTGGTTGAGACAGTGGAGCAAAGACCAGCAGCATACCTGTCCTGCTGAAAGCTGATTGATAACAGGGGTATATTATTTATAGCAGGCTTTATGATATTACTTTTTATAGAACTTCTTGCAGAAGAGCATGAACCCAGCTCGTTATTTTTGCTCATCCTGAACCAAAGCTCCACATCTAAAGTGCTATTGTTAGTGTGGGTGAAATTCCTATTCTGAAACAGCATCCTCTAGCAAACCTGTTTCCCCCTCTGTAGGTGAGATCTAATTTTTTTTTTTTTTTACTTGGGAAGAGTCATTCGTGCCTGATCTTGAAGGAAGAAGGTGAAGGCAGCTCAAGAAGACTATAAGGATGTAGGCAGGAAGAAAATCGGAAGGGTAAAAGCCCAACTAGAACTTAATCTGCCTATTGTAAAATACTGTAAAAACATTTCTATAAATGCAGTCACAACAAAAGAAGGGAGAAGGAGAACCTCCATCCTTTACTGGGTATAGGGGGAAACCTAGGATGAGGAACGGACTGAGGTGTTAAATGCATTCTTTTCCTCCATCTTTAACAGTAAGAGCAGTTGTTCTCTAGGTACCCAGCCCCCTGAGCCAGAAAAGAGGAACAGGGAGCAGAATGAACCCATGTAATCCAAGAGGAAATGGGCAGTGACCTGCTACGCCACTTAGGCATGCCTAAGTCTGTGGAGATCCATGGGTTCCACCCAAGGGGTGAAGATAAGGGGTGAGAGCATTTAAAGAAGTGCTCACCAAGGCACTTTCCATCATTTACCAGCAGTGATGGTGAACTGTGGAGGTTCTAGGTGACTGGAAGTTGGCAAGTGTATCTACAACTAAGGTTGGAAAGAGGATGTGGGGAGCCATAGCCCTTGTCAGGCGGTGTCAGTACCAGAGGAGCTCACAGAGCAGGTCATCTTGAGTGTCATCACACGACACGTGCAGAGCAACCCAGAGATCGGATGCAGTCAGCATGTGTTCATGGGAGGCAAGTCCTGCGATGTGTGATTCCTTATTAATTACAATATGGTCATTCTGTTCCCCTCCAAATAATTGTGCCAGACCTTGTACTGTCTCATGATGGATTTAACTGAAGATATATAAAATAACAGAAAGCTTTGGAGAAATAAATGTTTCTCAGCAGCATATTTAGGAGTCAGGGACAACGTCATGAGAAAAGTAAGTGATTTGACCAAGTTTATCGAGGGTAGAGCTGGGAGCTGAATCCCATAACTGAGACCTGTATCAAGATTCTGAGCCCAAGAAATGCTTTCATCCTAATGATCCTGGAGGTCTTTTCCAACCTAAATGATTCTGTCCATCTCTAGTTCACTCACCTCTACTTAAGCTTCTGTACTATTGGTTAGTCTATGTGAAAATAGCTAGTTAAGTTTTGAAAGGTACCTTTACTCACTGATCTGGCACCACATCAGTAATTAGGCTTGTTCTAGAGACTTGCAGTGGGACTTTCAGAATGTTCTGATATTAAGGATGTAACTATTCTTAATTAAAGGACAATTAGACAGCCATTTTTTTAAAACTAAAAAACAAATAAACTCCCAAATAAACAAAAAGAAAACAAAAGCAAAAAAATCTTGACCCTAAAAAAAAAAAAAAAAAAGAAGAAGGAAAAAAAAGCTTAAAAGAAACTCAAACCCAAGCATATAACTGGAAGAGCTAGGAGAATAAAAATAGTACAACAGTTGTCGATTGACTAATTACACATATCAATAAGAAACTCCTCAGGGCCATTTTCCAACAAGTAAAAATCCAACTATGTCGAAGACCGTCTCCAATTCAAATACCGCATAGCCCTTTCCCCAAGATGGTGGTGGCATGACCCTACCTTTGGCAGATACTTGACCATGGAGGACCCCCAGGGACACCTGGAACTAAACTCACATAGCTAGAGCTGAATAATTCCACATCCTGCTCCTCCTGAACTCCAGCCACCACCACTCCAGAGAAGCAGGAAAGGGGAATTACAGGTAGCCTTATTTCTGCAACTGTGCATTATATTACTATATTACACATTAATAACCACTCCATCACAGAGACAACAAGTACTCAAAAATCCTTCACATGGATCTTGTTATTGCACAGTAATTAATGCACATGTTTAAGGCTGTCCTGACTTAACCTGTGGCAAACGGGTATAAATGATCAGAATTTTAACTGGCTTACTCACCATATCTCCTCAAAGACATTTACAAATGTTTAATTAAATACTGAAACTAAATTAATGAATTAGAAAATATCACCTGAGGAACACAGCATCAATCATAAATGGAGATTTGATTCTCAAACAGAGATGTCTGATTATTGAAAACCATAGGAAAGCGAGGACTAAATGTCATTTTGAAGGGGGTGGAGCAAGGGGGGGGACGAAACTATTGTCTCATAAAACCTGAAAGGCATTAATACTGCTTTTGGATAAACTAAATTAGTGAGTGTGCTTTGTCAGATGTTTTAGATTATGTACATTTTTCTTGAACTGACATGATTAGATTTAGCCAGTTATCCATGCATAGCAATTAAATCTATAATGACTCTGTTTTATAGAACTTCTTCTCTAGCACTCACACATCTAGAGTATTTTTACCAATACTTTGTCCAATATTACCTAATATTTTATATAACAAACTTTGGCAATTTAGAGAAAGCTTGATTTTTATTTTTTTTATTAATTTTTTTTAATTATTATTAATAAACCAAGTCTTACTGTCATGGATGAAACACTGCCTAAGAGAGAACAGCAAGAGGCTACCTGTGCAGTGAGGCCTCAATTTGAATAAGCCTGGATAATGAATCAACCTCTTCTCCTTCAGGGAATTCTCCTCTTCAAGTTGCCTGTTCAAAGCCAGTTCCTCTGATTCATTAGGAAGATATTTTTTATATTCACATAAAGGGCTCAGAACACATAATTCATCCAAGACTAGAATTTCATCTAACTTTAACTACTTAGGAGTTCAGCACTAAGACAATGAGCTAAGGTCTTCAAAATGCCAGTAGCAAGGCCAAGGCACTTCTGAAGGATGCTTCATCCTTTGCTAAAATAGGTACACAGGTGTGCAACCAATCCAATTGACTAAAGCCTAGTCTATGGACATATATGGGTAGTAAACATATAGCTGAAGTCTGGTCTAGAAATCCTACTCTGAAAACAATTTAAAAATTCTATATGCAGATGTTTAGAGATGAGGATGATCAGTGATATAAAACCATACTTTTTCAGATGCTGGTAATGACTGCAGAACTGCCATATGGAAACCACAAGCATTTTTTACTTGAAATTGGAATGTGTTTAATATGTAAATTATTGACAGTGGACTTTCTCATTGCTGTTTTCACAGTGTAATATTTTCAAAGCAGACTGTGCTTTAGCAATACTTTTTTCCCAGGAAATAGATTACAGGTTGAAATTAAAGATGTTGCAGATATATTTGTACATAAAAAAGCCTGATAAGCCCAAAGATACAGGGATTGGGTCCTGCAGGTATTTTGATAAGCACATCTTTGCCCTCACAAAACAGTATCAATTTGCTTTTCTAGTTAATTCCTTCAAATATTGCATATCTTATTTAGGAATAATGTTATGTCAGTAACAGCAGCCTTATTAAAAGAATTGTAAATAAACAGATTCTTATTATGAGGAAATCAACCTAAATGATGCTGAGTCCTAAATCATAAGCCAACTGCTTCAGCATTGTGCATAAACCAAGGTACTTCCTAGTGGCTCTATACTTTTTACAAGTGAAAACCTAACTGCTGTCATGAATACAACTGCTCCATTGTGAATATCTGCCATTTGCACAAGGTTTTTCTGAAGACCACCATTAGCTTAAGGTTTCTTAGATAGGCATGTAGAGGCACTTTTTCTGCCTTTAAGAATGAAGGGCTGAGGTAAAGCTGACTATGTTGACAGAAAGGGTATAGAAAGAGTGTAAAATACAGTCCAGAAAATCTTGGGGGAATACCTCTCCACTGCCAGGGTGATCAAGACAGAGGATGGAAAGCTGGACACAACGGTTGTGAGCAGATTTATTTAGATTTTCTTATTTATAGAGTTCGTACGCCTTCTAACTAGCTGCTGATATGAAATCTTCTTAAAACATAATCATCTTAAAAGTAAGAGAGTATGCTCTCAGACTCCCTGGGTTCCTGTCTGTCCTGGGTCATCAACAACTTTTAACATTAAATTAGCGTGGATTGAGACCATATTTAAAAAAAAATGCAGAAAGCAAAAACTAAAACTGCCTAAAAGTTAATTCCATGAAAATACCTATATTCGAGTGATTCAGTAAATGTATCAGTCTTCTGGTCTTGTGTGATAAGCAAATTAAGATCCCTTTTAAATATATGGCCCTTTAAATGTACAGCTGGAAGATACAGCTGATTTCCCGCAGACTTTTTATAAAAACAGTGATTTTGGATTTACAACAAAATTTAGCTCAGTTGTTGATGTTTGTAGCCATGATTAAACCTTTAAGATTATGAATATCTTTATAAATTTAATAGAGTTCACTCTCAGCCTTAACAAAATTGCAAATCTTAACCCCAAGCCTCCTACCCAAATCCCTGCCATAGGTTAATAAAAAGTCAGCATAAATAAAAGTAACTAAGTAGAATTTTATCATAAACTCTGAACAAGCACTAAAGCTGATGCTGGAACTTCAATATTAATTATGTCAGTAGAAATAAAAATCTATAGGTCACGAGTCATGAAAATAACTGAAGGAGTTTATATAATTTTGCTTATCACCTACATATTTTAAAAATTCTGTATATATATAGCTGAATGGTACATGATACTAAATATAACAGCACCATTTCCTTTTTCATAAACAATTTGGAGTTAATGTGCTAATTAATAAGCATGTATGCAAATCAGAGCTCTTATAAATGAAAAAATACACAATAACCTTTACATAAATAAGACTAAATAACCCCACCTCATGCTGTTCTCCTACACATAACGTTTGTTGTGAGTATAGTTAGACAAATAAGATGTTTCCAGTAGCAGTTCATTTTACAGGTAGTTCATTTTTCAAGCATTAGTGCCAAGCTTCAACAAGATAATAATCTGGTGTAGATTATACATTGCTCCTTCTAATTGCTCCTTCTATTTCAGAGAAGAGAAAAGGGAAGGGAAGGGAAGGGAAGGGAAGGGAAGGGAAGTCAAAACCCACCTGGCTGCATTCCTGTGTAAGCTGTTCTAGGTTTGCCTGCCTTGGCAGGGAATTTGGACTAGATGATCTCCAGAGGTCCCTTTCAACCCGAAATATTCTGTGAAGAAACTGGAAATCTTACTGTAGCTTTTGGAACCATAGTATTAGACAGAAGCTGCAGACAATTCAGTAGGAAAAAAGGCTTAGCTGAAAGACAAACAGATGGTTTCATTGATTTTGACTAGAAGTTCTTCCCCATGCCTCATTAAACAAAAGGAAAAACA
>VWZG01001068.1:0-21199 GCA_013396735.1 Grallaria varia | reverse complement strand
ACAATCTATTGTATTATAGAAGAAAAGCGGTAGACACAAAATTTGGGTATGATTAAAAAAAAAAAATAGGTGAAGATGATGTAAATTATTAAAGACCTTACATGGAAAGACAAAAGACATAGGGCATGGTGATGATGACAAGAAAATACACTCTACTGACAAATTGACGGAACAAATGTTGAAGGAGACAAATTGAAAGAGAAGATCCATTTGTACAAAAGTAAATCACTCTGTAATAGCCGTCAGATAAAGAGGTTTACATGAAAAAAGTGAAAAGAAGGCATACAGAGAGAGATTTCTTTCCATTTTCAAATCCTGGTGACTCTGAAGAATGCTGACACAACATTTGAGAAACATGGCTCCGAAATACACTTCAAGGTGTGACAGAACAGTCTCAAAATCAGAATGCTTTTACATATGATCAAAGTAAAGCTGTGTGTGAGCTAATATCATCCTTGCAACTATGAACCGGAGTATCAGAGTCCAGTCACTCAAGATACTGGTCCAAAAATATGCATTCATATAGACAGGTCAAGGCAAGGAGGGTGCAAATTACTCATCCTTTCCAGATCCATTCTGGTAAACTGTTATAGAAGTGAATATAAATGAAATGACTTAAAAGATTCAAGGTACTCCTTCACATCTTTTATACATGTTCCAGTTATATTATCCACTTTAAATATTAATATTGGCTGTAACTATGACGTATAAAATGCAAGAAAATCATCTTAATTATAAGGCTTTGGAAATATTTTATGAGATAGTCCCATGAACCAATGTTGAAATACAGCTTCTTTCTATTTTATGAGGTTAGGTGATTTTTCTGGTATAAGATAGGAAGTGTTGTCTAAGGAAAGAAGGAAAAATGTCTTGCATATTTTAAATTAAAGACATAAAGATATGGAGAAAATAATTGAAAAATGGCAATTTATTAAGTTTAGACTTGACATATGAGCTTTTGTTACTCACTACACATGCTCCAACAGACTTCTCTGCTGCTGAGGTAAAGAAGTTTGTTCTAATATGCTTTATCTTGCAACTGAGTTTCATTAAGTATAAAGATAATTACAATAAACCATCAATGCGGGATAATCTAGCACATCACCATGGCTGTATTAGTTTAGTATTCTATATTGTTTAAGAACCACTCCTGTAATAAAAGTAAAAATAAACAGGTAAAAGACTTGTTATTCCATTCATCATAGGTCTATGTTGGTCTAGTTGTAGGGAAG
This sequence comes from Grallaria varia, assembly GCA_013396735.1. Lineage (NCBI taxonomy): Eukaryota > Metazoa > Chordata > Aves > Passeriformes > Formicariidae > Grallaria > Grallaria varia. Next base: position 19,967 of record VWZG01001068.1, on the reverse strand, counting down.
GAATTACAGTTTGATGTGTTGTGTAATAACCCCTAACATCTCAACTAATGAACCTCTGAAGTGGCAGGACCATTTATTTTTGTTGGTTCTATATATGAGTGATGTGTAGCTTTTGTAAAGTTAGTATCTTTATTTTTAAAGTCTTCTAGTTAATTCCTCCTTCTCTCTTAATGATTCCTTTACATGTTAACAATTGTAAAGAAATACAAGCATAAAACCGAGTTAGCACAGTAGAGAATTAAAAACAGTTGAAGATCTACTGAAGGCAAATTATACACATTTTACTAGGCTGAAACTTGTGTGTGCCAAACACACAAAATCATACATTTCCCTGGAAGATCCTTTATTATACATAGCAGATAAGCAGGTTCTAAATATGTCTGGATAGGATTGTAATGTACACTTTTCATGTTTTACTACTCATATCTTTATCTAACCAAGGCACATAATTTCTTTCAACAGGCATCTGGAAAATGTATATAAGAGTTTGAGTTTGTCTTAGTGAAAACCTGTTATTCCAGAAGAAGGTGTCACTTATATTTCTTTTTTTTTTTTTTTCTCTGATTCCTCACAGGAAAATCTCTCAGGACAGCTGATAAAAAGAACTTGAAGTGTCTAGTCTAAAGAATTATAAAAAACTTCAAATAACCTGCTCAAAAAGTCATATCTCTCAGAGAACCAAGAAAATTGTCTACAATTTAAGTAATGGATCAGGCTCTTCTATTTTTTTTTATTTTAACTTTATTTAAGTTTAGCAAATATGCAGAGTTTTGAAACATTACACAATTTATTTGGTCTTTTTATTTAATTTCCTTCTAATTTTTTGGAAACTGTGATTTAAGCTAGTATATTATCATCATGCTCAGAAGAATGATAAATGTCCATTACAGCTTCTCTATAATGTTCAATAGTAAGGGGTCATTTATTTTCAAAAGATGGCAAGCTGCATTGCAGAAAAGAATAGACTCTCCTTCATGTCAAGCAGATTTTATTCACCATTTCTTTAGGTTTCTCCTCTTCTATTCAAGACATTGATGTAGGCAACAATTGTGCTCTCAGTCACCAGCAACATTTATTTTCACAAAATCATAAGATTAAAGTTCATAACTCACAGTTTAGATCCAGATTTTCCAAAAGAGTCTCTCAGGCACCATGACACTTAGCATTGCCACACTCAGCTCTGGAAATGGAATTTATAATCTCAAGTGGGTCCTAAGTTCCTTATATACAGGAGTTAGGTAGGGTTCAGTGCTTAGTTTCATAGCCCCCCCCTCGCCTCCCCCCAGAATTGTGAACACTGAAAGGAAAGTTTTTCCTGGCAGTCCACACCAGACTGGTGGCTCAGGCAGAAACCATCATCCCATTGCCCCACAAAACTACATGGAATTTCTTTTTGCACACATGACTGACTCGGGTCATCCTCATCATCTCGGTCCACCCTGGAGATGACAATATAGATTTTGTTCCCTCTGCAGTGTGAGCTGGTTTGAAACATACATCCTTTCTTCAGACTCAGTTAGAGCATATTGGGATAGTGAAATTTCTGTTCTTCTTGATATTCTAAAGCCATAATAATCACCTGGAGCATCAAGAAATTTGAAAAGACTGACCCGAAATTTAAATAGATAACAAAAACCTGATCATCCTAACTTCCAGTAAAATATCAGATACTGAGATGTAGTTCCACCATTCCTTACTTTCTTTTGACTTATGCTGGGAGAAAAAGGAATGTAGCCTAATAAAAATCTCTATATTCACATATCTAGTAAACATTTTTGAGCTTGAAGATTTATATTCTGCTAGTTATAATTTCTTTTTTGCTTTTCTTCTTTTGTTTGCAATATGACTTTTGCTGGCATTCTGCATGCTTATCTTAAATTTAACTCCTAGTCAAATACCATTTTGCTCTGAAAGCCTTTGATATGCTAATACAGCAATGTAATTTCAGACTTGAATTCAGATTAATATACAGTAATTACTCACAAATACAGGTGAGGCTCTTTCAGTTTTACTGCCCCTATTTACAGATCAAAGCCCTGGTTGAGCCCTCACATCAAAGATGTGATTTCACCTTTTGAATTTTATCACAAAGACCTGAATTACAATTAAAATAATTTTTAATTGTCAATGAAAAAAAGCATGGTTAAATAGTGAAAGGCAGCAACTCTGCAGATTAGAAGTAGTAACAGGCATAAAACCTGAGATATAAGTATGAAAACGCAGGCTAGATTCTTAGTAGACCTACTCATAATCTACACCATGGGTGCTAGACTATATTCTCCCACTTATATCATAAAGAGTACCCCAGTAAATAATCCTGGCATAAAGAATGCCCACTGCAGAGGAAAAACTTTCTGTTATAATGCTGCCAGAGCCCCATCTAGCATAAATTGTTTTAGGGCAAGTCTTTAAACAGTTTTATTGGTACACATTATTATGCTAGAGCATTTTTGTAGGAATAAATGGACATTACTCTTTTAAGTAATACTATACAACATATAAATGCAAGATCAGAGATTAATTCCTCTTTGAAGTTAATAAGAAGTTTGAGAACACATATTGTGTTCTGTATACATGCTAATCAGTCTTCAGTAAGTGTAATTTGTGTCAAGAAATAATTCTCTTTGCTTCTCCATCAATCTTTCATTTAAATGTGCTCAGAGTTTATATTCATACTGCACACAGTTATACAGATAAACTATACTGTTTCTATTGTTCAGTCAGCTCTCAAAGGCTTTAAGGAAAAAAAAACCACACAGTGAATTGCCAATAAAATTATTAATTTGCAGCAGACTTCAAATACATTTGAATAAATATTATTCAAGATAAAAATGTATTACCACAATCATGGACAACAACTATTGCTACAATGGGTTTGCTCCTCTCCTCTAAGTCTCTAGCTTACAAATTGGAGCATTTTATTCTACTTATTATACCTTGTTCTTTATATCCACATATGTCGATATACGAGAGTAATATGTGAGTTTTGCAGATTCTTTCTGCATAGCATGGGGCCTGGGAGTGCAAAAGAGTACACAAGGCATCTTTTGCCTCCTGCTCCAACAGTCAGCAATATAAGCAACATCTGCAATATCTTTAACAGCAGTGTTATCTTCCATCACAGACTGGCTGCTGTTGCCACCCTCTTTCAACTGCTTTGCATGTCTTTATCCTTTTCCCCATCATTCATCTCTATCTTTCCAGCCTTCAAACTTCTTCCAGATGATGATCTTTAACTCCGTTAATAGCTCAAGACCAGGTGGGATGCAGCCCTAAGCAACAGGTCTAGTGGAAGATGCCCTTGCCCATGGCAGGGGGATTGGAACTAGATGATCTTTAAGGTCCTTTGCAACCCAAAACATTCTGTGATTCTATGACAATGAACAGTTGCACTGCTTTGCGTATGCTGACCCATGACAGTACACCTGTCTGTTTTCTCCTGTCCTACACTGTGAGCCAGTTGGGGTTAAGAGAAGTTGTTTGGCCTTTGTTTTAACTGACTTAACATACTGAGGTCCTGATCAATGACTAAGACCCAGGTACACTAACATACTGATTGCATTGCATTCTAATAGCAGTCATTACATTTGGAGCTATTAGAGACCTGCACTTTATTTTCAAAACTAAAGGACAGAATTCTAAAGTTGGTACCTCTGGATATCATATTAAAAAACTGTTTGCTTCATCTGAGTCAGTTTCTTTCCTTGCTTTGGGAATATTTTAGACATAATATGAGCATTTCTTCACAATCTCATTGCTTTGCAAAAGATATCATTTGTTGGCAAGGAAACGCCTGCAAATCCTTCTTTTCCAGGACAAATATTTTTTATTTATTATTATTTTGCCCTAGAAACATATAGTAAATAACATATCCAAGTCATCTAGGCAAGGCATCATTTTTACCTTTGTCATTCATCAAGGAACTAGAAAGCCAGTACGTATTTCCATTCAGCTTGTGTCAAAGATATTGGCATTGCTACATAAGATGCCAGCCACTATTTGTTGCTTTGACACTCAGAATAATAACATTGGTTGTGATAAACACAGTTTGTATGGCCATATTATCCTCTGTATGCACTCTACTCGGAAGTTTTGTGCAGTAATATGATTTGTCATATTCCACATTTCTGGCCGTAGTTGATATTGATGAACAAGAAAAACACTGCAGCCGAAACTCAGCAGGCTAGAAAAGACACCGGCATTACTTAGGTTTATATTTCTAGGTAGAAGAATACCTCTTACTGCTTCAAAACCTGCTAGATGAAATTCCATCTTCTATTCAAATGAAATGTCTCAGTCCTTCAATGGTATTCAATGGATCTTCAGGTGTTGAACACAGATCTTGTATTGAGAACCTCAAGCTTCATAATGGCACTTTCCTGTCACCTATGGCCATAATCTGCATAAATCAACTTATAAAGTCTAGAGTGAAGTTCATCTCTGCATTGTAGAGGAAGTTTTTAAATACCAACAGGAAATCCTTTCCTAACATCACAGTGTTGACTCTGCATTGCAGAAGCATTTTCCAAACCATTGAAAACTCAGGTAGAACCAAAAACAGAGGTAAGTTCAGAAGACACAATGAAGAAAACCTCTATTAGGGCAAAACACTTTACCAGAATGTCAGTGACAAAATTAGGAGCTGGATCAATGCTTTTTGTGTAAGAACCAAATGAACTCCTGGTCACCCAAGTCTGCGCCGTGTCAAGCTCTTTGAAGTAGCTCTATATTGCTTTGTGTGCTTTCCAGAAGAGGGGGATGATTCATTCTGGTAATTCCAGTGTTCCCCTATGTCAGAATATGCTAGCATGTCTTAAAAAGCATCAATCCCTTATTTATTTTGGAATTCTTGGAGGAGATCAACAACCAATCTTCTGTAGGCTAAGCTGAAACCCTGAGAGATTCTTACCAGCTCTATATGTTATACGGCATCCATGCAAACCCAGGCAAAGGTCATCCAAAAAAATAAAAAAAATTAGTGAAGGTTGGATTTCATTCATTCATTCTAGCCCTCCTCCTTCCAAACAGGAACACAATCACATAGGCAGGAAATAACTCTTCAGTTGTACTAGCTTTGTAGGCAAGGAAAAAAAAATTACTTGTCAATGGGCATAAAATATAGGCAGAACTTCTTTCCATAAACTTGAGAATTTCAGAAAAGAAATGTCAGCTTCTCCTAAAGGACAGGCTGTATGATCATTTCTTACCAGTAAGGGGATGAGAGACATGACACATGGATTAATCTGAATAAGAAATTATTCACTGTGCTAAAGGAAACAGCAAAAGTAAGTGTGAACATGACTCATTGTGCTATATTCCTTTTGTGGTCCAGTTTTCTTTACTGGAATATATGTATGTTCTGAAGGTTTACTTTCATGTCCAGTTGAACGAAAATGGGCACTCTATTAGGAACATGATAATAAAACTGTCTTCTTACTAGTACACACTTATAAAAGATAATCTAATTTGACAGATTTAACAATTTAGCAGACTCGAAAAAATAACCAGATTTTCTTCATAAGCCTATTTAACTCTTAAGCACAAAGTTTCATACACAGATGAGACTTCAAATGAAGAATATTTCTGGCCATTTGAGAACAACACTTCTAATAAAATTTACATCTAAAAGCTTTCACTATTTATTTATTCATTTTTATTTATTTAAATATTCAATGAGACAAGACAATACTAACCAGTTTAAAAAAAAATATTCAAGTCCCTACTGGACTGGCAAGAAAAATCTTATCAGATATACAGGGATACAAGAGATGTGTGAAGCCTAGTTTCTAATGTAAGTTACAGTGCCTCTGATTTGTGCTTTTTACATGAACTTTGTATAAAATGTAAAACTTCTCAAGATAAAGAGCCATGCACAGATTTACAGTGGAAAAACTATTACCATCTCAGCAAAACTGAGATTGAAACCAAGGTCTCAAACACCCCAAATCAGTCTCCCATTACACATTATTCCCAATGTCTCAGCCCACATCAGTTTCACCGTGTGCTAAAATTGCACAGAAAGAAGATAAATCACAGAACTGCAAGTCTGTAAAACCAGCTAAATTTACCAACCAAATACTGATTGTTCCATTTCTGCAATGCTTATCCTGCATGGGAGTGTCATGAAGACATTAGGGACGATACTTGGGTCAGGGTGTTATATTAAGATATTTGAGCCGTTCCCTGTTACTGGCTTGAGAAAACTCCACAGCAGTGACACTCTGCTGCTCACATATCCTAAATAACAACACTGAGATGTCCTTGAAATTAAAAGTGACAGAATAATTTACAAGCAATGTGGGATGCGACTGACTGTAATTAGATGACACTGACCAAAATGAAATTCTGAATTGAATGATTTCCTAATAACAGCAAGACTACTGGGATGCAGGGCTAATCCTCTGTGTGAAATGCCTCACTTTTTCATGCATTTATCTCAATGCAATGATCTGCATGAAAGTTGGGGTGGGACCAGGGATTGCAAAAGGAAGGTTTGCTGATGTGCACTTGGCGGGTATGCACAGGAGAGAGCCTTAATGTCTTAATTATTTGTTTATTAGATAACCAGCATGTGTTTAAAAATATGGTGCCTTCTTATTACCCAGCCATACACTTCTTAAAGTGCAGTGACACCAGCCGCTATAGGGAGACACATGGGAGGTAAGTCCCAAACAGAAACTCCCCACAGAATGAAGTCAGGCATTGTGTCCAAGCCTTATATTTTAAAAAAAGGTTTTTCAGTAGCAATGCACACTAGGCAAAAAGAGTGAACTGGGTGGGAGCATCTGCAAAAATGAGAAAATTCCTGCAACAGTGATGAAGGGTGTCCAATGGCTCTTATGGATGACAGTGTGAGATTTCAAAGAGTTGTATTGTGGGTCTTCTTTATTCCAGAACTATGTGCAAATGAAGGAAATTTAAACTCCAGCATCTACATGCAAATTTGGAAACGCTAGAGACTGTCTATTAATTGACAGGATGGGCTGCGGGATGTCTGACCCTACATGACTGGAGAGACTGCTGAGAGGAAGATTTCACCCTGGAGAAATGCATCTTAATAGTAAGGACAGCAAAATTGTCTGGGAAAAAGCTCCCAGCAATGACAATCATTGGTTCAGAACAAATATGGTCAAACAAAATGTCAAAGACAAAGTAATAAGCAGAAGCAGACTGACCAAGAGGACCAGTGTCCAGTTTATGTATAAAGGAAAGCAATACAAAGGCAGAAAGAAAGTATCCAGGGAGAAGACAGACATGGAAGGGACCAGACCATGGCAGCCCAGAAAAAGCAAGAATATGTTGCAGCTCAGAATGAAAAGTTTCTTCAGAGACAGAAGGTATCAGTGTATGATGGAGAGTTTGCTACCTGTGTGCTGAGATGGATGATGAGTCAGACTCACAGACGATATTAGAATTGAGAGCAGAATTACAGATGGAAATGCAGCAATATTTGTTAAGAGAAATCAGTCTCAATGTTAATGACCTACTGAAAAGCTTTCTGAGAAAAAGCTAGTAAAACTGCCTTTCCCCCGGCTTTTTCTTTTAAAGAATAATGGAGAAAAGAAAGCTGGTTCACAGTGTCTGGGAGACAATTGAAATATGTCTATTCAGCTTCTTTTGACACAAAGAGACTGATCCGTTTTACTTTGTAGTCTTAATGATCACTAGAGGTTGTAGAATTTGGATTTAAAATGGTAGATCTAAAGCTCTTTTTCTGGAGAACTAGGAAACAAATGGAAGAACAAGTTTGAAAAGGGAGGAAAATCTAGAAGGAGGTACTTCTCCTTTGCAAAGAGAATCAACAAATTAGTTAAAAGTAAGTAAAATATTGGATCCCAGAATATGATGTGCTTTCCTTAAATAGAAAAACATTTAAAAGGGCATCAGAAGCAACACCTGCTATATTTTCTATTTGTTAAATTGGAATAGCAAACCATTTTACTGTCAAGTAATAAGTGCAAAAAGGGAGAAAGAACAAAGAATGATGAAAGTATCTATTGATAAAACAGGTTCAACTTAAACTAAAAATGTCAGTACTTTGTATTAATTAAACCCTTAAAAGTGATTTGGTTTTAAAGACAATAATAATTAGAGAACAGTCATGAGAGAAGTTGCTAAGAGTTGTATATCAAGAGATGGAGTTTTTTACTGTACAGCTGAATCTCAGATCTCACTGACACAATGAACTCAAGACAAAATATTCTCAAAAACATACTGGATCCTATTAAAATAAGGAACACAATTTTTCATGGTACATAACAATATTGTAGGAGTGGGAGGACAGAAAAGGTGGAGGAAGAAAATGTCACATAATTTCACCTCGCCCTTTAACCTGTCTTTCCAGGACTTTGGACCATTGCAGACATATATCGGGAGTAACGCAGCTGCTGCAAACAGCCTGACGCTGCTGTCTCCTGCTGTCTACATGACTTCTAGTTACTGCTCTTTCTCTTGTTTTCTTTTTTATCTTTTCCTGTTTTACCTAATCTTGTGTAAGCAGTTGCCACCTGTAGATTTTGTAAACCTAAATCATTCCCACTAAAAGGCAATAATATCTGCTGCCTCATATTTTTTCCTAAACAGATATTTCTGGGCACAAATATGCAAGTGTGAGCTTTATGTATTTGCTTTCACATAATCATAGAATTATAGAAAGATTTGGGTTGTGTGGTAGTTTAAATTTTAGGCTTTGGCTAGGTTTGTTGGTTTTTTAGGCCTTCCTGGGAAATGAACCAGGTGACATACATTGACCAATAAGAGGTATTCCCTACTATCTCACATCATGTGGGATATAAAAGAGTGAGGGAGGAGGTTCTGGGTCACACTGTCTTTGGACACTTCCTTCGGTCAGTCTCTTTGGTGCAGTCTCTCCTCCAGTTGGAGCAGTCAGTCATTGGGCAGTCTCGCTTCTGGTGGTGTGGGAGGAGGATCACAGCTCAGGGCTGGGTGCTTCTGTATTTGGGTAATATAGTGCCTTATCTGTCTTCCTTGGCTATATATATGTGTGTGTGTGTGTATATATATATATATAGTACATATGTAATGCTGTTTGAGTTACCTCTCTTTCCCTGTATTTGCCTGGTATTCATGTTATGTGCATATAGTTCTAAGTTCCCTTTTCCTCCTCTGTAAATAAATATATATCTGTTCCCCTATGGTTTGAAGCTTTTAAGTTTGCTCTCCTTCCCTTTGGCTTTTTCACCATTTTTCTCCCCTTTTTGGCAGGGGGGAAACCTGTGCTGGTCCTGGGAAGCTCTGCGTGGTGTTGCCTTGTTTTGGTTTTGCCCACGGTCAAACTTCTACAAGTTAGAAGAGACCTTAAAGATCATCCAGTTCCAACACCCCTGCCATGGCAGGGATACCTTCCACTAGACCAGGTTGCCCAAAGCCCTATCCAGCCTGGCCATGAACACTTCTAGGGATAGGACATTTAGGTACCTATCTGACATCTTGAGCTGGGTAGGCAATGCAGGTGAGATTTTGTGTTGTCTGTCCTTCATGAATAGTTCACAAAACTCCTGGGTATTTTGGTTTGTCTACTACTGAGAGCATACCTTTCCCACAAAACATTATGGAAATTGCTTTTCTATCAATAAATCATATTTGTCCTGAAAATTCCATGTACAGACAACACAGCAATTACTATTTTCTTAAGCTTTTCTCATTTGTAGTATTTTTCATCCTAACTTCTTTTTGTATTCTTTCTCCTTTTTTTGTTTTGTTTAATTTTCCAAGACATAGGAAAGAGTGTCCTAATATTCTATTGATGCTTGCCATCAGTAGAGTCTTTCTTGCCAACCTCAATATATTTCTTGTCCTTGTGGTGTTATCTTTACCTTTGCTAACTCCTGTAAAATGGACATTTAATCCATGGCAGAAAAAACCATCCACCCTTAGCTTGGTGCCTCCAATGAAAATTGGTTAGAATGAGGTGGCCCATATTCAATTCAGACACAAAAACTCCTGGTGCCCAGGCATACTTCAATTTATTTATATTTGAAGGTCATTTTTTTTTGCATCAGTGATTCAACTACATGTCTAGCTGGGTAAAATCACTCTTGAGCCTTCTTTACATCTCTGGAAAGGCATTAATTTAAATAACTTTTGAATTAGCAAGGGAAGACAGCTTAATGAGATAAAAGTTTTATACTCCCACTCCTCCTGAAAACACCTAGCTAAATCTTTAGAACTAGATCTTCCAAGATATTTATGCTTATTTCTACTAAGATTAATTTGAATTTTTTAGCTTAACAAACTTTCAAAACCTTCAGTGTTTCTTTCAGAGGAATGGAGATGACTAAATGGGATACAAGTAACTGAGAGTCTTCTGAAAACATGGAGTTTAAACTCTGTTTCTCACCCATCTACAAAATGGGCATATCTTTGCAGCGTTATAGTATGCTAAGCTACAAAAAGTTTATGAGACGCCCAAGTATAGCATTCAATAAATAAATGGCAGTGCAACTCGTACACAGTATTTAAACAGGCTTCAGCTGTCTTAAGTAGGAATTACACCTGTGAACAGCTTTCATCTCCTGTGAATGCGCTTTGAGTTTGTACCCCTGCAAAAGCCCTAAATTTGTTCATTGCCGCTAACCCACAATTTGCTGATCCAGTGATGTATGTTATCTACTACCCCATTTGTGCACAATGCTTGCACTTTTCAGGCTATTTTTTTAATATAAAAAAATGTCTTTGCCTGGAACCAGAACAGATAATAGGAATTTTCAAGGGGTAATTTTTTTACTCTGAGATTTCAGGAGAATTTACTTTAACAGGAAGCCAGACAATGAAATCTCATTGGTGAGAGGAGAAAAAAAATTAAAAAAAACATATATGAGACCTGAGCTGGAGATGGATCAGACCTGAGGTATTTTTATGAGATTTTATGTTTCAATATTTTTCCACAAATCTCATAAATTATGCAGTGTTGATTTTTATATCATATTTAATTAAGACATAATTAAACCTTCAAAAGGAGGATCTATAATGATTTGACTTACTGACCTTTAACATGATAAAAAAGATGGGTATCACTGAAATACAGTTTGCTTAGATAGAAGGTAGACCAGTCACAATTATTTACCAGTATCCCCATTAATTTGCATACCTTTCTACTGCATTCTATTTTTCATAGTGTTTCATAGGTCTAATTTCACACTTGCCTCCATCAGCTTTGTGCTTTGCTCGTAATTTGAAATACCAGTAAACTGTTTTTTCAACTTCCTTCCTTGGGTACCAATAAAATCTCCATCTGTGTTAAAAAATTAATATTGATGTGCAGATTGAGTATAAAAATGTACCTAGACCAGCTTCAAACAAGTCTTGATGATTTCATTAAATCTTTTTAATAGCCACTGTCAATGGGAACTCTGTGTTCTTAGAGAAAATTGCTTGTTTTATTCCTTCAAAATCAGTATTTGATTTTTAAAGCAAAACAGCCTCAAGCTAAAATAATAGACAATTAGTTTGCCCACAGTCAAATTAAGACTTGTCAACCTAGATCCTTTATAGGACATGCAATGGATGTAGCATGTTTTACTTGGAAACAAGAAATTACACTTTGTATTTAGTTTTACTGATTGCCCTTATTACAAAAGGCTTACATATTAATTGGTTTAGTTATTGCTTTAGCAGTTTTATTTCAGAGTGGGAAAAGGATTATACTGCTCCAAGGACTTTTATGGCTCTTCTTTCTTTAGACTATTAAGAAGACTAACTGAACTGTGATTACAGCAATCAAACATAACAGAAGCCGGTCCAGCATAAAATGTAATCTGGAAAACTCTCATGATTTATTCAGGGTGCTTCCCAAGATCTGTGCATTTGATCAGGACATAAATTCAGATTGTTTCCTCTCCATTTCAAATTGTGAAGTACCTGTAATAGATTCCAGTAGAGGAGTAAGTAATATGTCATTCTGTAGGACAGGTAGCAAATTCATAAAGTTTTCTCAAAAATAATCAGGATAGAGCAAAGCTGTTGTTTTCCTCACTAGTGATGGGGAAGCTCTCTGTCAAGACTGTTATCATAAGTTATCATGAGATGAAGTAGGGTGTGGGTTTATAAGTGCATTGGCTGCTCTGTGAGTAGGAGTTCCCTGCAAGCACAATTTTTATTCTGCGATAAGCTGTCATCACTTGTCCTGCAGAGAAAGTGAGAACCTGCTCAGGGTCATTGTCATGGACTAAATTGCCTGGCTCACTTTGTGGAAGCTTGCTTAGACTGTTATGCATGTTTAAAAATCATAATCAATAAGTTTGGGGGGTTTTTTACTTCTTTCTACTGACTTTATTTCAGATAACTCCTTTCACTGTTATAAAGCCACTTTAGTGAATCTGTCTCTCTTCGTTTTAACTGACTGATCACAGGGTTACCACCAAGCGTATGTTTAAAGTCTTGCTAAGTGTTTGGACACTAAAAGTAAGGTTCATCACAACTAATTTTATTTATTTATGTTAGGCATTCTGTTTAAATAAGTCACAAAGGATGTTTGCGTCATCAGAAGACAGGTGAGACCCCAGTAAAAGCCCACCTACCTAAGTATCTTAGGTTTACCAATGCTCACAGCAGAGTAATAAGAATAGTGGGAACTTGTAGCAACATTTTACAAGAATACTGTCCCCCTTTCCAACCCTTCTAGCTCAATGATTTACGCCTTTGTTTCTATACCCTGCCTGGGGCTTTTCCCAGGAATAAGTCTAGTAAGTCCCTGACTCCATGTCAGCTTTTAACACCCTAAATGTGACATGGGGTAGAGTTCCTGTGCACAACCACCTCTCATGAAGAATCAAAATCTCGATATCATAGAGATCAAAGATTCAATAAGGCTTTTCTTTTCCACATGTCTTTTTTTTTCTGATATGTTTAGCTCTTCTATCAGTGGAAGATATTCCATGCTTCCATCCAACATCTGCTTTGTCCTTCTCCCAATTTTCCACAGTTCTCTCATATATATTTTGAGGTGGAAGCAAAACTATGAACACAATAGAGATTAACAGTGGATTCATACAGCAAATAACTGAACTATCTGTCTGTCAAGATATTATCTGAGTTATTGTGTTTCTAAAGTGCATTATACAATCAGGCTCTGATCTACCTTCTGACAACAAGTTATTGTAATATAAGTAATAAAAATAATAAAATGTAACAGGGTTCTGATGATATACACCTCAAAAAGGCTTCTCTGATACTGAATTAGAGTTGTACACATCTCTGAAAATATTAGATAACTATGTTGTGAAAGGCACAAGAATTTTATTTAACATATATTACAAGTGTTTGGGTCATGTTTTTGAACACAGTTTTTATCAATGTCAAAGAATTATTTTAAAGGATTTCTACCAGTGAAAGGATTAATTTTGTTTTCTATTCCAAGGCATGCAAGTGGCAGATGACTCTGCCTCAGGACTGCAAAGGAGTTACGCAGTCACCTCTCCAACACAGGACCTGCTTGTTTCTGAGAGCCTTCTATGGTGGTATTATACAAACTACAACTATCAATATGTTATTGATAATGCATAGATTCCCAGGGTAAGCCTGAAGTGTTTGTAAGTTAAACACAGCAAATTTGCATTGTGTATGTGCATGAGTGTTCCTGGCTTCTCTTAGACACGTCTCTGTAAGGTTTGCTTGTGAATTGAAGCGGTAATAAGAAGCACAGAACTGACACACAAGACCAACCAGTTCATTCAGGAGCATTCAGCATTCCTCTCTAATTAAAGCAAAATACTTAATCTGATCGGAAATATTGGCATTATTAATATATGAAAGTATATTATATACCATAAGTACACTAAGAAATAAGGCAGCTGAACTGAAACTCTAAATGACATATCAGAAGGGCTAAAGATGGAAACATTGAAATCTTGATATGTTGCTGGCCAAGAATGTCTGCATCATTTCTGATGGCTGCTCAAGAAAAAGTTTTAACCTGTATTTTCTTCATTTTAGTGAAGAAAAATACATTGCTTTTGAAACACAGAGGAATACATTACTGAAACAGTAAAAATCTCATTTAGACTTAATGTACAATCACAGTAAATTTGAAAAGTGCCACTCTTTCAGGTCTGACCAAGAGTCACAACCATGGGTACTCTCTGAGAACGTGGTACAGACACATAAATTATACACGTATATCTCTCAATAGTAGACTGCTTTTTTTTTTACTTCAGTTCATTGCTGAAGCAACTTCTGTTGTATGCAATTTGTGTGCCATTCATCAGCAGCAATGGAGTTGTTGAAAAGTTGCAAGGGTTAATTCCAGTAGAACAAATACTTGGAGAGGATATTTATTGTGCAGTTGCCAGTGTTTTATTGTCTAGTGATACTGGAAAAACCTTATCACTTAGGCAGCCAAGGGAGCTCCTTCATTGCCTTGGGGGAAAAAAAAAAGCATCTCATATTTCATAACAAATATCATAAGTGTTCCACATTTTATCACTGCATTATACACCAGGGAACATTCTGCTCCAAGCTAAGACATCCGTTTCCCTTGTTGGCTGTCCTGAAGAAGCAGGATGAATTCACCTGGTATTTCCACATGGAGCTTTTCAAGTCTTTCTTCAGGAACATGATGAAACCCATAGTGACGGTTTTTTACATGATGTTGTGATATGTTTGAGGAAGGAGGGAGAGTTAAAATTTTCTTCTGTGTGGCAGTAAATACTAAAGGGTTCATGTCCAAACAACATCAATTTTCAATATCTTTCCAGGGATTTTAGAGACCTAATGTGAAAGACCAATTTATAAAAATGTTTTTGGTGAACAGAATTATGCAAATTCTACTGTTACAGAAGAATATGACCACATTTTATGAGGTTCATGAATTCTTGGGAAAGATTTCTTAGTAAGCAGTAGAGAATGTCATATATTTTCCCAGTGTGGCTCTGCTCTCTTTCCAAGAACATAATATGACATTTTCTAATATTTTCCTAAGAAGAAGAATTAAAATTTCCAGACTGAATTTATCTTACTTTATCTGTTTGATAAATTTCAGAAGTTGATAATAATTATTTTCCAGATAAATAAGATAGTGTTGATATTTCAGTGTTAATAATGGATAACTGAAAAAATATCTCAAATATTAGAAGTAACTGTTTTACAAAAAAGTGTGGAACCACTAGCTAGAGGTGACTTTTTCAAGTGAGCTGAATAAAGAGGAAACAGGACAGACTCCTTGGCCCATATACATAATGTAGGAACTTCAAGAACTCATTAAACAATGTGTTTTCATTAGCTTCTTGCTAATCCAAAGTATTATTTTTCATTTTTAGAAACCTTTACATTTGGGAAAAAAAAAAAAACAACAAAANCCTAAGGAACACAATGATAAAAACATGTGTTCTTTAGTCACTACTCATGTAGTTTGTAGTACACCAGAAAAATAATTTATAGTCCATTTCCAGTCACTGGAGCCTCCTTCCCAGACAGATAGTATCCTAGGCACATAAATTAGTGTACAATGAATCTGAGTAACTCACAGAGTTCAGTTGGGGCCTAAATGTTGAACTGGAATCTGAGACAATTCACTGCAATAGTGAATGTAGTATTAAATTAAACATGTCCGTGCATTCATGGTTTGGCAGTTTGTACTTTTGATTAGTTTATCACGTTATAATCTCATTCGCTTATTGGCACCAAGAAAGCAAGAAATTCAAAACTTTATTGACAAGTGCTCTATTCTGACAGCTGCATTGAGAACAACCATGCTTGGATGTCTTACATGAATTTGCTCTACTAGAAGCAAATTAAAATTAAGAGCTACTCTTACTACAGTCTTAGAAGCAATTATCTTCCCACAGTAGTTTCATATCAACTACAAATTCAGGGCGGCACCCACCCTCAGGTGTGTGACTCAGTATGATTTAGTGAACTCAGTTGATCAGGAAATAAACATTGTTTCATAGAAAAGAGGTGGAAATTTATTACAGCTTTTTACTTCACAGATTGTTAAACCTACTTGTCACAGGCAGAATGCAAATCACACACTGCAAGTCCAAGTAGACACCTGGTTGGTAAGTTCTTTCTTGGTATATAGACATTTTCTTATTTATCTCCCTGCACCATTGCCAACTCTCAACTCAATCTTCTTTAAGTGTTTTTGAAGAAAAAGTATTGAAACATTGCGGTGGCTTGACCTTGGCTGAATGCCAGCTGGCCACAAACACTATTCTATCACTTCTTTCCTCAGCTGGACAGGGGAGAGAACTTGTGTGCTGGGATAAGGACAGGGAGAAATCACTCACCAAATACTGTCATTGACAAAACAGACTTGACTTGGGAAAACTAACTGTTTTAGCAACAAAAATCAGAGCAGGATAATCAGAAGTAAACAAAATCTTTGCAATGCCTTCCCACCACTTCTCCCTCCTTCCCAGGCTTAACTTCTTTTTCTATTCTCTACCTCCTCTTTCCCGGTGGTTCAGGAGACAGGGAATGTGGCTTACAGTAAGTTCCTCACAGGTTGTTTCCACTTCCACTTCCTCCTCAGGGAGAGGAGTCCTTCCCGTGCTCCAGAGAGAGTCCTCCACAACCTTCTCCAATGTGAGCCCTTCCCATGAGCTGCAATTCTTCACAAACTTCTGCAATGTGAGTCCCTTCCACACGGTGCTGTCCTTCAGGAACAGGATCTTCCAAGAGGAATGGATCCCTGGGGGAGTCACAAGTCCTGCCAGCAAACCCACTCCAGCATGGACTTCTCTCTCTGTGGGGCCACAGGTCCTGCCCGCAGCCTGCTCCTGCATGGGCTTCCCATGGAATCACAGAGTTCTTTCGGGCATCCACCTGCTTCTGTGTGGGGCTTCTACAGGATCTGCAGGTGGATCTCTACTCTCTTGTGTGCCTCCACAGGCTGCAGAAGGACAGCCTGCTTCACCATGGTCTGCACCACAGGCTGCAGTGGGAATCTCTGCTCTGTCACCTGGAGTGCCTGCTCCCATTCCTTCCCCACTGATCCTGGTGTCTGCAGAACTGTTTCTCACACGTGGTCTCACTCCTCTCTTCTCTGGCAGCAATTACTTCTGCTCAGTAATCATTTCCTCTTCTTAAACATGTTGTCCCAGAGGTGTTGCTACCATTGCCAACAGGCTCAGCCTCGGCCAGCAGCAGGTCCATCTTAGAGCCAGCTGGCATTGGCTCTGTTGGGCAGAGGGAAAGATTACAGCAGCTGTTCACAGGAGCCACCCCTATAGCCTCCAACTACCAACAACTCGCCACAAAAACCCAATACAAACATCTTCTGTCATTTTTCTTTTTCCCAAGCATATTGGACATCCATTTTTGCTCACAACCATTTCTGAGGGGCCTTTGTAGACACTCTTATAAAGTGAGCTGTATAGTCAAGGAAATTACCTCCTTACACAGGCTTCCAGCATGGCACACCAGGAGGAAAGCAGTCAACAACAGGCTTGAAGTCTTGCAATTGTGAAAAAATCCATAGGTAGTGAAAGCTGATGGAGCTGACTTACCTCCCCTAATCCTAAAGGAGGATGAACATGAAATGCTGTCCAGTCAAAGTAAAATTGTAATTTTAAGAGGCCGTATTAAACAGTAAGAAGGTAACTGTATCTGTCAACTTCTGTACCTTTCCATGTCTAATAAAATGCACTTATCATATTCATCCTTATGTATATTTATATATATATATACATACATAGGCATATATATGCAAAATGTATGAATTATATATATTAATATATTTTATTTTAGGATATGTATCTATAAGTAAAGGTACAAGTTCAGACTCTAGATAATTCTCCCAGAGAAGTCCCGTTCTGAAGGACATTGCACAACTTCCAACTTCCAACAAGAGCTGACCATGCTACGGGAAGCTTAATTTTAAATGAACAGACAGCATGAAAAACAGAGTGACTTGCCTCTTATCTCTCAATATTGAATCCAGGACATCTGGAAGGACATATATTGATTGCTACTATTCAAGAGCTCTAAATACATCTACCCCAGTACTCAAGATCTCCATTTTGTTTGTGTGGCATTCGTTGTTTAATGCAGCAGAGGATATTAGGAGCTTTCCTACTGTTACCAGGGTGGTTGTTTTTTTTTTTTTTTTTGTCTGGATTGGTTTAGTTTATTTAAATTATGTTTACAGTATAAGAAAGAAACCACTTATCCTGAAAACAAGAATCTTAGGTAATATTTGTATGGGAGATTTAAGATGACAGACTGAAACAAGAAGTTTGCTATGCAATATCCCTCTATTTATCTAGTATTTCACAGAATATACAAAGGCATTATTGCAATGCAAATGAAAACTTTTGGAGTCACCATGAGCCTTCAGTAATGGATAAAGCATTATTGCTATGCCAAAACTCTCAGGCAGGGTCAAAATTTAATATAAAAAGTAGTAGTAAAAATAAGTCTTTCTCCCTCTCTCTCTCTAAGGAAGAGACTAGAGGAGAATGGTGCTAGCTGGGCATCTCAGAACTTTTTGCTCTCCATTCAGCCAAGTCTTTGATCACTTTAGGAACTGTGACCGAACTTGAAACGCATAAGATATATACAGCTAAGTATCAAGACCTCTTCAATTTTGTTTTTCTTTCATGGAACTTAGCCAAAATTCTAATTTTTCTTATTTTTAATTTGAAAGAGGAAGTAATTCTACCTGCCTTTCATAATTGGATTATTTTAGCTATACTATCTGAGAAATTTTTCCAGACAGTGTTTAATTTACCTGTAACAGAATTCAATTTCTTATAAATCCTTGACAATTTAGTGCTTATATGAAACTTATCTAAATAGTATTCATCAATAAGTATGGCATCACTAATGAAACTACAAGATTTAAAAAAAAATTATTAGTGCTTATTATTAGTGCTCTCTATCTTTTTGAGGGCATCCTCTCTTTTACAAGGAGTATCATTAGGTTTATTAAACGGCTTCTCTAAACTTTTGACGTGAAGAATGTCCTTCATTAAGAAAGGGTTAGAGTGTCCTTTATTAGAGGGAACACAGTCTTGCATATTATATGATAAAAATTGCATGTGATCTGACTGTGTTGAATGATCAAAATTTTCCTCGGTTTAAAGACATGACATCTTTTTATAACTAGGGTATGTTCTGTTGGTAGGTAAATATTTGTGGTTTGTGTCAGTTTTGTCACAATGGAGTTATGTTAGCATAAAAACCACAGACAGAAAAGATGTCTCTGCTCCCACAAAGTGTAGCAAATGGCGCAGTTCTCTTTCAGAAAATGTGCATGACATTTCGACAAAAATAAGATTTGAATGACAAAGTTTCATCTTGAAGGAACAACTCAACTTCTAATAAGGTTTATATAAAAATGTCTTTTCAAGCTCTGGAAGAAAATCTACTCAAAAAGTTCCTGGTTAGCCTGTGAAAAATCTTAGTTTTCTCTCACTCAAAATTATTTGCTCTGCTTCATACAGGAAGGTCCCACTGAGGTAGTAGGCAAATAAACTGTATTTCCAAACTCAAGAGGAACACTTCTGTTATCAAGCTAGCAACCTGACACTCAAAACCAAGTTTCTTCAGGGACATTTAGCTTAGTAACTTCAGCATCTGGTAATGCAGATATCTACATTTGAGATAGTCAATCTGGGCTTCTCCGGGAGATGAGAAGAATCAAAATGTTTTTTAAAAAAATGTTTCATTTGAACCATTTTACACATTTGGATAAGTGAAAACACACTTTTTCTCCATGGACTGTAAAGTAGTTCTATCAACTCCAGTTCTTGCAAGCTGAATCATCATCATCATCATCATGGCTAAGCTTCATGAATGAAGATTTGAGAAGGGCTCTACCCACACTTGCTGCAAGTGCGCTGGTGGCTAAAGAGGCCGATGCGAGATAGGCAAGTCTGGTTGCAAAAGGCACAGCAGAAAGTCTCCATAGGCACCGTTGGTGAGGCACAGTTCTTTCTTCATTGTCTTTTCTCCTTGAGACTCATTCTGCATACGTTCTCGAAGGAATCAGCAGTGTTATGGAT
>VWZG01001067.1:338392-375676 GCA_013396735.1 Grallaria varia | reverse complement strand
CAAGAACTGTTATCTTTTCTTCTACACATTTTCTGAATTAAAAGTTTGTTTTAAATTTAAAAGAGGCATGGTCAGTTTGGAAAAGGATTTCTAAACTGGGTTTTTTTTTTTGTTTCCTCTAAACTAAGACAAAGTCAAGCATCTATATGAGAGTTTATGGGTTGCATTATTGGGAAATTACTTTTCTGGTGGAAGATGAAGCTAAATAGACCCGCCATCCTGAATAGAATTATTCTTTTGTAGAAGCCACCTCTTTTAATACTAAATGCACCTTTTTTAATGGTAAGCATTAACTTGACAATGACTAAGCTAGTGAAGATTTCTGCTTTTACTGTGAAGAGCTACGTGCATTATGTTGCATTTTATAGGGTCATCACCCCATCACTTTTGTCTTATCTAGTATTAATAGCTTCTCCTTTAGGCAGTAAGATTTCAGAGTTGGTTTTCTGTATGTCTAGAGAAAATTTTCCCTTCATTTTATAGAAGAAACTTCATTTTATTCTTGTCTGTCTGTCTAGCAATAATACTGGCAATTCATTGCTTATTTCAAAACTGGTGTTATTTATTCATTCGGAGTATTCAAAACCTGTCAAGGGTTGAAATGCCATTCTCTGACAGCCCTCCTTTTCCTGGCTTTGTTCAGGCTGATGGCCAGGTCTTCTCGTTCTGTTAGTACTGCCAGCTGGTGGTCATGCACCAAGCAGAACTTGCACAGCACCCCATGTACTTCTTACAGTCACGAGGGGTGTTTGATGGGGATCCCACATTTCCTTCAGTTAATAGGAAGGAGGCAGCTGATGCCATCTTTCTCCTATTTATTGTAAGCTCCAATAGATGATTGCGGGAACTGGACAGCATCTTTTTGAATGTAACAACTTCTCTCACCAAATTTTCAGATGACACCAAGCTGAGTGATGCAGTTGACACACCTGAAGGATGGGATGACACCCAGAGGAACCAGGACTAGCTCAAGAAGTGGGTCCATGTGAATCTCATGAGGGTTAACAAGAACAAGTGTAAGGTGCTGCACCTGGGTCAGGGCAACCTCTAGTGTCTACCCAGGCGGGAGGATAAAAGGATCAAGAACAATCCTATTGAGAAGGGCTTGGGGTACTGGTGGATGGGAGGCTGGACATGAGCAAGCGATGTGCACTTGTAGCCCAGAAAGCCAGTTCTGTCCTGCCTGCATCCAAAGCAGGGTGGGCTGCAGGTCGAGGGAGGTGATTCTGCCCCTCTATTCCACTCATATGAGAGTACCTGGAGTAATGCATCCAGCTCTGGAGTCTTCAACACAGGAAAGACATCAACCTACTGGGTCTCTCCTATGAGAAAATGCTGAGAGAACTGGGATCATTTGGCCTGGAAAAGAAAAGGCTTCAGAGTGACCTAATTGTGGCCTTCCAGTACCTGAAGGGGACCTACAAGAAAGATGGGGAAAGACTATTTGCAATGGCATGTAGTAACAGGACAAGGGGGAATGGCTTCAAGCTGAAAGAGAGCAGGGTTAGATATTAGGAAGAAGTTCTTTACTATGGGGGTGGCAAGGCACTGCAACAGGTCTCCCAGAGAAGCTGTGGATGCTCCACCACTGAAAGCGTTCAAGGCTAGGTGCCATGGAGCTCTGAGCAACCTGGTTTAGTGAAAGGTGTCTCTGCCCATGGCAGGGAGCTTGGAAGTAGATGATATTTCAGGTTCCTTCCAATCCAAGCCATTCTATGATTCTGTGATCTTACAAAGCCTATAGAAATCATATAAATCATATTTCAAGTTGTGTAGCCTTCGCACAAATTTTCTCGCATGTTCTTAAAGAACCTCAACAATACTATAAGTAAAGCTAGGCAGAAACTTTTTGTTTGTATAAAGCTACAAAAACAGTATACTTTTTAGAATGTGAAAATTCAGCAGTCAATTCAGTGAAGCTTTATTGGGAAAACAAGCTCTCAGATTCAAGCTGGAATTCCAAGTGGGAAATGAAAGGAGACAAACAGACAGAAATAATGTTTACTGAAAAAAAAAAAAAAAAAGAACCAGGGCATCCTGGTTTACATCTGGGACCTGAACCACAGAAAATGTGCCCTTCTTGATTTGAGGATTATTTTCTTGGTTTGATTTGGTTTACTTTGGTTTATGGAGTGTAACCTGCATTTAGTCAAGAGTTTTCCCTAAAGCAGGATAGGAAAAACAAAAAGGAAATAAAAAAATAAAATAAGAAAACAACCCTTGTCCTGGAAAGTTTCATGGAATGGGAATGGGAAAATTATTTTCTGCTTAGCTCGAATCATAAAACCTGGCAAAAGTCCCACAGCTGCTCTTGAGTGTCTCCCTGGTGCTGGGAGTTAAACACATCAGAAGGAAAGGAACCCAGCATGAGTAACACGATGAATATTCATGTCCTGGATGTGGGTCTTGGAGTCAGCAGAAGTGAGCTTCTGCCAGATGTGATGGTTTAACCCAGACGAGGAAACTTTCAAAGAATCCTGTGGAAAATCTCTTCTGCTCCTACTGACTGAAAGAGTTCATGTCTCTTCCAACTGATGACTCAATAAAAGGATTTTTGTTGTAAGTTTAAAAAGAACATAACTGGGTCTAGTGTGTGTGCAAGCTTGTAGATGTGAATGAAAACAAGCAGAGAGCCTGAATAAATATTTTTCTTCATCCTCTGAGCGACGGTGAGGTGCTTCAGACATTTATGAGCATTTTCTTTTTTCTAGTATTGACACAGCTAGTGCTATTGGTAACCACTAAGTTCAACAAAAATTTTTTACTTGCTTTCTTCACTACATCCATATTGTTTACTGTGAACCTGCAAGTGCTTTCGGGCCAATAAGACAGAATCTTAGTGAGTGTGGAAACAGCCCTGTTGGCTGGCCTCAAGCAGCTTCCACATCCTAATGTGTGCACAAAGACAGCCCTGAGCAGGGTTGGCAGCACTCAGAACTGCAGAACCTTCTCAGCCTTGCCTGAAGGAGCTCTGCCTTTCCCCTCTGCTAATCATTTCCTGCTCCCTCCACCCCCTTCCAAGTGTGTGGGCCTAGAAAGTACTGGCAGTCCCTCAGTTCATTGTATGTCTGGGCTACATATTATTTACATTACAGTAGTTGCAAATGGCTCCAGTTGGGACTAGGGCTTGTTTCTCTCTTTTTCTTTTCTTTTCTTTTTTTTCCCCTTAAACATTGAAAAAATAAGAATGAAAAGTTTTGGGTTTAAAGAGATCGCAATTGCAAGCATGAGAGCAGCTATGACAAAAAGAGCCTGGGAAAAAGCAGGAGAGATAAAAATGGTAGAGAGAAAAAACACTTAAGTAAGTACAAGTGTGGCTTTGATCTCACACCTGCTCCTAATAGGTTTTTTTAAGCACATTTCTTAATTTTTGGCATGTTAGGCTACTATTTCTTATGAATTGGTATCAACAATAATGTCAGAATCCTCTGATGTGTGACACTATGAACGTAAGCAGAATTGAGAGCCATGCTTCACATAAAAGTGCTGCCCAACATGTTCTTCTTATTCTGGCATGATTGGAGGGGAGACATCTGAGTAACCTGTTCTATGATCTATCAGACAAAGTGGTCTTATATATTAACTGTCCCGCACTGTTTATCTACACGGAGATAATGACAAGAGCCAAAACAGATCAAGAATGTCTCAAGAAGAGGAGGTAGAAGAGTTTAGCTTTATGATCTCCCCTCATAATCCTTTCAGTCATGGATAAGGGAACAGAAAAGTACAAATGTGTTCCAAAATGTAATGTATGGTGAAAAATTGATATCGCAACAAAGACCTTGATTTTCTCAATACAATATTCTACCTCTCATTGGTAACAATGCAGTCCACCTTTGAAAAACTTGGAATGTATCATTGTACAAAGGTTTTCTAACCTTATTTGGATTGTTTTAGGATAAACTGAATAAGACATTTAAGAAGAGTCCACTGATCTATTATGATGATGGGATCAGAAGAGGAGCAAAGAAAGTGTAGTGGTTCGGTTAGCTGAAAACTTTGTGTGTGCACAGAAGCTGCAAGAATAAAGAGAAAGAAATTATATTCTTGCAACATGATAAAAAGTCTAATTTTTTCCTGGCATAATAAAGACTTACTGAAGTATTTAATAAGCCAAAAAATTACTAGAAAGAATACTGATGGTTCATTAAGGGCACTTGGGGAAAGTGGGGAATGGTGAATTGCAATCACCATGTAAATCTGATCAAATAGAGTTAGCAGTGGAAAATGGAACAAATGGAGACTACAGTGAAGGAGAAGGCAGATCACCATGAATATCTATCAAGAGGATGAAGCTTTATGTAAGCAGTCCATGAAAAGGACATGGTCTGCTTCTGGGATTTTTGTCACCCATTTTGTCACTAGGAAAATAAAAAAGAATGATAAGGAAAAGTGGTAATTCTGGGTATGCTGGAATCACTGAGAAGGAAGAATTAGAGTAAGGAAGGACTAAATGAGAATAAAAAATTGGTAGGTAACTTAGGTGAAATTGTAAAGTTCACGACATTGACAAAGGAAGGGAAGGGATTAGCAAAAATGCCAGTGAAATTCAAGAGGCAGAATTCATACATTCAGAGACTGGAAGATAAAACCCCAAAAGTGATGAAAAAAATTTAAAAAGAAAAAACATAAGCAAGCAAACAAACAAACAACAACAACAAAACTGAGAGACTGCCGTTTCCTGAACTTGCTCTCTCAATATGGAAAATGAAAAGCATAGATAGAGCAAGTTAAAATCACCGGTTTTTTTATGATCTCTAACCTAACAGTGTCACAATAAGAAAATGAAAACTAGGCAGAGAAATAAAGATGAATATGAAAGAAGAGCACCAGCATTTGGGGACAAGAGAAGAAAGGACATTGTACAGGATGAACAAAGAGGTGAGTCATAGTCATTCAGTACCAAGATCAGCAGTAAGAAGAAGACGGAAAGGTGACAGATGAATTAAGAAAGCTGGAATGTTTAATTCCTGTTTTGTTCCCTTCTTCAATAAGAAGGCCAATGGCAATCATGCAGACATCATCTTTAACATCAGTAACACAGGAATAAGATCTCAGGTTAGAACAGGAAAAGAAAATAATACAGAGGAATATTTACATAAATTGAATTGTTTTAGATAAACAAACTCAGATTAAATTTACCCTAGGGGACTTAGACAACTGGCTGAAACAGTCCCCAGGGATATTTTTGTTTTCTTATGCAATATGAAGAGAGCAGGTGTGGGTCCAGAAGACTCTAAAGGCAAACTTTGAACCAGTTGTAGCTGGAAAATGAAAATAAATATGACACTAGTGACCACAATCAAATGTTGGAACTCTTTCCCCAATATTTTGGCAGATTCATTGTCACTCATAATCTAATTTAAGATTGGATGTCTTTTTCACAAGGGCTGCTCAACTCAAACAGAAATTACAAGTGAAAACAAATATGTAGAATGAAGAATTCTTTGCCTGGGAAATTGTCAAATATTTGGGGTGTTGCAAAAGAGGAGAAAACAAAATCAGGGCAGTAAGTCAATGCAATGAGCTAATCATTCTGTCTCCATAGAAACGACAGTGTTGAAATAGTACTCATAAAGTACAAGGTACAATTTAAGATATTTGTCATTGCTTAATGCAAAGAAAACTGCAGTGAAGGGTGATTCATCAGAGATGGCAATGCAATTATTGGGATATATGGACTCAATACCTAGCATGATCTCACCCTTTTAGAAGCCCTCTTGACCTTGCAGTCAGTGACTTCGCTCTTCTCCAGACAAAACACAGTAGCCGTGTCAGTGTCAGCAGACCTGTACTATCTTTCCAAAGAAGATAGTAGATCCCTGAAAAATAATACTTAAAGTTTTGAAGATCAAGGTGCTTTCTTCAAGTCTTTGGTGTTTCCGAAATTCCATGACAAAAATTAAAGTCTTCAGAATTATCTCTATTCCAGTTTCCTTGAAAATTTTCTTTTTTTTTCAGTTTTCTAATTTATTTTATTTAAAAATTTAGTTACTGTAGGATTTTTTGTTAAAAAGCACTCATGTTTGAATGTCCTATCTTTTCACAATTAGATGGCTATCTATTTGTAGTCAGTAGAAAATTAGAACACTGAAATCCTGGGAAATTGCTTCTATATCCCACAAAACAAGTAGAAGTGATTTGGGGTTTCATATGTGAGATAAGGAAAACTTAAGCTACTAAAATACGACTTGTTTCCTAGTAAGTGAAATTTTTTTGAGTTTTTAAGTAAAGGCAACAACCCTAAATGCTCCATGTAACTCTCTTCTAAGACTGAGTTTTTCAAGAACTTAGTATTTCTCTGAAGGAGTGCATACTGTCTCCTCTGGATTTACAAAAGGTTACATTAATGCAGAGGAGTCATAGAAATGAGAGAGGTTTTATGGTAGCTACAGCTGATTAAGAAAACATATCTTCCCTTTGGAAATATTTCTACTCAACTCAAATCCTTTTTATTAGTAGTATTATGACTTTAGGGATTCTGTGTGCTGTCAACAAATTCTGAATGCATATTCAAAAAGTAGCTGGATTTTAACAGAAACAATGTTTTGATTTCAAGCTTTGAAAATTAATAGCAAAATAATATTTATTTTAAGTAGTCCATTTTCCTATTTATTTTGCTTATTTTGTTCAACATATCAATTTTGTCAGAAAAACATTTTCTTCAAATAGAGACAAATTCTATCCAATGAATGAAGAACACATTCTCCTGTAGTTTATTATTTTAACATTATCACACTTCTTAAAAAGCAGTATCTACATCTTTCTGGATGTTCTGGCATCTCCCTGCTCTAGAATTCACAGGAATTGATGATCATCCAAAAAGTGAATAGCTTCTGAGAGCTCACACTGCCTGCTCAGCAGAGCACCATGCAACGCATGCCACCTGAGAGCGCAACTGTGAATGGCCCATGCTCTTCACCTTCCTCTTATACTGACTTGGAAATGCTTTTGTGTATAGCCTTCCCCTGCTTGCAAACAGCAGGACAGAAGGACTAACTTGATTCTCTGAAACGGAAGCAAATGTAGGGGTCAACAGCAACAGCCTGCCACCCCAGCTGTGCACCACCCAGCCTGCTCTCTGATAGTTCTTTGCTGTTCAGTTCGTGGCTGGAAATGGTCCTGTAAAAACCTGGAAAGTGTCTTTGTTTTCAGAAGCTGCTGAATTTTATCCTTTCTCAAGGAAACATTTCCAACCAAACCTTCCCCCAGCCTAGGATGCTGCAAATACTCAAGGCATGTTTTAAGTACACTGCCCAAATTAAAAAAAAAAAAAAAAAAGTATGATTGTATATTTTGCCTTTCCCTCTATCTGCCACCTTTTGTTTCATCAAGTATCACTCCATAGCAGAGTTCAGATGAAATACTTTTTCTGGCTTAGGTAACTTTCCAAAGCATTTTTCTTTAGTATTGAAACCTTCTTGTCTGATAAAGACAAATGTAAAAATCTACATGTTTGTGTGTCATGTACTTCTTGTATGAACTTCCTTTCATTGATGTTTGTATGGCTTTATCTAACATAAGCCAAAGGGAATAACTCCATTATGGGAGAAAACCAACAACTGTAAAATGATATAGCTGCTTCCTTCCAGCTGTTTGCTTTGATTCATGAAAGAAAGCTTTCATGTACACATATTGACCCTGGAGACATCAGAAATATCCTAGTGGCTGTCAAGAGACCACTCCGTATTCATAGGATATAAGCATTAAAAAAGCAAGAGAGTTGAAAAACACAATTGAAAATATAATTTGTAACTGAAAGATTGTCCTTCCCCCAACCATGGGCAACATGAATAAAATGAGGACATTTTCATTCATCTAAAAAAAAACCAAAAACATATTGAAATTCAGCATTCTCAGAAGTTCTCTGATGTCCAACCTTTTGTTAGAGTGAGATAATCTATTTACAACTACATTACCATAGAAGACTCTGAAATGGCAAAGATTTTCATGAGATGCAAGTATTTGTGACAACCCAGTACTGCATCCTGGGATGACTTTAGGCAGAGGATGTTCATTATACTTAAAGAGAAGGGGGGGAAATAGAGTGATTTTAATTCAAGATAGTCTGCATCTCAAAACAGTTGACATGTCATCACTGGTCACCTCTTCCTGAGCCTCAATTCCACAGCTCCATGAACCTTGCTGGTTTTCAGGAGGACTAAACAGAGTCAATTGTCACTCATATTCTGAGGGCCTTTATCTGCTCTTTTGGAGGATTACCCAGTGGGTAGAGGCAGCAAAAATGTGAACAAAGATGACAACTCTGAGTAGTGGGAAAATCAGATTTGTGTACAGGAGCACAAGTCCTCAGGGAGCGCTCTGTTTAAGGGATAACGAGGGAGATAAGATATATATACAAGGTGTATGACTAAGTGGGTTCCATTAGAAGAAGACCAGCTCCTGAAACCAGCAATCTTGTGTATGAAGGCCAGCCTGCAATATCCCAGTCGTCACACATGCCACTGTACCATTTGCCTGAAGGAGATACTTTGACACCAGTCCTTTACAATGTTCTTTTCCTTGAATAAACTGTGGCAAATGTTGTGAGCTGGTCATTGAATCACTCATTTAGACACACCATTGCACATGCAGTTTCCAATGGGCTGGTAGGCAGCTTGGTTTGTAAAGGCACAGAGAGGGAGTTAGTTTCCCAATACAGCACAGACAGAAGCAGAAAGTGTAAAAGTCATAATTACTTTCTGTTCCTTGAGTAGAAAGGCAAGACTGAACGAGGCTGAATGTTGGAAGAGATTAATGATGGAAAGCAAAGGCATTGCAGGCCTTTCTTTCTCAGCACTGTTGCCAAGCCAGCAAGTTGCTCTTGACATACACCTCTCTCAACAGGAGGCGGGAAGCTCCCACCTGCCGGGATGAGGGTCTATGAAAGGTCCTTGAGACAAGACAAAATTAGAAAGCTATTTTTTCTTCCCCATCACTCACAGTCAGAAAACTGTTTATTCACTAAGTCCCTGCATGCTCTCTTGTGTGCCCCTAGTTCTTATTTCAGCATCAGCTTCCAAGGCCAAGAGGTCATCTACTCCTTCCTTTTTCTTTCCTTTCACTGGCCTCCTGATCCCCTGAAGATGATCTCTTTGCACATCAGTGCAGTTTGAACATTGCAAGAAATTAAATTTCAATCTCTCACACAATGGCAGGTGCATCCTTTTCTACTCTGCTGGTGGAAGAAGAATAGCAGCTGCCTCACCAGAACAATAAAACTACTTCCCAGCATTCTGTGACTGGCTGTCATTGAACAGCCATGCATAAATATAATGCAGGGTGATCCCAGGGGTGGCATTTCTCATCTTTTATCATCTCTGCTGCACACACCAGAATTAGATAAGGCACCTAGAAGGATGGAAAAAAAACTACTATCAATCTCTCTAAGCAGAAATAATAAAAGTGATGGTAACAATGTCAATAGATATATGGAAGATCAGTGGTTATACTATTTTAATGCTGGTTTAATTATTCATTGCTAAAAGCTTTCTTCTTCTTCTTCTAAAGGCAGCTAAAATAGCATATCTTAATCTTTATATTAACCTGACAGATTAATGTTCTTTTGTATGCCTTGAAACAAGCTCAAAATATTTCCTGATTAATTTAAAAAAAAGGAAAATAAAAAATGAAATTAAAGTTAGTCTTTTAAAGTAACCTCTTGAGCCCTTTCAAACATTCACACCACAGTGCACATACACATTCATATCTGACCTGTCTCATCCTTAGTGTTTGCAAAGCAGTAATATATGTAATCATGCTAGAATTATTTTGGGACTTATTAACTCTGGAATTGTCTAGTGGTCTGCCTGATTCTATATCCTTTCTCAGGCAATGCTCTATGGCAGGTGTTCCAGAGGAAAACATTAAATTCCCTACAGTGTAGTTGACAATTGTGTAATACTACTGCTTGAGGGAAAATTTAAAACTTTTTCCAGCTGGTAATCAGCTCATATATTGAAGTATGAGGACAGATAATTGTCATCCTACCCAGTGCGACTGCAAACGATATTTTTTATCTCTGAGGTATCCTCTCTGAATCCTACTGATTACTTTCTTTCAGTAATACCCTGTGACTGTGAGTTCCCAGGGCTAACTTCATGTTGCATTTGGTTTTTTTCTTGTGGATCTAAATGACCAGGTTTCAGTTTCATCCATTTTTCTTTTGCTTGTATTTTTGGTTTTTGGCACAAGTAGTGCAAGGATGTTCTAGCTGTTCTTGACTGTCTCTATAATGTGAAGCATTTAATATGCTTCTATGGCATCTAATTTTACTTCTTTAGCCCTCAAAATAAAAAGGTTGCATAATTAAAGAAATAGGGTCTATTCAAAAGTCATGCAGTTCAATCTTTCCTCTCAAAACCACCAATAACGCAGACAGGCCTAATCCATTATTTTGCAACTGAAATGAAAGCACTAGATGAGGACACAGTAATAATAGTAACAACACTAGATTGCTCTTTGTAACTACACGTGACCATAGTCTTGCACACATTTCTCTTGAATACATTAGCAGTGCTGACCGACAATTTTGCGTGTCAGATAATCTCATTCAGAGGAGCAGTAGTAGCAGCATAAACTAGTCATTGTAATATTTTCAGAATTGGTCCTATAAATGCAAGTATTATTGCAAAGTACACAGAGAAATATGTGGTCAGTTAAGCATATCCATGTCACTTGAAACCCACTGGCAGCTGGAAGATCAGCCTCTCTTCTTCACTGTGGTGCTCAGGGCATTATCACCAGAGACTTCCCTATCACATCTGTGCAAGACTGTGACTGCAGTATCTTAAACATAGAAGGGATGTTGGAAGGAGTTCCAGTGAATCTTTCCATGCCATAAATATATAATTGCTGGTCTCAGATTTCCACAGGTTGAAATCCATTGACTGGAAGAGATATTTTGAATAGATAATGCTGTGGAAAAAATGTTTGCTTTGTGGACAAGCTCTGGTTATATTTGTCCAGGAAAAAGAAAGCTTTTTAAGGCCTGGTCATCCCGATTACTTTCTTTTGTTTAGGAGGGAGAAGATAAAAAAAAAAAAACGATTAAAAAAACAAACCAAAAAACCCCCAAAAAAAACAAACAAAAAACCCAACAAAACAAGATATACTTATATACTTCTGTGTTTTTGGGGTTTTTTCTTTTCTTATATGTGTTTGATGGGAAACCAGAAAGCACAAATTCTCCCTTTAAAAAGGAGAGGGAAAAAAATAAGGTCAGTTCTGTAGATCTTCTTGATGTATTGGGTGAGGAAGTACGCATGAAGCTTTAAAGGTGGAAGGCATAATGAAGCACCATAGGGAATAGAAGTCAGTGGGGTGCACGGATGCTTCCTTTCAGAATGATACCAAGGGGGTTAACGTCTGTCCTGGTGATAAAAACCTGGCATCTGTTACAGAAAACACAATGAGCATTGTTGTCCTTGAGAGAATGGTTCTGTTTTTCCTGGCATGACTTACTGTTTGGAAGCTGTTTTAAAATAGAAAAGAACAAAATCTCACTCTCCAAACTTAAAAATAAAGGGCTATGCCAGAATCACATTCTCCACTGTATTTCTAGGAAATGCTATTGGTTCATTATTCTGACAACGTTATTTACATACCTTAAGCACAATCGCTGCTGAAATGCAAAGCAAAATGTACAGGGTTTGACATAGGCACCAACTACTGCATTGAATGTGCATAAACTCAGAAATACAGGCTAAGTCTTCCCGAAGGGTGGCTGCAGGCACAGGGCACTAGTCCTGCTGGACTTTCATCTTTGCCTAGAGAACCTGCCATTCCCATGCAAGATGCAGAGCACCCAAATTAAAAGACTCTTCAGACTGTCCCTAGAAATGCTTTTTTTCCCCATTGGAGATTAGTCCCTATGTAAAGTTCATTTTTGTAAAATGTCTTTCCAAAGCATGCCAAGTATTCCCATGGGAAATGGAATCACACCCTACCCTCTTCACTAACTTTCCATTTTTATGTGATTTTTTTTCTCCAAAGATGAAGAGATTTTGTTAGGACCTTCTAGTCCATATACACTAATAAGATATAAAATATACCCTTCTGCTGTGACATAACATCTCAGTTTACTTCCAGCTGGACTCTGCATTCAGTGTCTTTGGTATTAGAGGCAGTGGAAGTAGACAGCAGGTTTTTAATTTCTCCTGTTAATTGGTTTGTCCCTATTCTGTTTCTCTCTGCTATTTATTGTCTATCAGCATCAAGGGAGAAAAAGTAAGAACAGTTCTTAAACCTTGGTTTTGATGTCACTGACTCCCCTGCTATGAAACTTCAGACTTAATGAAGAAAATAATCTCTTTAGGTGCAGAGCAGAAAAGACAGCCAATGTTGTTCTCAGGCTCATCACTTACCTCAGAGCAATGCAAAAGATCGTGCAAACTGTGGCCACAGCTTGTAATGAAAACATGGTTTTCTTTCGTATTTCAGACAATGTTCCCAGTCTGACCCAACTGTAGAAAGCCTAAACTATTCAGAAGACACAACAAACTGCATCCTGTACATTTGATCAATAACCAAACACGCATTAGCCCTTGCAGTCCATGTTCTTTTTAATTCCTGGGAGGTGACAAAGGAGCACAGCTGACAAGTGAGATTATGGGAAGATTCAGGGCACCGGATTGCCTCTGCTGCCAATCCTTGGTGCCACAGAGAGACAGGTCTTGATGTGGCAAAGAGCTGCTACATAGAATCACAGAAGCATGGAACTGTTAAGGTTGAAAAATACCTCTAAGATCATCAAATCAAACTGTTGACCTAGCACCACCACGTTATCACTAAACAATGTCCTCAAATGCCACATCCACACGTTTTTCTGAACACTTCATCATGTACAACCTCTCCAGCTGTAGCCAAGATATGCCCATGCCTTTGGCAAATCTGTGTTTGATTCAGTCAGTTCCACAGCTCAAACTGCATTTCAGAAAGCTGAGAGGCCTTCTGTGATTTGTCATCAAACGGCTTATCTGGCTTCCATATTGTCTCATTGAGAAGCAATACAGTGGGCATGATGGGTAAGTGGAGAAAAGTTTGTTGCATCTCTTTGCAACTGAAAAATGCACTTTTAATTTTCCATAGAATTAAAACCGAAATTTCAATTAAGAAAATTATAGGAGAAAATAAACAAAAAGTACATTGAGAAAACTAATTTTAAACCAAATGAAAACAAAAAAACCCAAAGACACCCTAAATGTAATTTTAGATTTCCTACAATGATTAATATTGTAGGTCACAAAACCTACTTCAGAGTAGACCAGTTATCCAAAACAACTTTTAAAGCCAGGCAGCTCAGAGTTATGATTAAACATCAGTGAAATTTCCAATACCATCTGCTTTATTAATTTTTGAATATTCAGAATGCATAAATAACCCTGGTAAACTCAAGCCTCTGTGGTTTCATCAGCATGGAATGAGTGCCACAGGAGGCAGACTTCAGTCCTTTAGCTGAACGGTGGATATATATCTAAATGTGCTTTGAATAGCTTGGATTCATTTGAGGATTGACCTCTCTGGGCACCCTAACTTGCCTCTGGAAACCTGGAGTTTATTTTGTCCTACTCCATGCATCCCATACCCTCTGCCAGAAAAGCCAATCCTCATTTTAGCAGTAGCAGAGAACTGTCAGAAAATCTTGAACTGCAGAATTTGTAAGGGATCACAAGGCCTTTGTTGGTAAGCTGCATAGTGTTACAAGTATAACATAGAAAGACGCTGGCATCAGAAATAGAATGGCCTGAATGATGCTGTCAACTAAGGAAAGAAGCTCTACTAGCCAAGATGTAGCCTCAGTGCATAGCTCTGTCAACCCATTACCCAGTATGAGTCATGAGAAGCTGGTACCAGCCTCTCACCCTATGCCACCTCAGGCATACCCTTTTCTCATGGGGAGCATTTTGAACAAGACCATTTTGGCAAAGGTAACCTCACATAACACTTGTGGACATATTTCAAGCCACTCCCTGCCACCTGACCACAGTTAGTAAGTAATGTGGAGCAGAGGCTTGCTGCCAGCAGCAGGTTTCCAAAGCTACTGCAACTTGGTGGACTCTCCAGGAAGGTAACCCCCAACTGATGATCCACAATCTAAACATTTACTGCATCCTTAGTGTAAATGGCAAGGCACTGCCAGTCAGCTTATTGTAAGTAATGAGCTAAGCAATTTAGACACATTCAATGTGGCAGAGGACTGTTAACTTTCCCAGGGACATTTGCTAGTCAAACACCTGTTTTGTTTTGTTTTTCCCCCAAAAGATAATAAAACAGGCTATCATAAGAATAATAGCAAAAGTCACAGAACTTTTTGGAATGAAACTACCCTTTTTCTCTGAAATAAGTAACTGATCTCACCTCACCGCATCATTGATCAGTCTAACTGCCTATGACAGGACGATGAACAACAAACGAGGCACCATTGCATAATGAGCATTTGAGCCTTCATCCTTACTGCATTCTGACTCCTTGCATTAATACAAACAGTGATAAACGTGTTCATGTGCAGCAATAAGCTTTTAGTGAGCAAGTTAATTTTTTTTTAACTTTGAGATGCAAAGAGAATGGAGTCAGGCCATTTTCTGCTGAAGAAAATGGACACGGAGACACACAGAAGTTCCTTATATTTGAATATACTTTTAAATAAAGCATTCATATTTTTCTTTATATAATTTTCAGTACTAGTAAATTGTGGTTACTATAAGACTAACAGGGTGCGGAAGTTATAAACTCCTCCGAAAAGTTAGTTGCTGCACAATCTGAAATTTAAACAAAAAAAAACAAAACAAAAACAAAAACCAACCAACCAAACAAACAAACAAAAAAAACCAACCAAATTTACCATCTTCCATTCCTGCCTCCCAACACAAAAAAATTGCAGCCACAGACTGCACTACTGAGAATTCTCCAAACTGGGTTACTCTTTATAGCCACTTTAAGCTGCAAACAATCTTGACTAGCATTCCTGTTTGGGAGGGGAAAAAAGCTTCAAATAAATGTTCACTGAAATGGAGTCACAGGCATCCTGTCAGTGAGAATCCTATGTTTCTGAGTTGAGCCACCAGCAGCACACATCAGCAGCACTCTTACAAATATTTTTAAAGTATTCCTGTATTATCATTAAAAGAAGAAAAAAATGGTTATAGAGAGGATGTTTCTGTCTTCCACATGAGTTCAAGCTCACAATGGTTTGCAATACCCTTACATAGAGATCCAGGACAAAATTAATGCACAGCATGTGTCTAAACCCAGGGCCTTGAGATTTCATCTGCCAACCACACACAAAGACAAGGCAGCACAAACAGAGGCTCCAACACTGCCCAACACTTTCTCAAAGATTATTCTTGCAAGACTCTAATTTTGTTTCTACAAACCCTCTGTCAGCTTAAGGAAAGGTTATTGATACCTATGGATCATTACACAAGGGTCTCTCTTCATGTGGAAGTTTATACCCCACTACAGAAAACACATTAAATTGCCGCCTTCTCTGGCAACATCAAGTGCACGCATTGGGTCTGCCAAACCAGAAACCTTCTTCTTGGTTATGGGAATGTGCTTACCAAATAGCCACCAAACACTCTCCTGCTCTGTAAGCAACCTCTCATACGAAACCAAAATACAGCTTGAAGCCATTACTGACATCCCCATAATGGCTCCTACACACTGGGAAGCCCCTTCTTTGAATAGAGGCTCCCTGATATGCTGGTGTTAATTTTTGCCTCTGGTGAGATAACATGGAGGGAATTGTTTAGAAGTATTAGTCTGTTTGTTTGATGCTGTTTTCCTTTCTTTCTCTTTCTATTTTTATGTCCTTTGTCTACTCTTGAGGAAGGATTTGTGTGATTGTAAATGATTGAAGCACTATTTTCTCAATCTTACCCCCATCACTTCACTGCGCAGAGTGCCATCCTTTCTTCCTGTGACTCTTCTCTTTGTGACAAAGGCACTGCTAATTGCATAGATTAGCTTCAAATCCAGGATCAAAAGTTTGGTGTTCAGATTTTCTGCTCTTCAGGCATTTTATTTTCTTTCTCTAATAAAGACAAATTTACAAAACTGCTCACTACAGGATTGAACTGATTTTTTTCTACTGTAAGTTGAGGAAAAAAGGCTAATGGGGGAAGGGGAGTAGTTTCAGTTGACTTTATCCAGTGTTTTTGGAGGTTGATATATTTCATTGTATCATTAAAATTACAGAGTGATGGTTTTCAAGAGTGTTTACTGACACCTATGGCTGGAAGCCACACTGCTGAGAAAGGAAAGGCTGCCATTGTGTCACTTCTACCATTCACAAGAGTGATAAAACTGATTCAACTGTAGGCACATAGTCTGTTTATACACATTTGCTAGGTTAAATGAAAAGACATGTTGTGTTCCTTGTCTATCAAAAATCTGTACATGCATTCAGAGTGGACAGCTGGCAATTTGAAAAGCTGTTCTGGGCTTTTCAGAAAAAAAAATTATACTTAACTGGCATGAGAGACCTCCATTTAAAAAATATTGACAAAGACAGAGCTTGTGAGAGCGCTTTGTTCCTCAGGGTAGCAAGGACTGAGAGGTCCATGTGCACTTCTCAATCAAGTTCACCCCTATTTTCTCAGCTTTTATCAGAATATATTACCAAAAAAACCAAAAATATATTAAAAAAAGGGTCATGGAAAATAGAGGGATATATTTATATATTTTGGTCTCTAAATCTGGGTTTACTCCTCTTTTTCCTTGGTAAACAAATTCCATCTTTGATTCAGTTTTGGCAGTAAAATTTTGCAAATTGATTACAGTTTGAACAACGGTTTAACATTATACCTTGACATACCAGATTAAAACAATCCCAGGTGTATCACTTTTGGAATAACACTGAGAGTCAGCCTATGAAGTGAAACCTGTGTACGTGAAAGTAGATGTTACTAATGCAGTACTTAAAACTTTCAGCCAAGGCAAAGAACTTAATGACATGGGGGTGGCAAAGATGAAGGCAGATAAAAGCATGGCTTTTCACATTTTACTGGAGTTTTTTTTCTTATGTACAACCACTACAGAGCTTTCCTTTCCCTTAATAGTAGTCAATCAAAAATGTACAAAAATGGCAGATGACTAAGGCATCCTTAACAACAAGCAGCATACCATGTACTCAGTGTCTGCATGAGCTAATTAAAATAGAAATTGGAAGAATAAACAGCAGATCCATTACGTGATTTGCTTTTATGTAAGTTGGATTTATTTGTGTTCAAGCTTACAGATAAACAGTTCATGATTCAAGAAACTGTCTGCATGTTCAGTCTGTTCATGTGATATTTTGTTGTTTGAAAGCTTCTCAAGATGAAAAAAAACGTGCCCTTCATTTTATCATTAGCTACATTTTATCATCAAAGGCAATGGGAGTGCAGGATTATGGTTTACTCGCCCACACGCTGAAGAAAATTGTGCCATTTTTGCACCTTGACTGGCTGAAGATTACAAGGGATAGATATATTTTCTTTCTCCTTTCTTTTTTTCTTGTTTTTTAAGAAACTTGAACACCCTTACACTTTTCTTAGTTTTGCCACTTGTCCACCTAAAATCTTTAATGGGATTTTAGCAAAGGTGCTTGATCACACTCCCAGACCCTGGGAATGATTTTTCACTATTATTTATGTTGTCATACAGATACAGCATTTTTTTTCTGGTTTTGCTTTTTGTGTCAGTGAGGGAAAAAGATATTGAACAAGTTAATTTTTTTCCTACTTCAGTCACACACAGCTAATAAGCATTTACAGTGATGCAAATTATAAAAAGGGTTAAAATACAGACCACAGCTTCATCTGCCAGTCTTCCAGCAGAGAATCACTATTCCCCCTCAACCACCACCTTCAAGTTCTGTAGTTTAGTGTAACCATTTTAATTGTTTGTTTCTTTTCTTGAAGGTATGATGACAAACCATCCATGAATCAATACATGAATGAATCAACCTCTGTTCTAGCTTACTGATGTACTTATCATTTATATCCCTGCATAATTTACAGAAATTGAAACTTGTCCTAGTTATAGTGGCTGGAACCAGTTTATCACTGTGGGAATGTAACTGGAACTGTGTATTCCATACCCTCTCTGCCATTTATCATGAACTGTTAACGATGCATTGTTTGCAACAGCTGCCCAGGACACACCTGACACCTCAGGCTATGGACTGTGTGCATGGGAAAAAACAGAGATAAGAAGGTTCCCTGTTTTCACACCAATGATTCAGGTGTGATAACTCCCCTCCAGGAGTCATTAACACCTTCACATCCAACCTGAGGGGTCATGTCTGCTAATGGGCCATCAAGTAGACCAAAAATATCCTGTGACTCACTGAGTAAATTGCCCATTGTGAAAACCCTCACCCTGGGGGAGGTACTGGGTGTTCCTATCTGAACTGAAGCATATATAAGCTTGGGGTTTTGGAACTTGAGGCACTCACTCACTCGTCAGACTGAGAGGAGGACCAGAACCTCAACAGGACTGCAACTACTGCTCTCAACCAGACTGCGACCACCAACCTTCTGGAAGGAAAACAGGTTTTCCTTTTTTTTTCTTTTTGCTTTGTACTCAGGGGGACCACGTGGTGCTCAGCACAGGGGCTGGTGAGCACCATACTGTTTGTGCCCCAGGGGGCTGGGTTGTACAACTGGGTTTTGAGGGCTGAAACCAATTTTCCTTTGTATCAGTGTATCCATTGTAATCTTTTTAATAAATTGTAGTTCTGACTTCTAAACTCTTTTGAGTTGGATTCATTTCTCCTGCCGGTTTACTTTTAAAACCTGCACAAAACTGTAGCTGGGCTTTGCATTCAGATGAATGTGTCAGGTTTACACAATCCATTAGGGTTCCATGTTCCAAGAAAGCTATTTGTAGGCACTGCTCAAGCAGGATGAGAACACCTGAGGCCTTGTGCTAAATTAAATAGATACAATTAAGTAACTAGGTATCCCAGCGCTTAAAGCCTAAGCTTGGTATCATCACAGGTTTCTTGGCTTAGCCGCATGGTCTGACTTAATTCAAAGGGAATCTTGGCTCCCTTGGCAAAATCTGTTTGGGCCATAAATTCAGTATGTTGAAATACTGGTCACTCTCAGAAAGAGGCAGATTCATCTCAGTGAACTGCAGTTGCTTAAAAATTTAGCATGCATCCTAAGTTACTTGTCCAGGTTTGGACAGCTTCACCTTGAATAGTGAGTTCAGTTTTGGTCACCACAATATAGGAAAGATATAAAGTCATTAGAAAGTGTCCGAAGGAGGGCAGCAAAGATGGTGAAGGGCCTTGAGGGGAAGCTGTATGAGGAGCAGCTGCGGGCACTTGTGCACTCAGCCTGGAGAAGAGGACACTGAGTGGAGACCTGATTGCAGAATCACAGAGTCATAAAATCACAGAGCATGCCAAGTTGGAAGGGACCCAAAGAGATCATCAAGTCCACCTCTTGGTCCTGCACATGACCATCTTCAAGAGTCACACCATGTGTCTGAGAGTGTCAACCAAACACTTCTTGAACTCTGTCAGACTTGGTGTTGTGGCCACTTCCCTGGGGAGCCTGTTCCAGTGCCCAACCACCCTTTGAATGAAGAACCTTTTTTTAATATCCAAACTTCTACTGCCATGACACAACTTCAGGCCATTCCCTTGGGTCCTGTCACCAGTCATCACAGAGAAGAGATCAGTGTCTGACCCTCCTCTTCCCCTCACAAGGAAGTTGTAACTGCAATGAGGTCTCCTCTCAGTCTCCTCCAGGATGAATAGACCAAGTGACCTCAGCTGCTCCTCATACAGCTTCCCCTCAAGGCCTTGCACCATTATCTCTGCCCTCTTTTCAATGCTCTGTAATGGCTTAATATCTTTCCTATACTGTTTTACCCAAAACTGCACACAATATTCAAGGCGAGGCCACCCCAATGAAGACCAGAGTGGGACAATTCCCTCCCTCGACCAGCTGGTGATGCTTTGCGTGATGCCCCCCAGGACATGAGTGGCTCCCCTGGCTGCCAGTGCACTGTTGACTCAGATTCAGCTTGTCATTGATCAGGACCCTCAGATCTCTTTCCATGGCACTGCTTTCCAGCACCTCATTCCCCAGTCTGTCTGTACATCCAGGGTTGCCCCATCCCAGGTGCAGAATCCAGCACTTTCCCTTTGTTGAACTTCCTATGGTTGGTGATTGCCCAGTCCTCTAATTTTTCAAGATCTCTCTGCAGGACCTCCCTGGCTTCCAGGAAGTCAACAGCTCCTCCCAGTTTTGTGCCATCTGCAAATTTGCTTAGTGTTCCAGTTTTCCAATAATTTTCCAGTTTTTTCTTAGTTTTCCAGTCCTGCAGGCACTGATCTCTTCTCTGTGGTGACCATTGACAGGACCCAAGGGAATGGCCTGAAGTTGTGTCAGGGGAGGTTTAGGTTGGATACTAGGAAGATGTTAGATATTAGATAGATACTAGAAAGAGGGTGGTTGGTCACTGGAACAGGCTCCCCACAGAAGTGGTCACAGCACCAAGCCTGACAGAATTCAAGAAGCATTTGAGCGGTACTCTCAGGCACATGGTGTGACTCTTGGGGATGGTCCTGTTCAGGGCTAAGGATTGAACTTGATGATCCTTGTGGGTCCCTTTCAATTCAGCATATTCTATGGTTTTGTGATACCTCCCCCATCCAGCTCTCCTCAGCTCCTGGAGTTGGCCCTCAGATAGCCAGGATTCAGCTTCTGGGACCACTACTTCCTAAGCATCTGAATTTTGAATCTTAAACTCAATTGTCTTCTGACATTAACCTTAAAGAGAATGAGATTTGATGCCATGAAAAGCAAGTCACAGTAATTATTCTCAACATTTTTTTGAAAACATCCCTTATTGTGATCATGTTCCATTCCATTTTCTGTATCCTCTCTGGACAAGTATAATGGGAACACAGTGCCTGTCCGATTCCCTCAGAGAACTCCCCATGGAAAGGTATTCTTCCTCCATTCACTCCCATTCCTCATGAACACACCTTACAGTTCTCCCAGGCACCAGTGGAAACAAAGGATCCTTGGAGACTACCTTTCTCCAGTCTTTCTCTTATTTTGGATTTCATTGGTAGGGAAATTCTGTTTCTATAATCTCTCTTGGTTGCATTCTCATGGGGATATGTCTTTTATATTCTGAATTTTAAAAGCATCCAGGGAAGAATTTGTATCACACTCGAGTATCTGTTTGAAGTGCTTGGATTTAGCAGTTACAATTACAAAACAGTAGAAGCCTGTATGTGAGGAAAGACCTTTCTGGATTGGAAGGATAGTTTCACTTTGATTGTAACTGTCAAAGGGGATTTCACAGCTATCCATATTACATCTCACCCCTGCAGCTGACATCAGAGCAACCTTTGCTGCTTGAGCAAAAGGAGACTCAGGGAGATATATTATTCAATTTTGTATAGAGAAGGAACAGAAAATGTGTTTTCAGAAGCAGTCTAGAGCTCCATGTTTAATAGCATCTGTATTTAAAAAGAAACATGGGACCATGGTCTTAATAAGTTAGTGTTATTTCCTAAAGGCACAGATTAAATGTTTATTTCTGTGAAAGTCAGAAATCTCAAAACAGCCATGTCCCATTAACACAGCACATCAAATATCACGGACTAATTTTTAGTTCAGCTGAAGACTGAGGAATTAAACCACCGACAACAGCCATGCATATGGTCATATACAGTCAGGAAATTAATAACACTGTTTGAACCAAAGTGAGTGAGGGTGCAATAAACACATATCCTGCAAAGGGATCTGCAAGGGAAAATGGAAGGAGAGCTCAGCTCACACGAGAAGAACAAAGTCCGTCTCACTCTGGACCCCACTCCTCTGCAAAACACTGCACAGGAAATGGCCTAAACCTCAAAATTCTACCAAGGAGATCTTTCCGGGCCAGTGACTCAACAGTTAGTACCCAGGGTGCCAAGAGGGCACCAAAAGGTCCTTCTTGTGCTGAGAAGCCTGGTTTCTGAGCAGTTCCCAGTTCTGGACTGCAGGATGCTGATGAGTATGTTTGGCTTGTCACTGACGAATGCCTGGCTTCTCCGTCAGCTAAATGGCCACGGTAGCTGGGATGTCAAGGCTGCTTGATCTGTGTCTGTGAAATAAGAAATTACAGATTTTATTTGGCTAGGTCAGGAACAGTTTTGGTATTTGTTTCTGCAACCACAGATGGATTTTGGAAGCAGTCAACAACAACCCTGCACAGAAGATTCTGGGGGACAGTGCAAGAGCATGCATTCTCTTGATATTTCTGATATTCCCAAAGACAAACAAAAAGAAAGGAAGGAAAGGAAGGAAAGGAAGGAAAGGAAGGAAAGGAAGGAAAGGAAGGAAAGGAAGGAAAGGAAGGAAGGAAAGGAAGGAAGGAAAGGAAGGAAGGAAAAGAAAGAAAGAAAGAAAGAAAGAAAGAAAGAAAGAAAGAAAGAAAGAAAGAAAGAAAGAAAGAAAGAAAGAAAGAAAGAAAGAAAGAAAGAAAGAAAGAAAGAAAGAAAGAAAGAAAGAAAGAAAGAAAGAAAGAAAGAAAGAGTTGTGAGTCTTTTTTAACACATTAAAGTGCAGTGAGAAGAAGCATTAATTTTGGTTTGGTGTGACGTGGTGTGGTACTTCACTGTCAATGACTTCAATCTGCCACCTCAGGCAGAAAAAAACTCCATTGACCTGCCTGTAAAATGTATTTCCAGAAGGGAAGCAAGACTAGTCAGTCCCTAAGTGGGTTAAATAGAAAATGTACCTACTCTTGCTTAAAAATTAAACAGCTTTGCATGGTGACACTTCTCTGGCTTGAGCTCTTTCAGTGACATAGTATATCTAGGGATACTATGAACATGCCTCTCCTGTTTGCAGAAAGATATTTGTGTTGCATGCCTTGTTGATCTCCAGCCACCTACTGTCATGTTTCTTCTGATTAATATTTTATTGATTTTTTTGTGTAATCACCGTACAGTAATTAAAATCAGAAGTATTTTGATGTATGCGTGTCTGCACTCAGTTGTGACAACTGGCCTGGACAGTGTATGTGAACATATTTTATTCGTAGATTTTATGACCTGGAACTAGAATTCTTTTGAATTAATTCACCATCACAGACAAGTACTAAATCAGATTACAATCAAACACAATAAAACACAAACCAGATTATTTCTTCTCTCAGATTGCTGATAAATGTCAAGAAACTTCAGTGTGTTTGGCAGAGCATCCCACTTCCTCTTCTGTACTCTTGCGTGAAATGAAAGGTACATTTTGTATTAATGTAGTCATATGGCATCTAAAAATAAATACATTGTGATCTTGCCTTCACTCAGGAGTAAATGAGAGCAAAGCTGATCTTGCCTTTTCAGAAGATAGATGGATGTTGAAGACGTGGACAGAAGAGGTGCTTGGGTCACTTGGGCTAATAGTGCTATTTGTAGCACCAATTCAAACTGCTCTTAAGTCAATAACCACCTAATTGGTCTTGACGGGCTTCATACCTTTGGCTCCTGTGACAAAAATAAGAATCTGCTTGAATTTATTTGAGAATTTCAGTTTGCACTCAAATTTCAGTAAAACAAACTATGTAACCCAGGTTATCACAATTTCTTTGTTAACAGTTGAGCAAGGTTTTTTCCTCAGATGCAAGTGAGATGTATACTTGCATATTTTTGTTAAAGAGACCGGGTGTCAGGGCAGAATTAGGTACTTGAAGGCTTCTGACAGTAAAAGACAAATGGAGGTAAGACACGCCGGACACTGCAGCAAAAACAGACTATACATACTGAAAAAAGGTTCTTATTGTAACTGTACAAGAAATCCTTGAAATAACTTTCAAGAAGCTAAGTCCCACAACTAAATTAATGGCTCACTCTATTCCAGTTTTCTTTGGGATCCTAGATAACTATGTAGAACAAACATTTGCTTTTCATGTTTGGAGTTACCCTCTGTGTGACCACACCTGCTTGGCAATCCTGTCTGTTGACCCTACCTTCCTTCCCAAGGGAAGCATATCTCTGGCTGCCAGCCACCATCAGGACATGGTGTTTCTAAGCTTGGAGCTTTCTTTGTAGAAGATGGGGGAGCCTGTCTGAATCATGAAATGCTTTTGTCCCACTGCTCAGAATCACATGGCAACAGGGACCCTCTGCCAGCCATGGGTTGGTGACTCCACAAGAGTCCATGTCTCTCTGAGGAGTGAGTGGGGACCACCCAGGCACCCCTTGACAGCACACAGGCAGCATTCCTGGCCCAGCCTGAGCTCCAAACTCCCATGGCCCAAATGGTGGTGGTAGCCCAGAGGTGTCCACAATCAAAGGTTGTGAACACATGAAGGGCCAGACTCCCAGAGCATCTCCCTGCTGCAGGTAATGGTACCTTCAGCATTCTCACACTCTGTGCAAAGTGCAGTAGATGGTGGTTGTCTGATCCAGCCTCACTGACCTTGCAATGATGTGAATATGAAGCAGTCACATGGACAGGGCAGTGGAAAAGAGGCTTAAAATCTGCTTCCAACCTGTTTCCCAGGTGTTTACTTCCTCCCATGTGATAGGCATGACTGACTGTACAAATACTCCTTGCATCTGTGAGGAAAAATCAAACAAGCAAACCTTCCACAGCTATTTAAGTTTGCAGGACTTTGCTCTCAGCCACACTAAGAGTATTTATGTATATATATACATATATACATACATATATATATATAAATATATATATATACACAACCGCCTCTTAGCTGGGGAATGGTAAAAAAGAGCTGGGAGTTCAAAGAGTAGCTGGAGTCACCTCTTCAGTTATCGTAATAATGAGGGTGCAACTGATAATGGACTGTGAAAGAGAATT
The DNA here is from genome assembly GCA_013396735.1 of Grallaria varia. Lineage (NCBI taxonomy): Eukaryota > Metazoa > Chordata > Aves > Passeriformes > Formicariidae > Grallaria > Grallaria varia. The sequence goes on along the minus strand of VWZG01001067.1, from coordinate 350,858 downwards.
GCCATTATACATAACTACAGATGGGCAATTGTTCCCAAATTCCTTCAATACTGGTTTTGGCCCCATCCAAGTAAATGGACTTGGGCTCTTCCAGGCAGGGAGACTTAGCTATGAATTCAGAGAGAAGAGCAGCAAAATAGGGACCTGCCCTGAGCAAAGGTCCTACGGAGTATCAGTAGCATCATCTGCTTGGTGCTCATTCCCCTCAGCAGGTCGTCTGCCTGCATGAATGATGAGCCCTGGCTGAAGAATCACAGGAAAAAAAGAGGGAGTGGGCTAGCCATGAAAAAGGGATCACAAAATCTCAAAGTGGGAAAAAACCAAAAGAACAAAGAAAGAAAGACAAGTTGTATGTGTAAAAGAAAATTGTCTAGAGGAAGAAATACTGGTGCTTGTCAGAGGGTGGACATCTCATTCCCACCCAACCCACTCCAACAGGAGGCAGGAGCGCTATAGGAAGGAGCAGGGTGACTACAAGAACCGCATCCTTCCCCTGACCCAGGACTGAAGAAAGAGCAGCACTGGACCATGGTGGATGAAATCTATGAGACCTGATGGGATTCCCAGAATCCTCAAAGAGCTGGCTGATGTCACCACAAAACCTCTCTTGATTATGTTTGAGCAGTCTTGGGAATCCGGAGAGGTCTCAGCTGACTGGAAGCTGATGAATGTTGCCTCGAGTTTTGAGGACAAGAAGAAGGACCTAGGAAACTACAGACCTGTCAGTCTCACTGCAGTGCCTGATAAAGTTATGGAGAAGATTATTCTGGGAAGTATCAAAAAACACCTGAAACACAACACAGCCATTGGTCCCAGCCAGCACGGCTTCATGAGAGGAAAGCCCTGCTTATCAAACCCAAATTTCTTTCATGACAAGGTAACCCACCCAGTTGATAAACAGAAGCCAGCTGATGCCATCTTTTTGGATTTCAGTAAATCTTTCGACACTGTCCCTCATAGAATCCTTCTGGACAAAACATCCAGCACAGTTGAATAAACTCATCATGTGGTGGGTGAGTAATTGGGTCACTGGTCAAACACAGAGGGTAATGGTGAATGGGTTGACATCAGACTGGTGACCTGTCACTAGTGGGGTTCCACAGGGCTGCATCCTGGGCCATGTGCTCTTCAACATCTTTCTAAATGACTTGGACACAGGACTGGAAGGGATACTGGGCAAGTTTGCAGATGACATAAAACTGAGAGGAGCTGTGGACCCCCTTGAAGGCAGAGAGACCCTGCAGAGAGACCTCAACAAATAAGAGGACTGGGCAATCACCAACCACAGGAAGTTCAACAAGAAGTACTGGATTCTGCACCTGGGATGGGGCAACCCTGGATGTATGGACAGACTGGGGAATGAGATGCTGGAAAGCAGTGCCGTGGAAAGGAACCTGAGGGTCCTGGTGGATGACAAGTTGAATCTGAGTCAGCAGTGCCCTGGCAGCCAGGAGGGCCACCCATGTCCTGGGGGCATCAGGCAAAGCATCACCAGCCAGTCAAAGGAGGAGATTGTCCCACTCCGCTGTGCACTGAGATGGCTTCACCCTGAATATTGCAGTTTTGGGGCGCTGCAATATAAGAAAGATATTAAGTCATTACAGAGCATCGACAAGAAGGCAGAGAAGGTATTGAAGGGCCTTGAGGAGAAGCCATATGAGGAGCGGCTGAGGTCACTTGATGTGTTCAGCCTGGAGAAGAGGAGACTGAGAGGAGACCTCACTGCAGTTACAATTCCCTTGTAAGGGGAAGAGGAGGGGCAGGCACTGATCTCTTCTCTGTGATGACCAGTGACAGGACCCGAGGGAATGGCCTGAAGTTGTGTCAGGGAAGGTTTGGGTTGGATACTAGAAAAAGGTTCTTCCCCCAGAGGGTGGTTGGTCACTGGAACAGGCTCCCCAGGGCAGTGGTCACACCACCGAGCCTGACAAAGTTCAAGAAACATATCCTCGATAGTCTCAGGCACATGATGTGACTCTTGAGGATGGTCATGTGCAGGGCCAAGAGTTGGACTCGATGATCCTTTTGGGTCTCTTCCAACTCAGCATGTTCTCTGATTCTGTGATTCTGTAAATCTGTGACTGACTGTACAGTTTGAGATGTTGGTGCTTGGATGAGACATAAAGCCAAGGTCCTGTTTACTGTCTGTGCATCAAAGCTCTTATTATTTTTACTTCAGAAGAACAGCAAGTGACACCTGGTTTCCTGCCCAAATTTTAACCAGGTCATTTTTCTACTTTTTCCCCTTCTTTGTGCACAGTGTTTGTGGTGGCATTCAGTGCTAGTGTTCTCCCTGACAGAAGTCATGGTTGAGAAAAATAATTTTAGCAAAACCAACTATCTTTTCAATAATATGTTAGTTGAGCATGCTTATCCAACCTTATAGATCTACCACCTATGTCTCAGCTTCAATTCTGCAGCAAGACTTCCTGTAATCTTTCCAGTGAAGCTTCACTGCACAAAAATCAAATCAAGAGGAGCTTTTACTGACATGAAATACAACAGAGAGCATTTACCAGGCTATAAATCCCAATCAAATGGATTTTCCTTTCAAATTTCCAACATGATTTAGCATTTTCATATGTTACCCTGTTGCAAAAATTGTTGTCATGCATGACCAAACTGCATTATACTTTCAAAATTATCACCGTGTTGAAAGGAATATGGAATACTTACATCAGAGGTAATTCAGCTGCATATCATTCTGCTTTGTGGGAGGAATTGGGTTTTGGTCAGCAGGACCAATCATCCATCTCTCTGAAATAAAATGCAGAGCAGTTCATTACTGTATTTGGGGGATTTTGAACAACCAATTCCATTTTATATCAGCTGTTAGTGTTCCTAGTGTTCCTGTTATTCCATATTTATTAATCAACAATTTATAGGCCAGATCTTTAGCTGACTAACATCTGGACTTCTCTGTTGAGGTTGCTTCCCTGTATTACACAAGTTGCTGCCCAGCTTCAATATACTGCTCATTTCCTAACACTTCCATATTTATAAACAAGATATTTCAGATGAGAAGTGCACTCCTTAATGCTTTGCTTGGAAAGAATACTCTCTTCTGACATGTGTGCATGAGAGAGTCAGGGATTGAGGACAGACAGTGACCAGTGCAAAATATAGTGTTTGATTTTCTTGCATCCATGCATAACTGATCCAAAGTTTTTAGATTTTAAAACTTAGAGTACTACTTAGCACTGACAAAAGCCCATTGGCAAAAAGGGATTAGTTCAGAGCTGCAGAAATAAGACACATTACATGCCTTTAGATCTCCTCCCTTGAAAGTAAACACTTCTAGGATATTAAGGCTGACAAATTAACAAAATATCTAATTGAACTGATGCTTTTAAACCAGAATGCCTTGGTCTTCTCTCTGAGCTCATGGACAGCCGTATCACCCGACACTCCCAATACAGGAATGAGCCAGTCAGTCACCTTATATGAGTCAGTCATGGGTGACTTTGCCTGTGACTTTGGACAATTTTCACAAACATATCAGTTAGAACCTGTTGGTCCAATTATTGGTACCCCTTATCTGAATAAAGACTGCAGAACAAGACTTGCTAGGCCTGATCAACCAGTCTCTGTCCTGTTGAAACACCACTGATGATGCTGGTTGCTCACAGAGGCAAATGGAGGAGCTGCTGGGAGGCTCTGATTTGAGTCAGAAAGGCATTCAGCAGGAATCCTAAGCAGCAAGCAAGGGCTGACTGTGCTCCAAGCAAAAGAAAAGGAAGAAAAATTAGTGCAGCTGTAATTGTTTTGGTTTAAAAATACGTGTCATTACATGCAAATTTAGTGATGATTTTTTTCTCCCTGCCCCCCCCCAGACAACTCAGTTTTTGAATAAACCACAGTCCTCCCTCCCCTCACAGTGCTGTCAGATCATTTGTCACAGACCAGGCTGATCAGCTGGGTCCATTTCCAGCTGCTGTGCATGCTATTTTAACTTACATTTTTGGATGCCCCGTTTGCTCAGACATGAGAAAAGGAGTGTAACAGCATTTCTGGGCTTTGTACCAGGCCAGTGATTTGTTAATATTTCAACCATGCCAGTGTGTGCTGAAATGTTCTGTACCTTCTTTGAAAGAAACCTCATAAGAAATTCAAGTCGTATGAAAAATGAACCATGGCATAATGTTTTATAGTCATCTACAAAGACTCTTTGGTTACAAACCAAACAGAGCTTCTTTGCAGGAGTATGTAAGTTATATCAGCACACACAATCACCTCCATGGCTTGTGTTCACACTTGCTCTCCAAATTTGGAGAGGGCAGGAATACAGATTCCTTCACATTCCCATTTGCTGGGTGAGAACAGCATTAATGACAGCAGTGTTGACAAGGCAGGGCCATTTATCAGCCTCTTGCCTGACCTCATTCAGAGTTCACCCAGAGATGATGAGCTGGACGCCAGCGGGCACTGTCACCTGCCCACATGGTCTGCCAGCTCAAGACCTCTGCAGACTCTTCAAGGCTCTCCAGAGGCAGAGTTCTCTCCATCTGCCAGGCACATCAATTTGCTTGAATGTGGGTCAACCATGCATGATGAATAGTGCTAAAAACACCAAAGCATTGTCTCCAGCATCATTTCATCCCTCTTCAATTCCTCCCAATTGCCACTTTACCAGGGTGGGAAGCCCACTCACTTTGAGTAGCTGGAAGAAATTGAGGCGCCTGTGCTGCTTCTTACATGGTCTTACCTCTTGCAGCACAAGGGGATGCACACCAAATGCGGTCTTCAGACATGTGTGCAAAATAAATTAAATTGAAGGAGAAAGTGCAGATGGAGCTACAAGTGCCAGCAAGGTATGTGGCAATGCCTGATCTTTCTCATCATAAAACCCTGTTTTTCAGCTGGTTAGAATTTTGTCAAATTCTGGGGAAAGGTGAGAGGAAGTTTTTGATGCCATGTGTCTTCCCGTGACTGAATCTTTTATTTAATTATTTGATAGAGTTTCAGCAAAGTGGTGTAGCCATTTTCAAGAATTAAACTGGGGACAGAGGAAAGAGTGAGAAATGTTGTCAAGGCAACAGTAATCCCACTATTTTCTAACTTCTGAGTGCCTGAGTAGGCAACCTTTATCTTCTTTTCATGTCATTTTTATACATAATAGTAATAATGTTGGAGACAATTATTCTCATCCATTTTAAGAAAAGAGCTTGCCAGGGTACTGAAAGGGTAGTAAGACATGCATTTACGAACAAAACAAACTGGCACCTTTATATTGTTGGCTGCTGGATCACCTGCTGCTATTTTGAAAATAGGCTTTCAGGGCCTAACTACTCTGTTAGCAACATCTCTTTAAATGTCCTCCACACGGACAAGATCAAGAAACTCATTTCCCTGGCTTGAAGTACAATTGACAGCCTCCACGTGTTTTGAGCATATGCTAGTGTTCAGTAATCATTTCCCTCCAGATTTTATGGCTCATTGTCATTTTTTCACACAACAAAATGCTTTAAATGAGGACAAAGGCTCTATGTTATGCTTTGAGGACTGTCCTTGTGGAGAGGATTTTAACTTCTGCATGATGGGGGAGACTTTTAAATCATATTGCATCAGTAATCATTTGTCAGATAAAATGTGTTCTTACTGTAAACTGAGTCTAGAGTACATTTTCAAAATGCACTGAATGAAAGGAAAAAAAAAGACAACAACAAACAAGTAAAGCAAAAACCTACAATAACTGGCCCTTCATGAGTGTTGTTGGATTTGCATGCTTTCCTTTCACTCTCCTAGAGCAAAGGAAGTTGATAAAAAAATTTCAAAGGTTTGGGTTTTGGGGTTTTTTATTGGAAAAATACAAGTCTGTCAATACTAGAAGTACATACAGGAATGTGGGTCAGATATTGTTTTAGGAAAAACAAGTTGAGTGGAAAGTGACAGTAACACTTGAATAGATTGTTCTGTGTTTCTACTCAGAAAACCTTTTATTTCCTTTTAAAAAAACACATTTTCCTATTGTTTTACTTTATTTCTGGTATTTTAATACCATTACTCCATATTTGTATATTTACATACTGCAAAATATGGAGCCAACAATTCCTAGAAAACAGACTACTGGGCTACAGCAAATGAAATTTAAGTTCTATGTAGGGTTTTGCCACTGAAGCACTGGCCTGTATGGCAAGACATTTTATTTCTGTTTCTCTATTCCTCAGGCCATGAAATGGGAATGATATATGATGTCACTGATTAAGTATCTTGATAACTATGACAAAGGCTTTGTGGAAAAAATGGGTTTCATTATTTGTATGTTATATATAAAAGATATAATATAAGCATTTACTTGTGCATAAGTAATCTAACTGGCACAAGAATATATTAGACATGTTTTAGGAGATGTCAATATCATTGATTTTGTTCTTGTTCACATTGAACGGTCACAAAAAGTGGGACTTTTTCTATTGAGAAGAAGTCTTCCTTGACTTCTGCTCATGTTTTCAGTGCCCAGCAGGGCCTGTGTCTTTGATTTCTTGATGTCTTTGTGTCTTTGATGTGAACAGATGTGACATTTTAAAAAAACCGCAACAAAACCAATTTCAGCAAAACATCAAGCAAAACATTAGCAGCACTATGAAGAATTTCTGAGAATATCAGAGACTATTTTACTACTGCAACAGCAGCAAAAATAAACCCATGACAAGAAGAGGAAAATAAACTTGTTAAATAACACCCTAATCAGCCAGTGTGAGAATCTGATGAGAAGTTACTGGCTGCAAATGAGTACGTGTGCCTACACCACATCAGAGCCAGAGAGACACAGGATGTTATCAGTACAATGCAAACCTTAACTCAGCTGTCATTAAACCACAGGCTGTGTTTGCTCTTGGGCTGTTTAATTTTGAGATGCATTTCATGGAATCAGCTGTTCTGCTGTATTACTTACACCACCTGTTCTCCACCTGACAGGGTGGACTAAGCCACTTCTTGTCATGTGGCAGCACTGAAGAAACAAAACTGCACGTGCTTTCTCCTCCCCGGCCTTCTCAAAAACAGAATACTGTACTAGTGCACAGAGAACTTGGACTCCATGGCTGAAAATCGTGTTAAATTTTACTATAGAACTTCACAGTTTGACCTAGTGCAGGGTTTAATTCTGTTTGTAATTAATAAAAGGCAGGATTCCCACCATGAGGAAACTATGTTCTTATGCCTTTGAAGGAATAACAATATGGGTTTATGTCCACAGATACGTGTGTGACTTTTCTGGCTAATCATGAATCAATTAAATCCTCTCTTCCAATTAATAACAATAATTAAGTACATTACATTCACAAGAGGCAGGTATTGTGGTGAAGGCTAGGGTCAACAGAGTTCATGCACTTATAACATGGTCAGTACAGAGCTTACTCATTGCTAGGCTTGAAAAACAAACATGGATGTCGTTTATCTGTCATTTTAATTATTACTATAGCACTGACATGGTGGAGAAATCAACAGCTGTGAAACAGCAGCTGGCAGCTGTGTTTCCTGAACTATTTCTACTGTCCAAGAGGTAAAACACCTGATAGTTTTTTAGCTCTTCTACAAGTAAAAAGGTACTTTGCAAAGAGTGATATGTCTTGTTATGGACATACACATATACATGCACATATACAGTGACATTAATTAAGTAGAAACTGAGGATCAAACACAAGAAAAACTGAAGTCATTCAAAATTACACAGTAAGCAAAACTAGAAATCACTATAGATGTCCTCACTCACAGTCTTCCCTAGGACATTAGGACTTAGTTCAAACAACAAATAACAGCAAGTGTAGCAGCATCTAGCAAGAATTAAATGGGTTTGATGAGAGGGGCTCTCCAAGAATTCTGTGCAGTTTTTGTTCCGATAAGCATTTGCAACGTGCTGAAATGCCCCAGTGTTGCTCTCTTCTCAGCTATGCAATGTGTCTGACTGTTACATATCTATTCTTGTGCAACATGGATAGCATGAGAGCTTTAACCAGGCGAGACTAATAAATACCAACATACATGACTGCAGTCATGTCATTTGTCTTGGATGCTTTTGCTTGGGGATTGCCTCAACCTCATTTTCTGTGTAGTGAATGAATGACACTTTTGCAGATTTAACCTTTGCTTTATGTTACTTCTCATTTCTCTGAGTCACAAGGACTTTTTCTTTATTCTTGGGCTCACTGGCAAAAAGCACAATTTCCTTTCTGTGCCACAAAGCATGTACACACAGCATAGAGAGAGAAGAAACACTGTTATGATTTCTCCTTGGGTGATTTCAACAGATAAAACAGCTAAAAACAACAGCATCCCTGCCTTGTTTACATTCCTGCTGAGCAGGTACAGGCAGGGCACAGATCCATATATGTCTACCAGGGCACCACTGTGCACACACAAAAACTCCTCTAGAAATTGAAGCTCTGCCAAAGGGTCTTTTCACAGTATCTAAAGTGGGAATTAATGCTTGCAATTGTATGCAGCTTTTCATTTCCTTGGGGCAACATTTCTCATGTCATAGAGGCATAACTCTATGGTTTGTTTTGCTTCTAGTTACTTGGCATACCTCTCATAGAAAGTTTAATAGAATACTATCTTGACTTGCTCTTGCTGCTTTACAGGTTGTATTTTACCAGCAATGCCATGTCCATTCTGAGTACCCTAGTCAAAAAGGACTGTTTTCCACATTTTTTAAACCAGAAGTTCCCCATTTGTGTCAATTTTGTAAATGTCTGACTTTGCCCAAACATTTACATGCAGTTCCTGGATCTGAGTACCTCCCCTTTTGTACACCTGACTACAAAATATATTTTTTCAGAGAATGAATATCAAGACTCCTGGGCATGACAGCCAGAACTGTGAAATCCCAAATAATTGAGCATTTTGGAAAATATTACCAAAATTTGTACTCTTTCTAGGGAGGTTTTTCAATTATGAATTCTTAAATAGTGACTTTTTTCATACCAATGGGTCAGTGGTGTCACATGCAGTAAGTTTTGAAAGATCTTTGTTCTTGTCTCTTCTTGCTCATAGGACAGATAGGACAAATCTCCCTATGTATAAATTTTCACAGATTCATTTGTGGAGTCATGTGGAACCCATTAAATAAAAGAGTTCCTCAAAACTGAGATATTTTGAGATAGAAATATAGAAATATTTTGTGAGCTATGAATCCTCATTCCTTCCCTCCACCAAAAATATTCACTTCAAGAAAGATGCTGCTTTGTATCTTGAGGACTGTGTATTTTCTCCCAGACAAGACTCCTCTGGCTTAGCAAAATCACCATGGTCCAAAACAGATTAGAGAAACCATCATGGCCCAAACCCTTTAAGTTCTATATGCCGACACAATGACATGAGTAAGACAGGCCTCATCTTTCCCGTAGGGTCAGAGAGTTACTTGCCAGTGGGGTTCATGAGCAGGATTTTGCATTGCACCCACACAAACACACCAGGATCCAAAGGGATAGTTCACAAGCAGGGATTTTTGAGCCAGTAAGATGACTCCCACTTGGAGCTCATGCATGTATGACTTCTCATCTCTTCCTTGGTGTCACACACTTGATTGCTCGACTTACGCCACGTGCACTTTGCTGCAGGGACTAAAAGGAGAATGCACTTGGGATGGCATTGCTGAGAGCCAACAATTTTCTTGTCACCAGCTGCAGCAGAGACAAGCCACCTCTAACTTGAGGGCAGCTTGTGCGAAGAGTATGGGCTTTGGCGCTGGGGAAGGGAGGAGGCAGGGAGAGTCAGATCCATCTAGCAGAGGAGAAAAGTAAACACATAAAGTGAGAAGGAAACAAGGGTATCTTGACAAACTGCAAATGTCTTATCTAACAGGCTCCCAGGTTCAACACCACCAGTCTGGCTCATTGCCGTAGGCATTTCTTCCAGTGGCTCCCGGTGTCATATGGCCCAGAATGCCTGGCTTCTCCCACTGCACGGCCATTTGTTTACTTTTCTATGGCAGTTAATAAAGCCCCAACTGCAACTGTGCAATTCCTGTGAGCCTCTGCTTAGTGCCGACATGTTAATTCTCTTGGAAATATTTGCAACATTTGTCTCTAATTGGTCTTGGCAAGGAGGGACAGACACACTATTACTAGTCTGCCACGAGCTTGCATTGCATTGACTGGTTCAAACTTCTAGGGTTTAACTGGGAAAAAAATCAGAGGGAAAAATTAACTGGAGCTGTAACAGTTTCCAGTGAAGCAATCAGTGCTTGCACAGAGCCTGCACTTCAAGCTGCACCCTGACCTTTGCTGTTCAACTGATTAAATTTGACAGAGTCATTACTGAAAACTTTGTTTTTCAAATAATAATTTGAGTAACTACAGTGTCTTCATCATGACTTCCGCTATTCAACATTCACATCTAAGTTGAGCTACTGTAGCAATCTCCACTGAAGTGGAAAGCTACATGCAAGTGGGGAAGTGATGCCTGGATGAATTGAAGTAACTTCCTGAGGTAATGCAAAAAATCTGTGGCTTGATACAGGAAAGTTCAGAACTTGCAAGTTGTGGTCTGGTTCTTGCACCCACACAGACAGTGGTAATGAATTATTCTGACAAATGACTACCCAAAAGAGAAAAGGATGCTTTTCAGAAACAACGAAACCTGAGAACAAACAAGCAATAAAATACTCAGTGCTGTAAAATCCTTCCATGGATGATGTAGAATGAGCGACTGTGCACAGCCAGGATGAAATCCACCCTGGCAAAGAATGGCTACCTCCAATTCAGAGCACCCCAGTGATCTCTCATGGTGAACACATCCTCTCTATACTGTTTGCAGTGACAAAACATTCTTGGCAGCTTTATCCATGCTGGAGCCAGCTGACTCTCTGCAAAGAGAGGAAGACTGGGAGGATGTCTGTCAAAAGCAGGTACAGCCATCCTTTGCCCTCCTGGAAGCACTGACAGCAGCAAGCTGACTCTGCACAGTACTGCCCACATGTCTCCGTTCCTTGTCCATCTGTCCTAGTTAATAGTGGCTGGGACCAGTTTATCACTGTGGGAATGTAAGTGGAACTGTGTATTCCATACCCTCTCTGCCATTTATCATGAACTGTTAACGATGCATTGTTTGCAACAGCTGCCCAGGACACACCTGGCACCTCAGGCTATGGACTGTGTGCATGGGAAAACAGAGATAAGAGGGTTCCCTGTCTTCACACCAGTGATTCAGGTGTGATAACTCCCCTCTGGGAATCATTAACACCTTCACATCCAACCTGAGGGGTCATGTCTGCTAATGGGCCATCAAGTAGACCAAAAATGTCCTGTGACTCACTGAGTAAATTGCCCATTGTGATACACCTCACCCTGGGGGAGGTACTGGGTGTTCCTATCTGAACCCAAGCATATATAAGCTTGGGGTTTGGGGACTTGGGGCACTCACTCACTTGTCAGACTGAGAGGAGGAACAGAACCTTAACAGGACTGCAACCACCACTCTCAACCAGACTGCGACCACCAACCTTCTAGAAGGAAAACAGGTTTTCCTTTTCTTTTTGCTTTGTACTCAGGGGGACCACGTGGTGCTCAGCACAGGGGTTGGTGAGCACCATACTGTTTGTGCCCCAGGGGGCTGGGTTGTACAACTGGGTTTTGAGGGCTGAAACCAATTTTCCTTTGTATCAGTGTATCTATTGTAATCTTTTTTTAAATTAAATTGTAGTTCTGACTTCTAAACTCTTTTGAGTTGGATTCATTTCTCCTGCCGATTTACCTTTAAACCAGCACACCATCCTACCTCTAACTTTACTTTCTGGCAGAAAGCACATTTTTTTGCACTATTGGAATTTTCAGGCAGCATTGCCAATAAGACGTGAGGCAACTTTGCAAAGCTCCAGTGAAATTCCAAAGAAAAGCATAAGTCTTAGGTTTTTGTTAGCTTTGGCTCAGGGATAAATCTCACTTGAAATGTCCAGATGGCCAGTTTCTGCATTCATTGGATCTACTGCAGTTTAAAATAGCATGTCCGACGGTACATCCCCAGGTAGGAGTTGACCAAACAGAAAACAAGTTCAGTTCATGCACCAGCAGAGACCATATCACATTCTTAACTGCCTCTGAGTGACACAAACATCCCTGTGAAAAGCATTCTGTGCCTGGAAAGCAAATGGCTGCAGCAGATGTCCCACTTCAACTCAGAGATCTTTTCTCTGAAGCCACTATCTTGTATTGCTCCAAGACTCACAAATTAATCTTCTCAGTGTGCCAGCTCTTGGCAGACCTACCTAGCAAATATGCAAAACATAGTATGACACTTTGACAGCTGCTCTGCATGGACATACCTTAGAGTCCCGTTATTATTCTCCTTCTCAGCTGCGGCAGGGAAGCCTGAAGAACAGTTTCATTAAAGTCAGTGTGCATGGGACCTCCAGAAGGGCTCTACCTCTGCACACCACTGATAGAATAACTATCAACATAACTGTCAACATTTCACATATTACAAAAAAAAAAAAAAAAAAAAAAAAACAAAAAAAAAAATGTTACTC
>VWZG01001067.1:275153-338376 GCA_013396735.1 Grallaria varia | reverse complement strand
AATTAATGATTTAATGGCTTGGTTAGCAGAAATCAAAAGAATGGGGAGAAAACAAAGAAAAAGCACAAACTAAAACAAAACCCCCAACCAAACAGGAAGAACACTGTAATGGTTTATAACTTAATTTTAATTTACAAGTCACTTCCTGTTTTCCCCTAGAGGTGTGAATACTATGAGAAATTTCATATATGAAGGTCTGACCTTTATGAATATGTCTTTTTGAGATACCTTCGACTCAGAAGTGTGAAATGTTTTCTTTTGAATTTAATTTCTCAAATATTTCTGTACCACGTAGACCATAGACTACGACTTTTGCATCAGTGAACCATAGACTATGTAAGGATATTTGCAAATGGGAGTAACAGCATTGAGATTCATAGCTCTTAGTTTCTGCTGAGAGAGAAAGACTTGAACAGTACTTGGCACCAGGCTGGAAATAGGAAGCTGCAAAATCTAGGGTCTTTGGCAAAAGTCTGAAAAAACACAGCAAATGTTAAGAATCCAGGTCATCTGCACTGGTAGCTCACTGTCTTGCCTTCAGCAGGTCTCTGTCAGTTAACCCACAAGCATCTCACCTGAAATGAGCTTTAGTGGTCACATATGTGAACACACACACAGAGTATCCAGTAAGACAACCATAAAATTTACCTAGTAAAATGCACAACAACTGGCAGGAGATATCTGGCTGCCACTTGAAAGATTAATGGCAAACTACCCATATCCTTCATGCCTAGCTTCACACAACTTTGTTTATTATTTATTATTTGTGGGCCAGCAGAGAGAAAATTCTGCAATGATCAACCTCTGTTTAATAAATGGAACAGTGTGCATGAGGGGGAAAATTGCAAAAGGTCATGCGCACATCCTGTATGAAAAAAAAACAAAAAAAAAAAACACTTGCAAGTAAACAATTCATACTCCAGAAACTCTCATGCTGCCTACAGGACTCACACAACAGGATAGTGTGAATTTCTTTGTCCAGAAACAATGAGTTATTGTCTCTTCAATTTTGACAAGTGTGAAGTGCAAGGTCTGGAAATGCTATCATGAGATATATTTGAGCAATGAAGATTTTGCAGGTATTTGTGTGCTGGGCTGTTTCACTCTTCAGGTTCCACTCTTCATGTCAGTTCAAGGATAGGAAACTACATTCCACCAAACTTCTTTGAGACTTGGGAAGTAGAGACTGGGTGGTTCTTACAAGAGATGGCAAATGAAAGCTAAGGACTTGCAGACAGAGTGCTGCTAATCTACCAAAACTAGGACAGATACAGGAAATGTGAAGAGAGAACAAGAAGGAAAATAATACCTATGGACTTGTCTACTCACACAGGTTTCACTTTTATCTGTATTTTATGGAGACATATGGTACTGTGACATCTCTTTCCTTACATTTGGATGGCTTATGGATCACTCCTTATTGTTTTATAACAATGGTGAGAAAGTGAGGGAAAATCTGTTGTTAGTAAAAATTTCTAAGCGTTTCCAGGAATGTCCGTCTTTCCTGGAGGGAAAAGTTCCAGCTGCTATTTCAGTAACACATTCTGTCACACTGTCAGCTTGTTTGGTCTTTCCTTTCAAAGAGAATTGTACAACTAGCACTAAAGTCATCTGCAGCACAGAGAGAAGCTGTACAGCATAAAACCTAACTGGTGCCTACTGAGTCAGACCACTGGCCCATGTTGCATAGTAGTATTTTTCAACAATGAAAAACAGTTGCTAATTTGGGAAATGCATGTGAATAAGGACACATTCTTCTCTCCTTTACCCTTGTTCGGGGTGCTAGGGGGCACCTCCTTGACTATGGTCTCTAATATTCACAAATGTGTCTTACTCCTTTCTGAACCTGCTGGCGTACCTGCAGCAAGCTCAGGAATTTTGACACCCAATGAAAAAAGAAATCTTTCCTTTTGCTAACTTTAACCTGATCCCCTGCAAACTTAATCAAGTAGCACAGGCCAACAGTTCCTCACTCAATGCATCCACCATCTTGATTTTATCACAAACTTCAGTTTTCTGTTTTCCAAACTAAACAGTCCCAGATATTTAACTTCTTCTCTTAAGGCAGCTGCTCTACCCTCTTGGTCATTGTAGATGCCCTTTTCTGTGCTTTTTCACCCTGAGATGCAGAGACCAGAACCACACATGATACTCAAGATAAGGGCACATGAGATGTCAAAAAGCAGAAAATAAAGTGTCCTCTCCTGTTTTAAATATTCTTCCTGATGACACCCAAGATTTTTAGGGCTTATCTGTGCAGTGCTCCACACTGAGTTGATTTTGGCAACAGCAACTCTAAAATCCCTTTCCTGAGTTGAGATGGTTGGTTTCAAGTTCAGCATCATGTAAGCATGATTTAGATTATTAGATTATAAATGCAAATACAGAACTCAAGTGTATTTTGTTATTACACTGTATTGGATCTGGCTGAGATGGGGTTCATTTCCCCATAGCTGTCCCCACAGTGCAGTGCTTTGCATTGGTAGCTAGAAGAGTGTTGATAGCACAGCAGTATTTCGACTACTGCTGTGCACGGCATCAGTACTGTAACATTCCTTCCCCAGTCGAGGGCAAGATTCTGGGAGGGGACACAGCCGGGCCAGCTGACTCAAACTAACCAAAGGGATATTCCATACCATATAGTGCCAGCTCAGATATACATACTGAGGAAAGATACAGGAAGGGGGGGTATTTGTTGCTTCCAAAGGCTGCCTGCTAAGAAATCATTATGTGCTGAAACCCTGCTTGTGGGAAGTGACTGGACATTGCTGCTGATGGGAGGCAGAGGATAAACATTGTTATTTTTCACTTTACTTTTGAGCATGCAAGCTTTTGCTTTCTACTTGAGTAAGTTGCTCTATCTCAACCCACAAGTCGTTCTCCATCTTATCCTCTCTCCCCTTTTCTGGTAGGGAAGGGGAGTGATAGGGGTTGGATGGGCACTTGGTGTCCAGGCAAGGTCAACCACTATATATACCTAAAATTAAAATGCAAACCAGCCCTTCTTTAAGTCTTTGGAATATGGACTTGTTTCCTCCTTTTGACAACTTTTATAGCCCAATATATGGTAACAGTTTTCAGAAAAAAGATGTACAAAGTATCTTAGAAAACTAACTTTGTAACATTTTCTTGGGCATCTGACTTAGAGTACATGACTATCGAAACAGGTCTGCTCCCTTTTTGAGACTAAAATTTAAAGCAGACATCCTCAGTTTGGCAAGCTCTTAGTGATATTTTTTAATTTATAGCTGTACAAAGATTATATCTTCATTATAACATTAATATTATTAATTTGTTGATTGCATTAGGCATTGCCCTTCTTGTAACTCATCGGAACTGTCACCACAGACAATACATAAAGCAGTTATAGTGCACATAACTGCTTCCATATGTTCCATCCAAATATTGGATGTTATAGCTAAGTTTAACAGATAATTTTAAGGGATAAGGCCAAAACCAAAGCAACTCATAATATGAAATTTCCTTATGTCCTGAAGATTGCTCTCAAACTACATAAAATGCGTCCCACTTCTAAACTATAGCACTGGAGAGAATTCTACCCATTGTCATCACCATGGCTAGGCTTTGCGAACGAAGATTTGGGAAGGGCTCTACCCACGCTTGCGCAAGCGCGCTGATGGCTAAAGAGGCCGATGCGAGATAGGCAAGTCCGGGTGCAAAAGGCGCAATAGAAAGTCTCCATAGGCGGTGTTGGCGAGGCACGGTTCTTTCTGCGTTGTCTTTTCTCCTCAAGGCTGATTCTGTGTGTGCTCTCAAAGGAAGCAGCAGTGTTACGGATGGTGTGTCTCCATGCCTCCTGACTGGAGGCCAGAGGGAACCACTGATGGTAGTCAATGTGGCCAAGCTGAGGTGTTGTTTCAGGGAGGCCTTGTATCTCCTCTTCGGGGCTCCTCTCTTATTGCTTTTGCAGATGTTTTCACCAGTTTACTGGACTATTACATATGTGCATGGAAATCACCTACTACAGATGATTACTTTTACTCTATGTGGACTTGGCTGTTTTGCTAAATCTGTTCCTTGTTTTCTATCAGGTTGTTTTGGAAATGGACTAGACAGCAGTCCTGATGATTGCTACAAAAACAGCATTTGCCAGACATAGGAACTGATGCTTGTGGATTTGTGCCAAAAACAATTGACCTGGTTATCCTGACTGGGTAAATACCAGCATATCACTTGTAAAGAGTCTGAGAGAAGTGTATTCATGCCTGGTTCTAAAATCCTGTTCATTGATACTTTTGCTAAGGGGAATGAAAAATGAACACACAGAATAGTCACTGCAGAAAAACAAAACAAAACAAAACCAAACACTGGATGCTTGTTCTGAAATGCACAAACTGGTAGAATATTCTTGGTCCTTGCCTCTTTTTATGACTTCCATCCACTGAAATTTGTATGAGCTAAAGTCACCAGTTTGAAAGTGTTGTACAGGCTGGAAAGAGGATTACTCCCTTTAAATTAGCATGGTTCTGTTTCACAGCCACAAAAAGAAACACCTAATCATTTTAGGTTTGTTATTTCCTTTCCTACCTCCTGCAAGTAACAACAACTTATTTCCTGTCTCACTTACTGAGAGCTTGAGTAAGCCCAAAATACGTAAGTGAAGTCTTACAGTCAAGTCTTCTTACCTCTTCTTTGCTGGGACCTTGGACCTTTGACCTTTGTCATTTCAATACTCAATGCTCTATGTCTGGCAGAGATGTCTTTCTTGCCAGCTCTCATCCTAGAGGACTGAGTCTTCTCACATGAACACAGCAGTGAGAGAAAAAAACATCAGGAGATGGGACCTCCCAGTTTGGTTAATAAATGTGCCTGGGCCAGCTGGGCTATGCTCTGCCCTTTCTTGTGGCTCAGACAAGGCCATTCATTACCTGTCTACTGTGCTAACAGCACATGTTTTGGCTTGTGTTGTGTAAAGATGAAACTTTGTCAGAATATTCTGCTAATCCATCTGAAAAATCCTTTACTTCAAGGCAATACAGACAATTCTGTTGCCAGGATATCACCAGCTGAAGGAAAATCCTTCACTTCATGTACAACTTCTCTCTATTTGGTGAGTCTGCGGCAGAAAGGGTTGAATCTAAGCAAGAGGAGAATCATAAAATCATAGAATCACTTATGTTCGATAAGGCTTCTAAAACCATCAACTCCAACTATTAAACTAACCCTGCCTAGTGCACTAGTAAACCATGCCCCTAAGCACCACATCAACATGTCTTGTAAGTACCTCCAGGGATGGTGACTCAACCATTTCCCTCGGTAGCCTGTTCCAGTGCTTGACAACCCATTTGGTGAAGAGATTTTCTGTAATTTCCAACCTAAACTTCCTCTGGTGCAACTTGAGGCTATTTCCTCTCCTCCTATTGCTTGTCCCCCAGAGACTGAACCCCACTTCACTACAAACTCCTTTCAGATAGTTGTAGAGAGCAATAAGGACTCTTGATTCTCCTTTTCTCCAAGCTAAACAAGCCCAGCTCCCTCAGCTGCTCTTCATAAGACTTATTAAGCCATGAGAGAGTGTCCCAAGGAGGCCAGAAAAGATTGTGAAGGGCCTTGAGGGGGAGCCGTATGAGGAGCAGCTGAGGGCACTTGGTCTGTTCAGTCTGGAGAAGAGGAGACTGAGGGGAGACCTCATTGCAGTTACAAATTGCTTGTGAGGGGAAGGGGAGGGGCAGGCACTGATCTCTTCTTTGTGGTGACCAGTGACAGGACCCGAGGGAATGACCTGAAGTTATGTCAGGGAAGGTTGAGGTTAGATACTGGGAAAAGGTTCTTCCCCCAGAGAATGGTTGGTCACTGGAACAGACTCTCCAGGGAAGTGGTCACAGCACCAAGATTGACTGAGTTCAAGAATTGATTGGATGACACTCTCAGGCACATGATGTGACTCTTGGTGATTGTCCTGTGCAGGACCAGGAGTTTGACTTGATGATCCTTGTGGGTCCTTTCCAACTCAGCATATTGTGTGATTCTGTGTCTTGTTCTCTATATCTTCACCAGATCATTCTCACTCCCTGTACTTCTTAGCATGGATGCAGGATTTCAGCAGGGGTCTTCAGTAGTATTATCCAACACTGCAGAGTCTGTGGAGGTACCTTTGTGGGTGTGAGAAGAAAGTGCAGCTCTTTTAAGCTGGGATGTGATGCTGCGGGGAATCAAGGAGGCCATGTTCTATAACTGGAAACAAATTTCAAAAGCAGACTGATTCTTGTTTGATGTTTTCAGATATATCAGCTTAAAGCCAATCAAGCAAAGTAATTTTTTCTAGTCCTCTGAGTTTTGAACTAATGTGTTTTGCTGGCTAAAGGATTTGATATTAGCCCTACTCTAAACAGCCATGAAATCTGAGATGTCTTTTGTCTCCTTGTTGTTCATGCAGAGACCTGTACCATTTCAAGCCCAGCAATCGGTATAAAAAATTGACTTGATCAAGATAAAAAATGTGTTTTGTTTATCAAAAATGAACGAGCTCTCAAAGAGCTCGTGTACAGCTGAAGAGTTAAAGCAAATCTGTGTTAAAAGACAGACAAAGAATAAAATGTGATTACCATTCTCTCTCGTGTAAGTAGAAGAGAAAATGGGAATTCTTCCTGTTTTCTGTATCACCACCTGATGAGAAGCAGCCACTTTCAGAGCTGTGCTGGACTGCAGCACTCCTTGCTGCTGCTTTCATAATGGCATCACCCCCACTGATTCTGCTGTAAGCAAATCTGAGCACAAATGCCCTGAAAGAGCACTGTGTGCAATTCCTTCCCACTCGGTACCTGGGACAAATAGTTCCCCAGAGTTAGCAGGAGAACTTGCAAGAGTGAAGAGGAAAAGATTTTGTTGGCTGTCCACATACTTCAGATGAGTTTTTTTCTCACATTTATAGGTACAGAAATGTAAACCTCCTACCTCTTTCCCAGGAAATTAATATCTATGTTCATTTCTTTCTACATTCTCAGTTTTCAGGAACAACTGTAAATCCAGGTACAGTCATAGTCCATCAACTTTTAATTTCCAGAGAACTGCTGACTTTCAGATGCTCACAGCATTCCTCCTAACACATCACTGCGTGTGATTACAGAATCAGACCTACCATATCAGACTGGAGTCACTCTCTGTAACTGCACACTTGGCAGAGGGGAGGAGGAAGGAGAAGGAGAGCAGATTGTAACTGTATCAATAAAAACCCTGAAATATCTTTTTGTCCTAAACATAGATGGAAAACTTATTTGTTTTTTCTGAGCTCAGGGATGTCTTTTTCTGGAATTTAAAATTTAGAAAACAGAATACAAGATCAAGTTTCAAGAAAATAATTAAAAGTCTTAACTGTCATGTATATTTTAAATATCACAAAGATACATCTGCTGTTCCCCTCCCTAGAAGCCCCAAGTTAACATCTCAGAGCAATTTCTATGGATTGCATCATGCCAGGTTACCTGGTTGTTACTGCTCTAGTTGGTGTTTTACCAGCAGACTGCTCACTGTCAGCTTGTGTTTCTACCCTGCACAACAATGAAAGCAGACAATTTGTGGGAATAAACCATGGGGCAGAACACTGATAGGAAAAGAACTGTTTAAACATTAAGTATCTGAATAATTCCTGACTGGGAGCTGATTCTTAAAAGTCTTGTGGATGTGGGTAGATGCAAGCCAAATGTTGGAGTCATCCATTTATCGTTCCAGTCTGCAAGCAGAAATGTTGACCATATTCTTTCAGTTAAAGAACAAGTCTAAAAAGTGCTGAGCCAAGGATCGAGTCCTGCCCCATAAAAGGAAATTTTGGAAGGGGCTGCAAAAATACAGCCACATGTGTGGGTCAAGGGCAAAGGCAAACATGTCTCCTTGGAGTCAGGAAAGGAGCACTTCCAGAAGGAAATCGTGCATGTTGACTCTGCAGCCAGAAAGAGAGAAACAGGCTTTAAGCAGCCTCTCCCTTCCCAGCAACAGAATTTTCAGGAAAATGGTGAGCTTCTTATCTAAAGATGTGCAGCAGATGAATCTGTGTAGTTAAACAGTAAATATCTTCTTTTGGGCAGACCATCCCTCCCCTCCTTCTCTTCACTTCTCTTGTACCACCATAAGCATTCTCACCGTGATTTTAAAGCAAACAGCAGCCCCTCAGCATCCACAGCTGTTGCCAGGGAGAAACAGAGCATTCATCCTTGCAGAGCACAACTGTCCTACTCCCAGCAATGCTGCACAACCCTACAGATGGGGATATACACAGCACACAGGCACATGCCCTGAGGGTGGCACAGCCAAGTCACAGACAGTGAAGATACCTCTTTTTTTTTTTTTCTAAGCAGTCTGATCATAGATATGAGTAGTAATCAAGAACATGTGAGATGACCTCTCCCCTCCAAAAAAAAAAAGGTAGTCTTTCAATGGATTTCAACTCAGGTGGCAAACTCCCAGGAGCTGGTTTCCACTAGTATAATTTTTTATTATTATTTGAGGGAGTAAATGTGATACTGTTTGTCTAGGTCTTTTTTTTATTTTTTTCAAAGAGAAAAGAGCATTTTTCCCCTCTCATAGTTTTCATTTGTACAGAAAGCCTTAGTGGGGACAGTGGGCACATGGGACCATAGAGCAGTCCTCTCACTAGGGTCTGAAATGGGACAGAGAGCACCAGTGGCAACCGTGCCATTTGAAGCAGTTCTGGAGCAAGCTCGGTGACAGCCACTGCTGCTTCCAAACAGGTGAAGAGCAGGTAACTACCAAGGTAACACCAGATAACACCAAGGGTGTCCTGCTGCCTGATCACCTGAAGAAACCCCATCCTCAGGGCCTCTCCCACAGGTGACCCATGTTCCACCCTGACCTGCTCCCATTCAGAGCTGATGCCTCCCCAAAAGCAGCAGTTCATGTCAGACCCAGATCTGCCTTGCTCCCTCCCTCCTCATCTTTCTGACAATCCATAGTCCTAGCTCCATCTTTGATGTTACCCAGCAACCTTCTTTCTCTACATGGTGGTTTCCTGCTGCAGGAAGTTACAGTTCCCCTTTGACTTCACCAAAATAAATCACCTCTTGTCCTTCACCTGCATTTTCAACGAAACAGATGAGTTATAATCTCGTGGGTATTTTGCTTAACAAAATGATAGATAAAAATGCTCCCCTTTCATCAGGCTATTTTTTCTGCCATGCCATGGGATTAGGAGAAAGAAGAAAGCCCAGAAACTCACCAGAAGCAGAGCAGAGTTTTTCTTTTCACCATCTGTTGTGCTCTGCAGTGAGACGGCAGCTGCCACCCCAGTGCTACAGAGAACAAGCCCTCTAAGTATGGGGAAATGCAATAAGTGCCTGAAACAACTTATTCTACCCGAAATGTATGATCCTTGATTTTTACTTTTTTTTTTGGTTGGTTGGTTTTGTTTTCATTTCATATTGTCTCACAGCCTACAAGTTTGAGCTTCGACTTCACGTTCAGAAGATCCCTCAGAATCTTTACATGAAATTTGAGGTTAAATGATCAACTTTATACA
Organism: Grallaria varia; assembly: GCA_013396735.1. Taxonomy (NCBI): domain Eukaryota; kingdom Metazoa; phylum Chordata; class Aves; order Passeriformes; family Formicariidae; genus Grallaria; species Grallaria varia. Next base: position 328,886 of record VWZG01001067.1, on the reverse strand, counting down.
CTTTCTTCATATCCAGTTTCATTAATTACTCCATGCCTCCAATTTTATCCAAATGTATTGCAAGATTTTCTGAAAATCTATATTTTTTATGTCTAGTGAATTTGTCTGGCATTCAGTTTGATGAGGGGAGCTGCACATGCTGCAAGCTGGGTTGTCTTCACTGCTGTGACCCGGGCAACTTTGCAGTCCTGAGAATGATATCCAAGGGCAGGATCATGCTGGTTGATAGTGGGAGAAGGCAATTTTTAAAAGTTCAATTAATAGCCCAGTCTGAAGCATTAGATTCCATCTAAGAAACTGAAAGAAAAAGCAGTCACAAGAATCAGAAAAAGACGTAATATCATTTTTTCCACTTCAGCCTCATTATATGTAAAAAAAATCTTAAGACCAATCAAGTGCCTAAAAATGACCAAGTCAAACTATATCAGATAGCAGAGGTCTTCTTACCCTGATGTTACATCAAAATAATTCAGAGAGTGCTAACAAGGAAATCCCCTTTAAAGATGCCATAGTTCACCCCTCAAGCCTGTCTTCTGCCAGAAACACTGACATGAGCAGATAAGTAACAATCTTGGTACCTCTTTGGATACAGCAGTTTTGTCCTGGTAGAAAGTGGTTCTCAACTGTTTCCCATCAGTGGTCTAACTCAGTCTCTGCCAGGATTATCTTACCACATTCTAGGTGTGTAAGTGTAAGGGAATGTAACATCTGAGGTAGGGAGAGAGGAAAGGGAAAGTATTGCACAGCACCACACTATTCATTTGAAACACATGCCAACTGTGGTGGTTTCATTGAGCTTTTTTTTTTTTAGGTGTGTAAAACCAAACCCAAAACAAACCAAACCAAAAACAAACAAAAAAATAAACAAAACAAAAAAAACAACCAACCAACCAACCAAAACCAAAAAAAACTCCAAATGTACAAATGTCATTGATACCTGTAGCATGGTCATTTTGTAAGAAGGGGATTTGATGAAAGACTGTAAAACACTATGTTCTGAAGAATGCCAAGCAATGGTAATCTGTCTATAACATCATACCAGAGTGCTCTAAGAGCAGCAAAGACACCAAGCAGATGAGCAAGGAGACTCCTCCACACCCATGCATATAAACAGTTTTTAGCAGAAGTGCAGGGATATTTCCTCAGGAAAACAAATTAAAAGTATTGCCCAAACTGAAAGTATTGTCCCGTATCAAGTGGTTTTTTTATTCTCACAAGCATGAGAGCGAAACGGCCTGGAGTTTACAGTCATGGACATGAAGATGTTTTACAGTAGCCAGCAATGGAGCCAGGATGAATCCTCCTGGTAGCCTCTGTGGGATTATTTTAATATTTGGTTAGGACAGAATAGTCATCCATTATTCTGGTGATACAAAATGCCAGAGTATAACATGAAGAAGTTGTGGATTAACTCAGTTCCATCTTCAAAACTGAGCTAAATAATCCATTTAGAAAGATACCTGCATAGCAGTATAGGTATTATACCAGTCCAAAAGAAAAGAAGATTACTAGTCACAGAGAGAAAGAATTAAAAGTGAAGGGAATGAGAACAGGAAAGTCTCAGGGTGCCAAAAAGTAGAACTAGGGTTTAGACTTCCCTCATAACTGTGAGCACCCTTTAGCCTAGAAAATGTGAAGTAACATGAATTATCTTAAGCCGCATTCACTGAAGTTTAGGCATCAGTATGTACACTTCCCTTGACTATGGCTCAGAATATGAATGTGTACATTTAGTGCAGCAGTGATGAACAGCAAATTGAGATATTGAGGAGGATTTGATGCTAAAGCTTTAGAGTGAAAAGAAATTGGAAAGATTGAAAAGCTTAGCAAAGTAAGGCTAGCAAGTATGGATGGATGAAAGAGTGCAGAAGGAGTATTGGGAGGAAACCCTAAAAGTGAGCAAACACAGTGTCCCCTAGGAAGGAAAAGACAGAAAAGATGGATGCTGTGGAAAGCAGGGGAAGGAGGTCTTGTCAAACAGTGCAGTCCTGGCAGAAGTCATCTGCCCATAAGAACAGCCAGAATGAAACCTTGAGGAAGAAGCTAAGGCAGAGCAACAAAGCATGGAGACTATAAGCACAAAATGTATCAAGACAGAAAGGTGGAGGTGCTAGTCAAAAAAAGCACAATATTGGATTCCTTCTCTGACTCAACTGTTCTTGGTGTGTTGTTATGAGGAGCTGATGTCTTTTAGACTGTATGCATTTGGCAGGATGCAAGGATAAATGTTTGTCTTCCAAAAAAAGATACACTCTAATTTTGAAATACACATCTAGGTTAGACAGCATGGGGTGTGTGTTGGTTTTATGGGGACACTAAGGAGACAGCGAAAGACACTGGTCCCATTTTTAGATTGTTAAATTTTGATTTGGCAAATCCATCTTTAGGAGATCATGTCTGTCATATTACATCAGTCTGTATACCTACAAGCATGTTAACACACCCTTGAGGCATCTCACACAAGGTTTTCAGCTCAGACATGGGGTATTTTAGCTCATACACTTATTTGGAGTGTCCTTCTCATCTGTCCCCAGCCTTGAAAAGTTCAAATTTAATGTTGTCATGAACCTGGCATAAAGCAGGTGATGGTTTTAGCAAGGTAGCTTACATGGATTCAAAGACTAGGAGGAACCTTCTTCAAGCTTAACACTGTTTTTGTACTCCCTAAATACTGTGGGCTCCCAGGTGCTGTGCTGCCATCCCTTCCTTTCCTGCAACTTGCAGTGAGTGCCCTTCCAGCAGCAGAAGCAGCCAAACCCTGTAGTAAAGCCCATGAGGAGGGCAGGCAGGAAGGGTGTCCGCTGCACATACAGACCTCAGCATTGAGAGTTTGGTGCATGAAATTACATTGTTCCCTAAATATGTGACATAACCATACCAGCATGTATCCCATTGCAAAAATCTCATCCGGTTCTTACAGGCCTTAATGTTGCTGCCACTGGATGCCAGTTTACAGTTGCTATGATAAATAGGAGGAGGAAGGACTTGTTGATAGGACAGTGGTGTTCACCCACCAGAAATGGGAAGGAGACTTTTCAGCTTTTAAACTGTAGTTATTGCTTCACCCTTGTTTACCCTATTCTTTCTTGTCAGTTGAATCGGAATTTAAAAGCAGAACTGAATTTTTTTTTTATATAAACATTTGTGGTAAGCAATGAGCCACAACAGTGTCGCAACAAAAACACAGTTGCTCAACAGCACCTGTTAGTGCAATTACTTTGACATAAAATGTGTTCTTTACTGTCGTCTACAGGGAAAACCAGCAGCAGCCTCTTACCCTGCAGCTCCAGCTGGCAACAAAATTTGTTACCTTGATCTTGCATATTATTGCAGATGAAAATAACAGAATTTCAGTGATTAAACTTGGTTTTCACTTATTACAAAGTGCATGCTATACCCTGCAACCAGACAACCTTGAGAAACAAGACTAAACCAAGCTGCTTACTTACAGATAAGTATTTCCATGAGACCTGAATATGTGCATAAAAGAAAGCATACCTGAGGGCATATTTTTCCTTTTTTTTTGTTTTCATGGCTGAATTAGTGCTAGGGGGAAGGCAGAGTCTTAACAACAAACGTTTGTTTCTTTGTGTGTTCTCACAACCCACCCGCAATCCTAAGTAGGGGGAGACCTCAGTAGTGGCTAAAGGCAAAAGGGCAATCATATAATTAGGATCTGATCAGAAGTTCTGCCAAGTTTCTACTGAGATAACTGTCATTGTAGAGTGCACAGTGCAGCTGTTACCCATATATTTAGGGTTAAGGATCTGGTTGAAGAGGTTTGTGAAAGATAACTGAAGTAAGCCAGAGCAATCCAGAGAGGTTCTAATTCGCTGCAATGGGGAATGTAGACCTGGTGGGAAAGGTGTACCGGACCATAAGCTTACAAAAAAGGCAATTCTGTGCTAGCCAGTGTGGAAGATCAGAAAGACATATCTTAGCAGGTCTAGAGGGAGTCTGATCCATAAGTCCCTGGGGAACCACGTGAAATTGAGACATTTCCTGACAGTGGGCTATTGGAGCAGATTTTTATATATCTATGTGCAAGAAGCAACACAAGGAAATAGGGTGGTAGACATGGGCTGTCCATTTCTATGTAGAAATGTAGCACAAGTATGATAATTTGGCTCTGAAAGTGTCTCCACAGTTACAGCAATGTATAGGGCCTTACAGACAGTCTATACAGTCGTGCTAAAGCCAACTTCACTGGAATAAAGAAGACAGAAAAAGTTGGTAAGCAAGCAGATGAAAGGATAAAAAATTTCATCTGTCTCTGAAATGAAAAAGAATGAAAGAGGTGCTAAAGTTGTCATGGACAGTCTTCACTATCAAGTTATGACTTCAGAGTGATGGACCAAATAAATGAAAGCCAATACTCAGAATAAGCATGGGTTGATGGTTCTTCTCATAGAACATGCTCAGTGACCCACAGGATAAGATCTTATTGTAGGAATTATGCTGGAGTAAGGTCAGCAGAGAAAGGGGTCATCCCAACATTTAACAAAAATTCTAGGAACTGGCAAAATTTAGGTTGTATCCCACAAAACCAAGGAAAATAACATGAAAGCAAGGTCCTGTAACAGATATAAAGAAGTCTCAACAAGAACGGGCATCTGAGAAACCTGAAAGTGGACCCACAAGCCTAAGTTTAACATCTATTCACAGCAATAAGTAGCAGATTGGGAAAAGCCTCTAAGCTTGTTAATTTTTTGTATTTATTCTTTTTACCTTTAAAATTGGAAAAAAAATCTAAAAAAAAAAAAAAAAGGGGGGGAGCAGAAAAAAGGACACCTGAGGGGAAAAGATTATTCTTTGCAACTTGCAAAGCTAACATTGTATAACAACAGAAGGAATAAATGTCAAAAAAACCCCACACAACATTGTATACAGTGCTAGCAAAAGGGCATTATTCATAGCCTGGTATAAACAACTAACAATTCCCATCTGGCAACAAAAGTCTTTGCAAAGGGAAGTACACCAAAACTCCTGCTGTTGATAACTGAGGCCTGTTATGGGAAATGCCTGCAGGATCCAACTGTGATTGCAGCAGAAGGAAGGGAAATGACATGCTCACATCCAAAATAGCTTGGAGTCCGACAGTATTTGAGGTGCTTCAAAAGAGCACACATTCAGAAATGAAAAGCAAGTTAAAGTGGACAATGGGTACAGAGTGTTTCATGTAACTGATCTCTGAAATGGCTTCTTTCCCCTACCTTTTTCATGAAGGACGATCCACATTACCATCAACCCTAACATCACATTCAGAGGCAGAAAGAGCAGAACCAGGCAGCAAGTGGTTCAAACTGAAAAATAAAGGTGAAACACTTTGGAAAAAGAAAGCCAGAAGCTAAAAATCAGAAGTTTTAAAACAACTCCAGAGAAGAAGCTGCCATTCATACAGAGCTTAAGCCACAACCTAACAAAGCCAAAAAAGCCTTGCTGTGAGATTCAGTGGGTTTTGGCTCATGTCCATCGGCTAAACGCTTTCTCTGGCAAGTCTACAGAGTGATTCAGCCCCAAACTGCTCAGCACAGCCAATTTCAAAAGTCCTATTCATATTCTAAAAAAGGCATCTGGACGTCACTCCACAGTCCCAGTTGCACAATTGTCTTCAAACAGGTGGCAGAAACAACATCCGTGACCAGCCAGAAAACCCGAGAAAGTCGGGAGCCTGTGCTAGAGCAAGACTTTACATCTAACACTCATACTGTAGAACCAATTTAATATTTTCCATTGAGATTACTCTCTCTAAAGCACTGGTCAAGCTTTTTCCTTTTTTCTTTTTTTTTCCTGATTTCACTGTAGAATGAATATATTCATCTCCTCTTACAGAAAATCAAATAAACATGTGGAACTGATACAGCAAACAGTAGCAGGCATGGTATTATTCCATTATGGCAGGAAGAAGATACCTAGAAATCAAATTTGCATTTTTAGATAAAAGTATTAGTATTTTGGATAAAGGAGATTGGAGTACATCTCACAGAATAGGAATTTTTAGTGAAAAGGAAGCAGATATTTTTACAGCTTACCCAGGAAATATGTACATCAATAGGCATAAAAATACTTTACTGGGCCCTCTTTAGTAAATATAGCATTTTTAAAATATAATTTCCAGTCTTTATAAGACTAATATCCTAAACAGAGAGTAGTGGTCAATGACTCAATGTCTAGATGGAGATCAGTGACAAGTGTTATCCTTCAGGGCTCTGTCTTGGGACCAGTAGTGTTCGTTATCTTCATTATAGACAGTGGGAACAAGTGTACCCTCAGCAAGTCTGCAGATGACATCAGGCTGTGTGGTGCAGTCCACACATTCAGGGGCAGCAGTTTCATCCAGTGGGACCTGGAGAGGCTTGAGAGGTGGGCATGTGTGAGCCTCAAGAAGTTTAACAAGGCCATGTGCAAGGTGTTGCACCTGGGTCAGGGCAACCCCCAGTATCAATACAGGCCGGGGGATGAAATGACAGAATTCCTGCAAAGAAGGACTCGGGGATACTGGCGGATGAGAGGCTGGACATGAGCCAGCAATTTGCACTTGCAGCCCAGAAAGTAAATTGTGTCCTGAGCTGCATTAGGAGAAGTGGGGCCACCAGGGCAAGGGAGATGATTCTGTCTCTCTACTCTGCACCTGTGAGACACTGCTTGGAGTGCTGCATCCAGCTTCGGGGTCTTCAGCACAGGAAATATATGGACCTGTTGGAATGGGGCCAAAAGAGGGCCACAAAGCTGATCAGAAGGCTGGAACATCTCTCCTCTGAGGAAAGGCTGAGAGGATTGTGTTCTTCAGCCTGGAGAAGAGAAGGTTCTAGAAAGACCTAATGGCAGCTTTCAACACTTAGAGCAGGCACCTAAGAAAGAAGGTAACAGACTTTTTAGTAGGATCTGTAGCAGCAAGACAGAGGGTAATGTTTTTAAACTAAAAGAGGGACACCAAATCACAGAACATGCAGAGTTGGAAGGGACTCACAAGGATCACTGAGTCCACCTCCTAGCCCTGCACAGGATCATTCCCAAGAGGCCAAATCAGACTTCATTTTAGGAAGAAATTTCTATAAAATGAGGGCAGTAAAACACTAGCATATCTGCAACAGAGAGGTGGTAGATGTCACATCCGTGGAAACATTCAAGGTCAGTTAGGATAGGGATCTGAGCCATCTGGTCTAATTTAAGATGTGCCAGCTCATTGCAGGGGGTTGGACTAGATGGTCATTAAACATCCCTTCCAACTCTAACCACTCAAGATCCCAAATTACACCAGAATGAAAATCTGCCCATGCTTTATATAATCAAAAAGTTCAGAGATAATTCAGTAGGAATAGGAAATTAAGAAAGCATGCACCAGTCTCCCCACAGGCAACTTTCATCTTGAACTTAATGTGGGAAGTTTTTTTGCTTGCCTCTTTTTGCCTTTTTTTTTTTCTTTTAAGTCTTGGACAAGAACATAAGAAGGAAAACTCCATTCTGTAGTAATAGGTGCATGTAGAAACTTGTTGAGGAAGAAACAATGAAGTACATTCCTACTGGCATTTCTCAAATGCAATTTCACTGTTCACATACTTCAAGCAGGAACACATGAAGGATCATATAAGTATTTCCACTGACACTTTTTGCCATTTCTTACCAAGAAGACCATCAAGAAGAACTTGCCTTATGTTTGATGAAAAAATCCAAAATTCACTGTGTGATAAACATCCATATTTAACAGAGTTTACTATAACCCCTTACAAAGGAAGAGGAAAAAAAGAAATATTAAAANGACTGCAAAAATCCAGCAATCAAGGAAAAAAAAAAAAAAAAAAAAAAAAAAAAGTCAGGCAGCTATGGTCCAAATACTCCCGACCTGAGCTCTGCTTGTAAAATGAAAACAGTGGAGTAGATCTGAAAATTTCCTTTTGCCATTCCCCTTCCTTCCTCTCTGTTTGGGAGAACAGGCAGGCAGAAAAAATTTGATTGGTGAACTGTCACCTGGATTGATAGTGAGGACAAGTTATAGAACTGAATCAACGTACTTTGATCTCTTACTATCACTTTTCTTTTTTTTCATCTCGCATAAACCATTCAGCTTTCCTCTCTGTATTTCTCCTTGCCCCTTTAAACACACCCATTTGCAAGCCACTGTGGAGTGCTGACCTTGTCTTCAAGATCCCCCAACCTAACAAAAGCCACATCAGCCTTGCCATGTAAGAAGGACACGGGCAGGTTGTGCAGGTTTGCCTTCCCAGGCAAATCTAGACTTATAAGACATTTATAACTGAGAAGTTAAACATGTAGTAAGAATATAAATATGTTGTATATATATAATACAACATAAATGCTGTAGTAATATGTCCTAACAGGAACACTTGCAAAATCTTTGGCAAACAACCAAATGGTATTAAAACCTGCCTTTCCTCACTCCACATTGTAATGTTTCAGTTTGTTAAATTAATACATGAAATAATAAGAGTTGAAAGGAAAAGGTGTACTGCAGAACCTCCCTAATGATGATGTAAAAATGTAGAAAATTAATATCTGAATAATAAAATGTTTTGGGTTGCTTTAATCAAAGCAGATTCTTATAAAATTTCAATTTTTTTCCACCAAAATGAGTATGTTTTCTGTGCTTTTTTCACAAGTGAGACATTTTTTTTCCTCTTGAAAACTCAGGTACTGGGACATGAAAATTTGGCTCACTGTAAATCACTTCAGATGACTCAAATAAAATCATATGTATCCATCACAATCCTGATACTCAGGAGTATCAAAGGGAGATGTAGTTCAGAAAACCTTCCAAGCAAGTCTAACACAATGGTTTGGAAACCTTCCCTGAATTCTGTTGCAGTTTGCTTTGGCTGATATGCACTTTAGGGGGAAAAAAAGGTACACCTTGTTTGTGCAAGGATTGACCTACATCCTTAATTTTACTGTTTGACTAAGTCAGTAAGATTAAATATGTGCACAAATCTTCAAAGAGGCAAGGCCTAAACAACCTTCTGATAAAACACTGGGGAGTACATATGATTGTGGGTGATATCTTTTTCTCTCTAGACACTACAGGGACTAAGTGCAGTTTGCAGCACCTTACAGATTAATTATCAACTACACACTAAGTATTTTCATTCCTTTCCTCTTTCTTCTAGCTGATAGCTAATAGTTTCATTAGCCGATAGCTAATAGTTTTACTTTGTTCTCGTTTTAAGAATGTCTACATTTTACTGGTAATGAGTCCTTGAAAGACTGGTGCTTGGAGTTTTTTGCAGAACAGAACATCTTCCAATCAATTCCATTTCTTCAGTCAGAGAGTCCAAGATTTTTAGCAAATCAAGTTGATTAGAGCAACAGAAACACACTTAAAGGCTTCTCTTGGAGAGGGGAGGTCTGCTCTGGAGCACTTACAGCTCAAAGGCAATTACTACATATTTCCAGAAGAAATTGACCTGGTGGCACAAAGTTGCACTACCACATTGATGTGAAAAGGCATTCATGATGCTCAAAAAAGTAAAATTAAAAAAAATCCAAAACACGTTCTGTAAGGCTGGTTTGGGTTTGTTCAGGTTGTTGTGTTTTTTTTTTTTTACTGTACCCTAGAAGTTATGCTTTTCTGACCTTTTTCTTTGGAAATGAACCACCTAAATGCATTGTTTTTAAACAAGACTATGAAATGCTTTGTGGACTCCAGCAGACAGGACACTGCAATATAGTCACACATAGATTTGCTGGTGTAAGTATGCTAAATCTCCACAGAGGTTGCACTTGGAAGTGAGTCCTACTGCAAATGTCAACTCTCATTCCTGAGAAAAAGAAAATATACATCAAATGCCATCCACCTCTGACAGAGTCTGGCTGTGAAACAAAACTCAAAATGAATGTATTGAATAAGGCCTGATCCACTGAAACAAATCTGTGTGAATTTTAGGAAACTAACCATATTTATGGTATTCATATTAAAAAAAACCCACAAAATGCTAAAGTAGAATCAGCATCAAAAGCACAAAAAGGATCAAACAACCAACTATGCTTATAATTCAATTATTAATATAAGAGATTCAGTGGTTCAAAGAAACATGCAGCAGAATGAAACGGAGCTTGGAATGAGCTCAGGCTGCAGTTCAGACCTCAAGAGACCATAAGTCAAAAAAGAGAGTAAGACTCATTCTGTGCGTCACTAATCATGCAGATGTCAAAAGAATCACTTAAAACATTATAAAAGATAAAGATTGTTGAGAGGACTAATAAAAGTGAAAATTGAAATGGCAAAAAAATTCACAAAATATGAGCAATGGAAATAAATCCAGAAAGCCATTCAGTCAGAAGATTAGAAAGCATGGATCAGAAGAATGATGAATGCTAATATGCCACTGAAAAATGTGAGACAAATATTTTTACACATAACTGGCCAGAAATGAGGTTAAAAGAGCCAGTGTAAAACTGAGGGAATAACCTAATTGTTCACTGTAAAAACAAAGGAGCAAAGTAAATCCACTGTTGGTATCTGTAAAGTGAAGAAGCAAGAGAAATTGTAACCTGGACTAGTTTATCAGGGGTGGGATCACTCCGGAGATGAACGCATCTCAATCACCACACACATATACTGTCTGTTGTAAAACTTGTCATAATTAGAAAAACAAAATCCGATAACCGGAGTCTCACTAGGAGGTACATAACCATTCAAAATGGTATACAAAGAAATATCCATGGTCAACAAGAAAGCCAGTTTATCTATATACTTTATCAGACTCAGCACACATTATGTAGATACACAGACTTGGGCATGGACAAAGTCACTATTGACGAGCATATCATACTGTTACCATTCCTGAAAAACTAAAGTGTTTGCAGAAACTGTTGGCTTTAGCTGTCTCTGTGGTCATTCAGCTTCTTGTGTGGCCAAGGTCTCGGAGCCTCAAGTTTGAGATTTTGAAACCTAAACTTTGTAAAATAACTGAAATTTGGTAAGAATAATTGGCTTTTGGGGCACTTAGCTTAATCTATGGCATATTCCACCCCTTCTCCTTCCTTACCACTGACCCCTGACCCAAAAGATAAACAAAACACAGTTTTGAAAAGTATTACTAGGAAGTAAGTCACACACCAGAGATTATTATAAGTAAGTTGGAGGAGAGCTGGCTCCCCATTAAGGTAAGTCATTGATCAAGCGCGTAACTGTAAACAGGCAGAATGTCCAATAACAGAGAAACAGTAAAACTTTGTAAATCACCAAATCAAGACAGAAGTCACTTTATTAACAGATGTAGAAAGGACAAAATTACAATTTGTGGTAGATAAAACTAAAAGAATCAAAGAGCTATGAACCACAATGCCTTGGAAAGCTGTATGCTCATGAAATACTGGATGCATGCATTTATCCCACTGAGATCTTGGCACTGCAGGCATGAGGCCTAAATATGAACTTGAATTTCATGCTCTACGCCTTGCAAAAATAAAGTTAGACAAATTGTTGGAAAGGTCAGGCTACTTTCTTATGTCCTGATACTTAAGTTTATTCTATCTTACACAAACACACAAAAGAGCTGTGTGTGGTGACAGTCAAAGAATTATTTTTTTTTTCTAAATTGTGGAGGCAAAAGCTCTATTGTAATTCACTTGAGGTTTTGGGAAAGCAGTTCATGAGTGGTTAATTTTTCTGACTCACTGCAAAGAACTAATAAAAGTAAAAGCTCCGCAGCTGCCCACTCTAATCTGAGAACAAATCGCAAAGGCAGGCACAAACAAAAGGCAGGTGAGTTGTCAACTGAAGGATTAGGAGGAGGACAAACAAGGGGGCAAAATAGGTAAAGCAACCCACCAACCTCTGACAAAATTTAATCAGAAAAGTGGTTTAGAAAGGGCTGCAAATCTACTGAAAACGAAGTTTCAAAGAACAACCACCAATAAAAGTACAAAATAAATAATAGCCTCAAGGCCAAAGTCTAGAGATTAGCAGAGCAATCAAAATGAGCTAGAAACAAACAATCATAAGTCTATGAAGCAGTCTGACAAGCAAAGAGCTCTCAAAACCAGATTTAGAAACCAAGCTCTGTGGAGGGTACGGTCGAAGGCTGACTGATGGAGCAAATATTTCCACCCAGGCTGGGATTTCGTAGTGACTGCCAATCTAATAAAACAAAAAGACTTTTCCTAAAAAGCAAATACATCTTTCCAGGATAAGAGATCATAAGGAACAGATCAGAAGTTTGCTGCCATAATCTTAGCATTAAATAGAGCTATTCCCCCTTGGCGCTGAACATTTTGATGACATTGACTTATGCTTACTCTTAGGAAATCTATTGGAGCTGTACTATGGGATACAGTACACATTAGCCCAAGTGACAATAATCAATACACCTTTGGCATACAGTCAATGAAAATACACACTGAGATTCAGTAGCCTTGCCCTGACTATAGATCTGGGTACTTATCTGGGACAAAGTATGCAAAATGTCCCATTTTTAATCTTCTGCATCCTTCTAAACTGATGAGATTTGGAGGCTACTGCAGATCCCAGATTTATATTCTGAGGATTAAAGTGCCACAATTGTTATCATTTGGTCATAAATGACCCTGCCCTTGCCTGCAAGATCATAATACTCACAACAGTAATATTCCAAAATTGGTCAGCCCTTGAATCTAGACTGTTGGCAAGTTGAAGTTTATAATTGTGCATGAATATTCCAAAATTTAACTATAAAAAAACCCCAATTTTCTCTGCCAAATAACAAAAATTTATTCCGGTAAATTTTACTTTCACCACTTACACTTTTTACAATGAGACCCCATTGCAAATCTCCCATTTTGCCCTCTCTGCTGAGACAGGCTGTTGCTGCATTTGGCAGGGGCAAGGCCCAAACCTGCAAAGTCCGTGCATATTCTGAACTTTCTGGTGACAAATCATGGCACTGAGGCTCACAGAACTAAGATGTGTATGAAGATAACTGCACGTCTAATCAAGTATTTCCAGAGTCAGACCACATTATAATATTATTAATACAGGATCATTTAACAGAGAGACCAGAAACTTTTTTTTATGTTGGAGGAATAAATCCCCTACTATTTCAAAGCTCCTGAACAAATAGGGATTTCATATTTTTCAGTCTGCTGTCTATTTTGGATCTTTGTTATTTACCCTGCCACATATTTAGGCCTGGAGCAGCTGCGAGAAAAGCCTGGAGGTGTTTATTTTTTTACTGCCCAAGGAACTAAGCCACAAGATACTCCTGCCTGAAAGGAAACTAACTCTGGTTGCATGGGTTCATAGTAAAAAAAAAAAAGTTCATTTTAAAGTTTACCCAAGAGCAGTGTCTCTTCAAGTAGCATGACCCTGTGGCTTCGTTTAACATTTCTAGGACAGAGTCTGCAAGGTTAATGTGTTAAAGTAAAAACTTTCCCTTTGCCTTGGGCACATTGCTTGCATTCAGGCAAATAACACCCCACCTACAGCAGCCTGTCCAGAAGCCCAAATGCTGCACAGCAACAAGCCTCTGTTTCTTCCCGTCTCCTTGTCTCCTTGAGACTGACATTGCCTGGGTGCTGAATAGCCTGGTGGGAAGAGTTCAATGCAGGGTTTGCACTTTCCCAGCCATTAACCAGCTGCCACGGCATTTCATTATCTTAGGGGGTGCTTTTATACATCAAAGGCACTTCCAAACAGTGTGATGAAGTGGAAGTAACTGAGCTCAGTCCACGTCGCAAGTTGCAGTATTATTTATTGTCGTTATTTTTTGTGCCCGTCTCATGCCATCTGGCCCACTAACTGTAAAGGCTGGTGATGGAAAAAAAGAGTCAACACACCCCACTCAATTTCTTGGAGTGAATCCTGCTGAACAACTAGGCCTGGGAGCAACTGCCTGTTGTTATCGGGACTCTTCATTGTTTCGCACAAGCTGCCCTCTAAAAAGCAAGGGGGGAAAAACAAAGGTAGCAGACAGGATCTCATGCAAAAACAAAGCAAGCAGAGCATGAAAAGCATCACTGAGATGGCTTTTACTTTGCTTTCTTTCTGGCATAGCCAAGAAATAAAGAGTTGAAAAATATTTTCTTTCAGTCTTCTAAAGAAGCTGCCTGTGAACAAGCCAAGATAGTCGGTTTTGCATAAGATAGCCTAAAATCACTGTTCAGCTGTTTTAACTTACTTCAGCTTTTGTCTTATTATGGCTTTCTTTTAATGACAAAAGCCCATATGGCTGGCAATTTATCGTACTTCTCCAGAGTTAGAAACCAGCTTTCCATTACCGGAAATCTCTAATTGATACATTCATAAAATCTTGAGAATTACATTAAAAGGTGAAAAAAAAGTGAAATCTCTCTACATGTCACAGACTGCTAATGAGCAGCTTAAACAAGAGTTGTCAGTGGACGCATGATAAAGTTGCACTCTTACCTAATGGCTTGGTTTTAGAGACCAGGGAATAAACTACAACAGATTTCTACTTTGACTATGCCTGCCTGCCACCAAAACACCCTGTTGCCAGAAAAATATGCTCAACAAGAAATGCTCAGCTTTCATACTGACTTTTACGGCATAGATATTTTGTCTAAGGATTTCTTTGACTTTTCTTTAACCATTAACTTAAGACTTCAGAAATACAATAGATTGACGGTGAATGAGTGAGGATAACTAACTGCACAAAGTCAAGGCAGCACAGTTTAAGAAATACCCCAGACATGTAGGTCACCACTTATAGAACACTGGTTCTCTTTTTTACAAAATCACGACATTGTTTTGTGTTTCTAATTGCTTACTGTGAAAATAAGTATATGCCATAGTGAATCCTTGTGTATAAGGCTCTGATTCTCTAAACCAAGTCACACAGATAAGGTTTTGCTCATACAGATTCCAAAGGTGTGTGTGCATGAAAAAGAGTTTGCAGCGTCAGAGCCACAAATTTGGATGCCCTTTAGTGGGCTTGACTAACTTAATTTGAGATTGGCATGAATGCAGGCTGGGTACAACACACTTAATTTTGTCATGAAATCTTTTTCTGTTCTGCACTCACTATAGCTATGAAATATCTCCCTATAAGCTAGCAATTAGATTGCTATCTGTGACTGACTTCAAAATAGTAGTCGGAGAAGCCAATCTCCTGGCAGCCAGCATCAAAACCAAAAATCCCTGACCTTGACTGTTCCTAATACAAAAGCTCTTTTCCTGCTGCTTTTGAATGAATGAACAAATGAGAGCCAGCAAATTATATAGCAGACACTTTCTTCTGAAAAGATAAAGTATATTTGTTTTATTTCTTTATACAATCTGCTGCCCAAGCACAAAGACAGGAAGCAATATTGAGAAATCCTTAAAAATATGATTTACGCTGGATAGAACCTCTTCCTTCTCCTTTATATCACTTAGAACAAATAGTGAGCCAAGAATTTCCTGAACTTTGGAAGTGTATTCTCCCTTCCTTGCAGCAGCATTGTGAAGAAAGTGTTTATTCCTAGTAGCATGCTTTGAATTTCACTTAAAATAAACTGCATCTTATACGTTCTGCTCTGCCTCTACTCCACCATCCTGGTTTTCTTTGTAATGAGATTGAACAGGTGCCTCAACACAGCTTTATTTTCCAGCTGCACACAGATAATCTTTCCCATTTTAGAATGTGGCAGGCACTCCTTCTTAGGTGACCAACTCCATGCCATGCAAATGGAGGGAACAGTCACAAATAAATAAGTCATTTGCTCAGTCTTAGAAATATGAGCCAGCCAGATGTATCCAGCAAGTCTCCAGCAGACAGATTTGTGAAGTGTCTTAAATGAGCTGTCTACAGGAGGTCTAAGGCTCATGAGACAGATATTTTTATGTGGATGAACTATGGGAATTGCTCAAAAGCAATATGGCCAATGCAAGTAGGTTTCCCATCTGTTTCAGGCAATAGGATGGCACCTCTTTTGTCATTTCAATGAACATTTATTCCCCATTCAGGACCAAATGTGTAAAACAGGGTCCCTCGATAGGCTGGACAGGCAGCATTTTACCCCAGTGGCCCCACAAGCTGTCGTTTGGGCTACAGCACTTGGACAAAATCCTGCTCAGGGAGGCAGCATGCAGTGTCTTCTGCAGAGAAGTGGGCAGCCAACACAATCCCACTCTACTGGGGTTTGGAAGAGGGAAACATAGCTAACTAGCATGAAGCTGCAGGGCACAGGGCACTGAGCAGCCCAGGGAGCAGAGGGAAATGCTCCAGGAGGGGCTTGTACTCTGGAGAGTTGATTACTTGGTCTTGACATTACATTTGTTTGGGGGGAGAGGCTAATTTCACCCTCTGATAAACTGGATTAGGGAAAAACTCTCTGGGATTGCCTTCAGTCTCAGTTCCTCACCTGATGAAAGCAAACCAGCTTTCACTGTCCCACTGGAGCAGAGCAGCAGCTGAGGATGCGTCCTCCCAGTGCTTTCTGCCCTCCTGCAGGCCCTTCCCTGGCAGTGATGCTCTCAGACCCTCCCTGCAGGCAGGTGCATACTGAGCGCCAGATTGCAGCGTCCCCAAAAACAGCTACTCCAGAGACCACAGTCCTCTCCAGACGCCACTTTGCCATTCCATGTGGCTGCCATTTGGATCCTTTTCTTTGCCAGCTGGTTTGGAGCAAACCAAACCACTCCGGAGTGGTAGGAAGAAGAAAGAAGACTGGATCCGGTATTTACTTGCTGCTATCAGGAAAAGAGAAAGGAATTAGAAAAAGAAAATGCAATTCACAAGTTACCACAAGTTACATGTAGCTCTTTCCTTCCAGGAGAAAGGGGAACGTGCAAACATGCTGCAGCTCTCAGAATTGCCTGCCAAATCATGTAGCAGCCCTGGCTGCGAACTGGTCAACCAGGTCCTAAATCTGATGGCCAGAGGTAAAAGGGAATTTAAATGATGCATTTCATTCACCAAAACAATCATAATAGTAGGGTCCCATAGATAAGTTTCCTCTGCGTCAGATTGTCTTTAAATATCATGACAGCAAAGACTAAAGACAATAATGGTTCTCACTTGGTTTCAGATATGGTAAAATAAAAGCAGCTTTTCTTTAGCTTTGCGTTTCATTAAAGGTCACTGTGAATTATGAGTATCTTTTCTGAACTACTCAACTGTTACTATGCAGGGTCACTGTCTGGACAACCCTCCCAACATACCAACATCTAATGACCAATGGCAATAAGTTATGAGGCACAATTCAAGGAAACAAAAAACAAAAATGGAAGGATGTGAATTCTACAGTGCACACAAAGAAAAATGGGTGGGATGCTCGTTTCCTCAAATTGTGTATCCACTTCATAAGTTAGCTACAAATTATCCCCCATTAAAGGATGTGGGTATCCTATTACATCCCACCTTTGTGTTCTTTTTCCAGCACTCCACTGTGAATCCAGATCTCTGCTTCTTATTTTTGAAGAACTGCAATTTTTTTTAACATGTTTTGGAAACATGAATTACAGCTGATGACATGATTCACACGCTGGTCTTGCAACACAAAAAATCAAGAGATGACTTCAAAATACCTGAAGAAAAAAGTCATGGTGCAGACATACACTAGCATGCTCAAATGATAGTGCTTGCACTACATTTAGCAAGACAACAAATAAAGGATGAATTACAACATCATGAAAAGAGTATAAATTTTTCATACAAAATCTTGCAGCAGCATTCAGTCAGGATTAGTTTCTATTTCTGGATGAGATATTTGTAATACATATTTTTGAAAGTTCTGGGTATAGTTTTCCATTACAATATTGCCTTTCTTTCCCCAAAAGAGCAACACTTACTTTTTTGTAACGTAATAGTTAAGAATTGCATTTTAATCCAGTTGTTTAGTTTCTGTGTTATCATTGCTGCCTTCTTATTTCAATAAGATACACACGGCAGCTAAAAATGCTGTTGTACTGATACACTGTATGCAGTACACAATGTACCAATTGTATGTTTGTTCTTAATGCTTAGCAATTCTTGGTCATTAACTAACAAAACAAAACAAAATTATTCCCCCCCCCACCAAGGGAAAACGATGGAAAATCCATTTTAAGAAAGGTTTTTCTCTTTTGGTATCAAAAAGTTTGAAACATTGGCAAGATGCAGGGTTTCTGGGGCACAGTGAGAAGGGACTCCACAGAAAAATACTAATTTACAGACTCAATTTATTTATCTTTTGCTTCACAAATAGATTTGCAAGGGAAAACAAATATATCTCTAAGGTGGCATTTTCTAAGAAAACACTTATGTATTTAGGAGACACTACATTTATATTCCAGTAGGACTGATTAATTAAATACCTCTGTGTCATCACAGCAAAGAACATACTTGTTTATTTTTTTACATCAAATACACACTCTCCATATGAAGAAAAGTTGCAAAGCAACATAATGAGCATGGGTTTGTGCTGAAAGACAAAATAGCAATTGTATAGTACAGCATTTTAAGACAAAGTAAATTTTTTTTTTCATTGTTAGAATTTCACAAATCAGATGCAAATTCAGAGTTAATCAAATCTAAAAACAAATGAAACTGAAAGAGGATGCTCTATTGCAAAGAAAATTTAGTTTGACAATGTTAAATATATAGTTGGGATCTGCTGGAAATACATACCTTGGTTTCATCTGATTGACCTCATATCATTGCTATGGCATGTAACTACACCTGACAGGTCATTGATTGTCAGTATGTAAAGAGGATCCTTAATGAAATAGCTTGGCAGAGAGCAGCTTCCCATGTTTTTCACATTCCCACAGCAAAAAATTCAAGTCCCTACTGCAGTATTCATCACATATAGAGAGGAGAGAAAACCAGTGCTTCTACAAAAGACTTCATAAATTACAAAGATGGTTAACAACAGCCTTACATGTCAATTAACAGATTTCAAGGCTCGGATCACAAAACTGACAGAACAATACTGATTTCAAATTTCAGAATGAAAAAACCAATACTTTCTTTCCTCTCTTCAGCCCAGCTTTCACACCACAATTCCAATAACCTTAACACTTTTCATGTTCAGTCCTGCTTGATAATTTGTCCACAAGTATGCAGCACACACACACATGCACAATAACCACCCCCTCCCCAAATTAGAATGTTGTTTATTCTGCTGCCACAAAAGCAATTTTACTCTACTTTGTGAGACCAAATGTACCACAATGTTTTCATCACCAAGTTAACGAAGAGAGTATGCCTAGTGGCTTATACAGTCCTACTACACAAGAATCCTATTCAAACATTTGCTCAAACCATGCATGGCTTTAGTCACATGCATAATAGCCTGCAGACAAAAGGCACAAGAGACAAGGAGGGCTTTATGTATCAAACTGAAAGTAGAATTTCCCTGTGCTGATACAGTGTAAACAACAGAGATCTGCAGGATATGGTATTAACAGGATATTTTATGAAAGAAAAAGAAGTCATTAAACCTAATAACTACAATACCTGTGTCTGGAAGGAACAAACACATAATAAAAAATGATAATGAGAAATAAAACATTAATTTAGATGCTAACAAGCAAAAACACTCAACAAATTAAACCAATATTTTTATATGTTTACAATAAACTAAATTATATTACTTTAATATAGATTAATCAAAAAGGTTTTTGTCAAAATATAAAAGAGCCATTTTTAGGGGGGTTTATTAGATAGATGGACATGCTCACAATTTCAGGAAGACATAAGCAGGTAAAAAATTGTTAGATATTAAGAGTGTTCAGTGATAGCAGAGTTCAATGCCCAATGCCTGCATAAAGCCTTACATATTAACATGGGGCTACTGCTCTGCAGTCATCACCACCCATAGGGTGTCACCCCAAGAGACAAGAGTAGGGAGAGGGAAACTGTTAGGGAAAACCATCAGTTAATGTAAGTTGGCTGAGTTGCATAATTCTATAAAGGAGTGTGAAATGAAAGTTTATTCCACAATGCCAAAAAATGTTTATTTATAGTAGTGGCAACTTGCCTTACTTTTGCTAAAATACTGAGGAAGAAATGGTTGTTCAGGTCCAGAATAAAATTTTGATTCAAAATCAATGAGAGAGGTCCCTAAAATAGCTTCATAGTTTGAATCCCCAGGTACAGTGTATTTCCAAATTAATATTTCATACTGAGGCAGTTTCACACGGCCCAAGAAGACAGACTGGTGACATGAGGTTAATGGAAGAAGGGCTTTAGTTTAAGCCTTCTGTCTCCCATTGAATGCCTCATCACTAAGGTATTCCACTGTTCTGGAGTATTTATATCTGATGTGCTTGTGGCCCACATCTTCAGTGTGTAGTGGGTTGACAACAGGAGGACTGTTGTCAGGAGGACTAAATTTTTGAGGTGATATGCGTCAAATATTCTTCCAATTGTTAATGCCAGATGATCTTATTCATTGCATGGAATAAGAGGTCAACAAAATCCTTCCCCTAAAATAAAACCTCAAATAATCAACAAAACACACCAAAAAAACCCATAAGCCCTTGCTGGCCAGACTGCAGAGTGATGCACCCTTAGGAGGAAGCAGAGCTGCTGATGTGGCAGTTAGATACAGGCACTGCCCTTTGCAGAGTGTTTTGCAGGATAGCTATTTGGCTTCTGCACAGCCTGATACACACATAACTATGGGAACAGAACTATTCCTACACAGAACATTTTTTGTTTTTCATATCTTGTACACATGGCTACAAAGCCTGAGCCTTGTTAAGAGACTATCTCTCTTTACCACTACATGTGGTAAAGGCCAATGACAGTACGGTGTGCTGTATTGTCAACATATTTTTTCAGACTGTGCACTAACATTTCTAAAATTAAAGGAAGAAGTTATCACATGTGAGATGGCAGTAACCCTCAGGTATTTAAAATATTAGAAAAGAATGAGCAATATTTGCCTGTGATTTCAAGCAACAGCTGCTCCCATCCTGAGACCAAGTTTGCCAATATTGCTGTAAGATACCTCTGCTGCCTGCACGGTGTCACAGCTCAGTCATTGCAATTGTGTTTGAGATGGGTTTAAGCTCACACTAGAGCCACAGAGAAAGACTGGCACTCCCCAGTGCCTGCCCTACCCATGTTGGTTTGGGTTTTTTTTATCTATTTCTAACTTGGAAGAGTTGATCAGCAGTGCCCTAGCCATCAGCATCAGGAATAGATATGAAGCAAAAGAAAGAAACTTTGACAAAACTCCAGATTTCTGCTCTTTCCTCCTCTGTCAGTTTAAGCAAGCGTTAGATCATGTATGGACCTGAATCCTAACTCACTTAACCAGGACTGATCCATGGATGAGCCTTATACCACCATTTGTAAGATATAAGCCTGTATACAGTGTTTGAACAAGGCAAATGGAAGTGTGTTAAAGCTTGAAAGTAAGGTTTAGACCTTGGCTTGAGATTTGTGACAACATATGCAACTCCTTTATTTACTGCCACACAAGCTGTGCAAGTATATTAACCTTAAGACTGCTCTTTTAGTACTGACAGAAACAAATCGCTTACTAATAAGTGAAATTTCTCATTAGCTTTTACCACTAAGCTCTACGGAGAGAAAAGAGAGTCTCTCTTAAAACCAGCAAGGAAATTATTGTAAGCTTTACTGAGTTGATCTTCAGGTTTTAAGAACTATGAAGTACAAGAAGTACTTTTTTTTTTTTCTTTAGAGACTTGTAGAAAATAATGAGAACACAGGTAAATTTACAACCAAGGTTTCGTTGTCAAGATTTTTTTCTCCCCTTTTGTTTGCAACTGAAAAAATAAACTACCTAAAATCATCTTTCAGAGATAACAAAATCTTTGCAAATTTGAATTAAATTGAGTGAATGAATTTGACAGGTTGAAATGAGGAAAAAATATCAGAAACATAGAAACCTTTGCTTTCCATATTTTCTAGTCAAACCGCATAGGTTTCTCATTTTAAAATGTTTCCATTCAAAATGCTGCTAAAGCCTTTTTTAAGCAGCAAGAATTTTAGTGGATTTTGCTTTTGAGCAATTTGAACGCTTTTACCATTGTGTTGTTTGATCCCTAAGTATATAAATTCCATAACATTGATTCTTTAGATTATGTATTATGACACAACATTTGCATAACCCTGAGTAACCAGCAAAGTCATGTTTACTGCGAACCTAATGCAGGAGCGGAATGTCCAAAGCTGGTTGCTCTCTCCTGTATCCACTCCTCTCTCAGCAGTTCCTCATCACTACCCAAAAGCACTGCAAAACTGTGAAGCTCTCCATAGACAGGGCATTCTAATGAGCCTGGGCCCTCTGATGATGCAAATCTGGTGCAATACTTGTGGTGTTGCTCCCCAGGGCTGCTCCCAAGGCAAACTTCTGTGGAAAGAGTCATAAAAATGCACGGGATTGTGGCTTCTAAGAAGACAAAGCCACACCTTTCACCACCAAGATGGCAGTGCCCAAGCTTTCAGATCCCTGAAGTCTCTCTAGTCAAGCACGTCAAACTCTTTCAGTTTAAGCCTATTTATAAATGGCTGCTTCCACCATTACAGCAGCAGGACAAAGAGATGCACCAACATAGGCAAAGATGACTACTTTTTGTCAAGGAGCATTGGCAGGACTGGATGTCCAGGGCCTTTACCTTCAGCCTCTTTCACCTCACTTTGTTGCAGAAATTATTTCATACAGCCTCTTTCACAAAAACTGATGGAGATCTCTATGGAACTTTTATTTAAGAAAAATAACAAAAGCAATATTCCTGGCAAAGAAAATTAAGGTAATTTCTGAGCCACCAAAAGGTCTAAACGTAACATTGACATTAAACCCCAATGCAGCTGTAAGCTTCCAAAATTATCTGCTTCCCAATCATGACAATAAAATGCAGGGAGAACCATCATGAGCTTATTAATGCAACATCTACAGGTCAGAACACAGGGATCACTTCCATGGATCTGACTGACTGACAAAAATGCCCAAGTTACAAGGGCTTAGGTTTGTTCAGTAGTGATTGACAGAGTGTGAAAACATGGCCAGCCCAGGTAGAAAACAAAAGTTTCTTGTTCTTTTAGGCTTCTAGTCTGAACTTGTGTTTAAGCTAAAAGAAATCAAATATGAGTTCTGTAACTCACAGAATACATATATTTATATAGATATAATATATATAAACATATAAGTAAGAAAGATGCAGCACAGTTAGACAGCTGGATAACCTGCATTCCACTCCCGTCCCCTCCAGCAAACCATTACCATATTCTGGTCAACATATGCAAAACGTTACTGCTTTTCAATCACATCTATTGAGCTTTTATACTTCTTACTTGGGGGACCAGACCCTCTTCTCCTAGAAGCTACAGTACAACGTGGGTTTTCATTTCTAGTCACTAGTATACTTTTGAAAATAAAAGACAAGATCAATTAAATGTGTCTTTCAATTCTGTGGTTCATTTCTGAAGTACTTACTTCAGAAACAGCTCAAAGTCATAAAGAATCTGATCCAGACTACTAATTTGCCACTGTAAAGTGACAACTGATGCTTCTGCGCTTCTGAGATGCATTTGGGACTCCAATACATATTTAAACATCCTTCGAAACATCTGTTCCTTGTAGTTATTCCATCACTTTTCCAATATAAACTCTGGGTATGTTTTTGTTTCTCTTTTGTATTTACCTTATCCTCTATCCACTAAACTGAGAGCTCAAAACCACAACAGAACCTGAGCAAAAAACAGGCATCAAAGCAGTGAAAATATTATTTTTGAAAGGTCAGAATTTCAACAGTATCAAAAAAGCAGTAAAAGGGTCTTTGCCTTTCAGATTCCTTGAGCACCTCTCCCCTTCCTCCAGACCTCTTATACCAATTCAGGTGAACACACAAGGCTTCATTTTCACAGTTTCTGTATGTTTCTTCACATCTCCCAGAGCAGAAGTATTCTTACACTTCTTCACTTTCATAAGAATAGAATAGTTGAGTACACTCAGAAAAGTGGAGTAAGACAGAGTGTTTTAAAATGTATATACAGATTATTTAACCATACAAGCTTTTTAAAGCATCAGAGTTTAAAACAACTTAGTGAGTCTTGAAAACAAAAGAAGTGTCTCTAAAAGTGTATGTATCATTGATATTATTGGAAGGAGGGTCCTTCCTCTCTAAGAAAAGGCTAATCCCTAAATATTCTTATGAAATATTTATGAGCAGTTTGAGGTTTTTTGCTGTCAGGACAGCTGCATAAGGCAGAGCTTGGGAAGAAAGTACAAAAAAAACTGCACACTTCTAATGAACTTCAGACTCATGTATAAAGAACGACAAACGACAGCATGGTATGGCAAGTTATTGCTCAAGGAATTCAGGGAAAAGTGAGAAAATGCACAAAACACACAAGTTTAGACATTTGTAAACTCAGAGTCAAAGGAGGGGGAAAGGGTATAATTATCTAATATTTTATTAATGTTTCCATTGTTTCAACCTCTCAATATATGGAAGACCTCCACATTTCATACAGCTTTTCTAATAACAAACTTCTTAATTTATGTTTAACTTAACTATTTCTTCCAGAAAGTGACATTGTCTTGATATGTAGCCATCAGGAAATGGTGCCAATGGCTCCTTTGGTAGGCTGCTCAAAGAACTAAACCCTCTTAGGGAAAAACTTGTAATCTACTTCCAAAAAATACCTTGATTCAGACATTTCCCAAACTTGTCATCATCTCCCTTTTTATAAGGCTGTAAGATTCTTGGTCATCCTGTATTTGATGCTGGGAAGGTTCTTTCAGGCTTTTAAGTGGCTTCTCAGACCTGTCCTTTTGATATGCTAACCAGGACAGAAAGCTCTTTGAACCCTGATGTCACTATAGTGCCACCTCTGTGCCCTTCCCACAGTTTCTGGAGTTCTTACACCAGCATTGACACTAACACATTTCCCAGCATCCGTCATGTCACATTTCAAAGTAAAATCACAGCTTTCCTTCACCCAGCTGTTACACACTCAAGGGTCTCGCTTTCTGCCCTAACATTGTGTTGTTAGCTACTACTCTTCCTCATCTGCCAAACTGCAAATTAATCCCAGTCACTGGACACAGTTTCTCATTGCACAGACAGAGCACCTGCATTTCTTACTCCTAAGTGACTTTGAATATGTTTCAATTAGGTCAAATATAACATAAATGGACTGGTTAAAAGCAATATAGAACACTCAGTATCAGCACTTTATTTTCCTTGTTTTGTGCTCCTCCAAATGGTGGCACACAAGCATTTTAAGAGCAGCGATTTTATATGAATTTTCAAAACTCTAATGATAATCCTTAATAACACTTTTAAGTGCTGTTCCCTGCAGCACTGGAAGCATTTCCATTCAGGGATGAGTCTTCATTGACGGTCTTTCTGAGAACAGGCAGTTCTACTCCCTTTATTGTGTTGTATGATACATTACACAGTTCTTAACAAAGCTATTATGACTGGAAAAAATATCCAAAATAATGAAAGCTCTGTATGTTAGAGCGCCAAGGGAAAAATCCTGTTCTCTCAGAAATCAAGTAAAGCCTGGGAAAGTTCTTTGTTGAGAGCAAGAGCAGACACAATCTAAAAAAAATTAGACCCCAACTCACTCCTATATTGCTACACTCACAGAGGAAATTAATTTGCAGCAATCAACAGCATCTTTTCTTCTAATCCAAGGTAACAAAAACCTGTGCAATCAATGCAAAATCTATGTAATCTGAATATTATATGACCAAAACCTATTTATCAGGAAAAAAATTATATGTCAAAATATTAGCTGAATTTATGTAATCTGAATAATATCTGAACAAAAAAATCTATGTGATATATTAGTCAACTGAGAAGATTTTTAGTGGATTTAACTAAAATGGCCATTAGCATTCACAAATATAGACAACAAGCCAAGGCAAAATAGCAGCTTACTTTGAAAAACAAAACAAAGTGAAGGAGATTAAGCCACAATTATTTATTTCTAAGTATTACTTTACAGCTGGGACAAATACATGACCATATTAATGGATCATCATGCAAAAAGTATGATATTTGGCTGAAAGGTGATGTTTAAACATAATTGTGCAACAAAATACACAGCACAAGATAAAAACAAATAGACCCCCTTCTACCATTTAAAGGAAACCTAATTTAAGTGAAAACCTTATGAGAAACAATGAAAGTCAAAGTGTGGTCCTGTGAGGTTGAGCGTTGCTGCCTGGCCCTTCTCACCATCACTCATCTTAGAAGTTTTTACTGAACAGATAAACAGGAGTAGGAGGCAGCCTTATTTACAACACATTCAGTCAAAGATAGGGTGCAGATCAGTGCACCACTTAAAACAGGGAATGTCTATCGACTGCTCTCTGCTTCTCTGGTGACTCTGGCTGCTCTTCCCTTGTAAGCATCTTCCAAGACATGAGAGAGCCCTGCTGATTCAACATGACAATCGTCCTGGTTTCATGGAGCAAAAATAAAACTAAACCTCTGGAGCATGTTACCCGTCTCCTAAGTATGAGAAGATGTGGGACCCAATGTTGTTTCCAAAATTTATTTCACCATTTAATAATGAAGATTGTTAGAGTTGCCCTGAATCCTTAGCAGCCCTTCTGAATTTTAGAGCCCCGAATCTTGCCAGCAGCACATCTGCTTTGTGCAAAAATGGATGTGTGAGAAGGCAAAGAAAGCAATAATCTGGAACTATGTAAGAAAATTTAGTTTTAATCTTATTTTGACTGATTATAGCTCATTGTTGATACCTCCAACAGTGGGTTACAAAAAAAAAGTAAATGCGTTCATAATCTCTTGCTATTGCATAAAAGTAATGTCATTTAAGTCCTCTAAGATCCCCCAAGAAACCAACAGTAGTACTGGGAACGGGAGACACAGTCTTTGCTAGACTGCAGAGCACTACAGGCAGCATCTATCGCCCAGTGGGGTTTGACTCATGAAAACAATCATGTTAAACTGTCCGGAGAGTCCCTTCACCAGGCACTTTCCAGGATGCAGTGAACATGCAGTCCATGTACTTTGGTAGCCACTATCACACGATTTTCGGGTGCAAAGTCACCCGATAGAAGGACAGAGATTCTTCCTATCCTGTAAATCCTCAAACTGTTTATTGCCAGTCTGATACTCCTGTCACAACCCCATACAACTGAACTGGGGGTTTAATTTATGTGGCGGAGCATTAGCCCCAACAACTACTGTCCATAAAGCAGGAGTCCAGCTGAATTCCCTGCACAAAACACAGGGCTGCTGCCTGGCAGCTGGAACAAACCAAACCACTTTGATGTGTTTTACGTGTAAACTCAGGGTAGCTNATCAGGAGTGTTTTTAAGTCCTTTTAGAGCACTCTCTTCTCAAGGAAGCTGCACTTAAAATGTCCCGTTTTATGCTTAGTGAGCTTAACATGATTAGCAATTGCATTAACATAAATTCAAAGTGAATCCAATCATTTCCAATGAGCCATTTTACTTTGACACTAAACAGCAGAATTTGCCCTTTTATTTGGTAACTGATTTTTTAAAAATAAAAGAAGCATGAGGTGAGGACTGCAATAAATACTTATTTCTTCCTTACATCATGAAAATTATATATATAAATTAGAGAATAGTACAACATTCCCTGGCAAAAAAATGTGCATGCCTATGGTCACAGAGCACAAGATGAAGTCATGGGATGAGCCAAACTCTACAACTTCTCAGAAATAAATTTTTACTGCTCCAACTACTCAAGAACATGTTCCCAAAATTCAGGAAACATACTGCTAGTTATCTCCTCCAAGGTACTCAGTTCCAGTGGATTTCAAAATGAATATGTGAGCAGAGAAATCTATTCTTCACTTGGGGCATTAGGAGTTAATAAAATAGGTACAAGTATCTTAATCAATATACTGCAAGTTAAAGTATGTTAAGCATCAAAGGTAGGACCATTCAGAAGGAGAGGGTGAGACCCACGACTAGATATAGGCTATGATATCTGAACGAGCTCTCACTCTTTATATGAAGAGAACTCAGTGCTTATTCTAGAATGCATCTCTTCAAGGCTACAATGCTGAAATCAGTTTGAGGATTTTCCTATGAAAGGTCTTGTTTCTTCTCTTCATCAACCATCAGGAGAGACCAGGGAAGAGGTCTCAGACTCAGGTGTGGAGATTACCGGAGAGAATTAATATTGTGAGAGAGGAGACAACAGACCAGGGAAAGGCATTCTTGGTTGGATGCCAGGCACTAATAAAAGAGGTGACAAGCCTCTCTGAAAGTATTTTCTCCACCTGTGGATCAGTCTCGTCAACTCCAGATAAAAAACAACCACATTAATTTCAACTCAAACAAGACCTATGTCATAGTTAGTTAAAAAACAGGCATTTGTTCATGGCTCAAGCATTTTGTAATGAGATTTAACATGACCTAACTTTAGACTTGCATTTGACTTCCCACCCTTCAGTTTCTCTAGTTCCTTCCTCTCCCTCATTACTTGAAAGGGAAGAACATTAGATAAAAATCTTATGTATAAGAATTCTCCCCACATTTCCAAGGAGGACACAGGGGACTTTCTTGCCTTTGGTTGTGCCCATCACTTTTTTTCATAAATATTTTGCAATTATAATTGCTTAACCATATTACAGCATTTGACGAAGCTTTTTATGCTGCTCCAATATCTTCTTTCATAGTAATAATTTATGTTCTTGTACATTGGCATGGATGTACTTCTATGTACATACAGCGTGTGACTGAAGTGTTAAACATTTTAACTAATGTGATTATTCTTGAAAAGGAAAGGTGCTGTGCATACCCACCATGGGAACAGATATTTAACCACAATTACATCCCGTTGAATAATTTCCTCTGAAAAGAGCTCTTTAGAAATCATTAGCCAAAAAGGTCTTTTTGCAGTTTATATTACCCACCACGACCAACAGAATAACTGCCTTCTCCATCACTCCAGCTCCCCTGGCTGCTGACTAATATTGTCTGCAGCACGGGCAGGACCCACACTGCCCACAGCTACATCTGGAAAGCAGGCTGCAGAGAAAACAATCATTTGAGAACCTAATTCCAGCAATTCAGCACTACCATTTATCTGGGACTTGAGCAATATAGAGCAACAGTGGAGACAGTCAAACACATACCAAACTCTAGGACCATGAATATAAAGGATAGGTTTGCCCCCTGAATTGTGAACATGCAAAGTCAGTTTCCCAAAGCACAGCTGCTGTGCTACCGAAAGAGCAGGTAATAGGAACGCTGCAGAGCAGCACTCCATGCTCCCATAGGTTTCTTAAAAGCAGCTGTACAGTGCTTGTAAGGTTTCTAGCAAGCACACTTAGTTCACAAGGAAAATTTGCCAGGCTTACTAGCACAGAAGCCTAGGGCAAAGAGAGAATAAATGGAAACTTTCAAATACACACAAGAAAAAGGTGAGCAAAAACTTGAAAGCTTGATGGGATGTAAATTCCCTCCTTTGTCCTCAAGGACAGCATATAAACGTGTATGTTACAGCCCATGTGATCAGACACTCTCTCAAGAACCATAAACAATGGAGCGATGAGTCATTATCAGGCTGGAATTGCATTCAGTTCTTTCCCACTGACTCACCATATGGATCACTTGCCTGGTCTTTCACCTTCCCCACTCTCTTCCCTCCCCCAGAGATCATACGTGACCCCTGCCCAAAACTGGGCAGGAGCGCTGTTTGCTGAGCACACCCCAGCCTCTGCGGGCAGTCGCCAGCAGCAGCGCGCAGGGCTGCCCGTGCCGGCGCTGAGCTCACCCCCGCCAGCGCCCCCAGCCGTGCGCCGGGGGCTGTCAGCTCCCCAGCACAGGGCTCCCTCCGCGCCCCCGGCACTGCGGGCGGGCATGACACAAACCTGCCAACCCCAACAACTTCAGCTAAGATGGAGCAAGAGTCAGAAAAGCCATTTCTGCCACCCCACCTACTAGGCCGGTAATTTCTTGAAAAGTGAAGGAAGAAGTGGGTTCCGATGGTTACACATCTTAACCCACTGCATCTAGGACAGACTGAGCTTATACATCAGTCAAAGCTTTCATCTTTCATTTAAAAGAGAAAGGTAGTTCCTAGCCTTCACAGTCGTAGAAAAAAACATGCTGAAGTTTATGACTTCCAAATCTTCAAAGGCAGATTGTAAATAAAAGTGCTGACACTTATTGCTTTTAAGCAAATCACATACTGGAGTGTGAGTCATCAACACTGGAACTAGCAAGTGCCGAGGCAATCATGTTGAGAATGAGATCATGATGCAGTAGGTGTGCAGCATTCTCTCTTCAGTCTATTCACTATCTCTATTATACAATAATAAAGAAGAAAGTTTCTTTACAGTCAATAATAAAGATTTTAATGTGCCTTCCAGTGCCTATGGAAATAATAAAAAGTACATTTCTGCTTCTCTAAGGAAGCTTTTGACACATACTTGATCTCATAAAATACTGAAGGGCATATGACGTATTCACATGAATAAGACAAAAGGCTTCATGGTACTCATAACGGTAAAATTAAGAACGTGCAAAGGTTGAGGTCCTAGATTTTAAAACATTGGAACTCCAGTCTTCCTTTTATTGATTGTAAACTGTTTACAAAGGGATGCTCCTGTAGGTAGGGGGCTGTAACAAAAGGGGCAAGAAAAGGAAATTACATATTTGTACTGCAGAGTTAGTCATGGGGTTACATCAGTTTAATAATTCAGGAGACATTTTGTACACATATCAGGTTGGCTTGAAATTAACTTCTACTTTAGTTAACTCTGTGAATAGTGATTTCAATTTTGAATGACATGCACGTATTTTTCTACTGAATAATTGCAGAAACTATCACTTTCAGTATTCAGTGCCAGTGTTCTGCTGTTCACGATGCAGGACTTGTCAATTCTGCAAGCAGCAACAACTTAGGTAGTCACAGGAACGTTTGGATAAACAATCAAGCAGATATATTTGTTCAGCTGTCCCTTTTAAAATGTACTTACATATTTCCAACAGGTTTTTCCTCAGTTATATTACAAAAACCTCACCTATGTTAAATGTATCCAGATAACAAAGTACCATAAATATCATCAAAATTTCGAGTCTGATACCTTCATCACATAGAAACAGATCATTTACAAACACCGAAATATATTTATCATTTGCTTTAATGTCGTCATGATTCAGGCTGATACTGCATTTCTACTGCCTTTTTTTTCCCTGCTGATCTGAAGTCTACAAACAAAATGCTGCCTGCAAGATGGGGAGTTAGACAATAGGCTGCAAACAACAAAGGAAGCAAGCAGATAAGAGTCTGAAAAGAAATTATTATAATAAACACTACATTTAAAGGTGGAATCACAACATTTGGTTAATATCACTAGTATAACTTTATAGCATTAGATGTACCACATGAGAA
The DNA here is from genome assembly GCA_013396735.1 of Grallaria varia. Lineage (NCBI taxonomy): Eukaryota > Metazoa > Chordata > Aves > Passeriformes > Formicariidae > Grallaria > Grallaria varia. The sequence continues at coordinate 297,637 of VWZG01001067.1, read as the reverse complement.
GCTTGATTTTATTTTGCAGTTAGGATATAGAGTTTTTCACACTTGTCAACAAATGTCTATTTTACACACTATAGAAGTTGAATGTTACCATAGAGAGCAACTGTTCTGGTGTACCCATCTAGGGCATACTGCTAGGCTCAAGCAAAATGGACCTCTTGTTGATTGTTCAGCCAACTGCTTACCAGAAATCAGAGAAATCTCTCTCCTGTGTTACAAAGCATTGGCATGATTATACAATTTTAAAATTATCGGAAGCATTATTTCCTGTCAACCAGGTATCACACGGATTAAAATGTTGCAAACATTCCTTTAGACAACTACAGTTTGCTTTAGAACACAGAAAATCTTGAAAATCTTCTTAAGTGGGTAGCCAATTGAGTCAAGCTGCAAGTTCATATACAGAAAAATGAAAGCGAAAAACAGGAATACATGTTCCTGTTAATACCAATGTCTTAAGGCATAAAAAGTGAATAAAGAGGATAATTTCCCCCTGCCTATGCAAATTTACAATCTTCGGAACACCTGCAGTGACTTGAATTAAATCACGGCAAGCAGAGACTTCAGGATGACCCACTGGAAAATAGTCTAATAATTAAATGCGTGTGAATATATACATTTATACAAGAAATTTACATATGTGCCCCTGTGTACATACAAATAAAACGTTGTTTAAACTTCATTACCAGGAAGGAATGTTGCCTTTCAATATTCTTTTTGTCATACAAGAAACTCATTAACCTATGGCCAGCAAAACTCCAAAACCACCAATTATTGCATGTTCTTAGGTTACAAAATGCAATAATTGAATTTTTTAGAACACAGGAAAGTCAGAGCCCACTGCTGGAAATTTTTAATTTCAGCCAATGTCAGCAGATGATATGGCTGGTACTAGAAATCTCTCTTTACGCTGATCTGCCAGTTAGAAGCTGTAGCCAAGCCTTAGCTCCATGTTAGAGCTTTTAAACATTGTTACCTGGAACCCAGCATCCCCAGCCCTGACACTGTCTTTGGGCATTTCAGACACTGCTGTTCTTTGCATACCTTCAAGACTGCTCAGAGAAGACTGAAGTTCTCTTCCCTTCCATCCTTACCATGCTAACAGATTCATCTGCATATCATTTTATTCAGTTATATAATCAGCACATAAAACAATCACACTGGATTTTACAATGCCTCAGAGAACCTGCAAAGCTAGAGGCTGTTTTCTGACATCCAAGAGGTAAAAGTTACACCTCTCAAGAAAACTTCAGAAGGCTGTTGCAAGCCATGATAAGACACTGAGCAGCTGATCACAGGAATCACTTCTCTCTGCAAAAACATACTCGACATCCCCTCAGCCTGGGATTTTTCTCACCCAGTACCATCACAGTCCTATTTCCCTTCCTCATATGTTGTCACCAGTCACTTTCAGTAGAGAAAATCTCAAAACTTGAAGATGCAGCATTTTACTTGTTTTCCTTAGTTTCCAGTAGTTTCTCCTTGACAGCTTTGCAGTCAAAGAATTGCAATACTACAAGAGCAAAAATCTGCTGTCAGGCATGCAGCACTACTGCTTGTGTGGATTTCTTCCCAGCAGCTGGGAGAAAATGTTCCTTTTTGTTTAGGCAAAAAATATCAAATAGTTAGGAAATAAGGAATTAGGAAAAGTATACAAGGTTCATGCTTGAGAAACACAAGAGCACAGAGTTAGCCACTATGAAAATTCCACTGGACATGAAGTTAACAATAATTTAGATCTCTTCATTTATGGTAAGTCAGCCATTTTACTGTTGACCTACTTTGTATCAGCAGTAATTTGTCACAGTGCATTCTCCAACTGCTACTGAAAGAAAGGTTGAAACCATACATTAAGAGCATAGTGTCAAAGCAACTGATGTTAATTATACCCTGCAATTCCCTATGTTGATGAAATTGTCACTGCTAACTATTAATACAGCATTCATTGTCTAAGCCCAGCTTGCACTACCAACCCCTGAAAGCCACTGAATTAACATCCTGCTTCTCAATGTTCACATTGGAATGTAAATCTGAAATGTGTAAAAATAATCTCTGCTATTACATCAAGAATGTGTAAATACACATTCCTTTTTAGGAGAACTATTTATCTCCAGTTTCACTCTTTAAACTAAAACCAGATTTAATGGTCTTCAGTCAAGTGGCAGCTTTTGCCAGTGTAAACTATTTTCCTTAAAAATTATGGCATCAAATAGAGGAAACTTTGCAAAATGTAGAGTGCTACTTGATTTATGGAAATTCAGAAATAAGCTTTACATATACGAAAAAGAAAAGCAGTAATGTTCTTCATTGTATTCACTGCTAACCTGCACAACAAGAGATCATATTCTTGCAGCATAAATAAGCAAGGTTAATTAGAAGGCCACCTTATGCGTATTGCATGTTCATGTTCAGTGACATCTGCTTAATTTAGTGACAGAAATGTTTACAAGTATCAGTTTGAACCAACCACTCCAGGAACAGTAATCGGATTCTTTATGGTTTGCACATCAGTAAACTGTTTTGTAAGGTTCTATTGTTGCAGTACAGTTCCCCCTACTTCTAAATCATCTCTCAAGCTTTTCCTTTACCCACTTAAATGGAAGGCAGTTGAGAGTATACCTTCAAAACTGTCATCACTAAGCTAGGGTATGCAGCATACAACTCAGTATGATCCAAGAAGACTAATTTTAGGATGTGTTCATATCCTATGAACTGATCCAATATAAGATACAACAAAAGTATAAGCCAGTGATGGTTTTTTTACATCAGAAAACTGTCTCATGTTATTTCCAAATTCTTATGTAGATAGATAGAACAACCCAATAATAAGAAAATCTCGTGGCACAATGAGGCCTGTCATACAGATCTAGCAGAAAGCCTTTGCAGAGTCAGCAGAAAAGCAGAAAGCTAAATCCAGCATCACTAGTAATTGAACAAAACCCCTCTCATCTCTATTCAAACCTAAGAATGACACTAAAATCTACAAGAAGAAAAAAATTATGGTCCAAATAGCTGCTTAAGGCAGATGTACATCTCCAGAACAAGCGGGAATAAAGCACATAACTGCAAAGAGAACAGAACAACAGAGCTTCTTACAGGATACATGCAATATAACTCTCTATACGAGAGTATCATTACTAAACATGAAATATAAATGTAGTATTGAGTGCATAGGATCTGCTACCACACATTAGGACAGTGGGGGAGCATGCTGTCAGAGCAAAAAAACCCATTTGCTCCCCTGGCATAAACTAGAAAGCAACTGTACATTTTATAAAAAGACATTCACTGAATTGTCAACAAGTCTTAGCAGACTGGTCCATCATTCTGAGAAGAGCTGTAATATTAGAGCTGCGTACAGCTGAGTTTGCCCTCAGAACACCTACAGAACAACAGGATTATTCAGTGCTTCTCGAGGAAAGTCACCTAATTTAACTAACGTGCACTGGGCGAGCAGGTCTTGAATGTGCTCTCTCATCTCTAATATTTGCATTAAAATAACAGCCTTGCTTGTTGCATAATGGCACCTTAAATGAAATTCAAAAGTGACAAGCATTTAGCTTAGTGTGCTGTTTGTTCTACCTGCAGCAAAACACAGGATTGGCAATAGCCTCCTTTTGGAGACACACTCCATTTCTCTCAGGAGTCCTTCTTATGCCCACAGTATGCTAAGTACTTCGAAAATCAGACAAGGGCACATTGTGTGCACATTGGGGTATATTAAATTCTAGCTGGAAGAAGTCCCAGCAACTCTGAGGACACAGGTTGTACCTACTACTAGTTATAGCTGCAGTTAAAAATCATGCCATGAATTAAAGCACCTTAACATAACAGGACTAAAATGTTAACCATCTAAGGGAGCAGGCTCTCTTGGTTCAGTATCACATGCCAGTCTCACAGATGGAACACTTGCTCCCTCACAAAGCTATGCTTAATTTATAAAAAAAAAAACTACCAACAGCTGATGCTTTCATAATGTGCATAGCTCACCTCAAAGACCAACTATACAGCTACCCCTTCTGATACTGTTCTTGCTGTGCAGCAGAACAGACTAGGCAGCACCATGATATACCAAGCATAGTTCAGTCAGCAGTGAGCTTCATAAAAGTTTAATATAGCTTTACAGGAAGCCAAGCTCAATGTTTTTCTTTCTACTCAGACACACTTCTGCTGTCTGCGGACATGTAACACATCAGAAATGTCTTTGAGTACTCCTTCTGCTTGAATAAATTTCTTGCTTACAGACTTAACAAGTGTCACCTTAAAAGTCATAGAATTTTTAAGGTAACAAAATGTGAACCTAAACTGTGGCCCTATGCATGCATTATACCTGTACTTTAAAGCAAGCTCATTCTGAAGCTTTGGTAATAGATCTGTTACTGTCAGATCCATACTGAGCAAGGTCTTTAAAGTCCACTGCTTCAGGAGCACTTAGGCTTCCACCAGTCTATGCCAGAAAGCCATAGTGCTAGAGAAGCCCTAGTAATACTTTGAAGTGCTGAATATCGACATACATATGCAGATCATGGTAAAAAATCATATTTGTAAAACTGAACTTTCAAAAAAAAAAAAAAACGAGGAGGAAATGGGTAAAAAAAGCTGGACAGTTCAGTCTCATGTTTTGCTTATATATAATCAGCTATATTACAGATCAGACAACAGATATGAACAGGACATACAACACATTACTACTGTCACATTGTAAAGGCTCATAGTGGAGCTCATAGGAGCTGCAACAAAGCATGGCAAGTCTGAAGCTCAGTTCTACACATAGCTCACAAGGTTGGTTGGCAAGTAATGATCACTTTCTTTCCATTCAGAGCATCAGCAGCAGTTCTTGTAACTGAATGACCAAGTTGGGTAGGCCTTTTATTAAACACAGAAAAAAGTACAGAGGAGATAAGGAACAGAAGTCTTGAGTTTTACTCTAGCCCTTTAACAACTGTAAATAAAGTGGTAAGGAATTTCTCTCAAGTGTAACTAACAGCTGTGCTGTATACAAAGGACATTAGTGTGGTGCTTAAGTGAATCACATCTCCACATCATTCATTAACTATGAATACATACATAAGTATGGGCTTCTCACTTTGCCTCAGCCAACCCTTTAAGTCTGGGAAAAAAGATCTACATACCTTTTGTTGAATCCAATCTTAATGATTTCTAAAGTGAAAGTCTTGCATCTGAAGAAAGCAACAGGCAGCAAGCTGCTCTTAAGGCTAAGGGACACTTGTCCCAGAAACTCTTATTGAGCAGGGAATCCATCAGGGAAGAACTGTGAACTTGTGAGCAAGTAGGTCAAAATGGACATTTAGGTTTGCTAGATCCTTCATCAGGAAGCCAAGTAAACTTTAATCCTCTGGATTTATTCAAGTCATCTTTGGTGGACGTTATTTCTGTACCTTTTCCTCATATCCTGGAATTACTGGCCCTGGAGTTATTTCCACATTCATTGATTTTAAAAGGTTTAAAGTGACATTGTACATCATTGGGTTCCCCTGAACTTCCCAAGCATTTATATATGAGGTCTTCATTAATCCAGGTCTGTACCAAGTGTTCCCTAGCATCAGGGTGCCATTGATGTTCTTAAGTCTTTATAGTACCTATTTTATTTCTACTGTGAGACAAAAATAATTTAACTGATCCTATGTAATCACGACAAGAGATTAATTAAAATGCCAAGATAGGAAACAATTTATTATAGAGAGAAGAAAAATTTCTCATCCAAAATATAGAAATCTGTACAACTTTGCCACAATCAATATACATGAACTGTACAAATTTACACCAGTTCATAATTTACCAAATAAAAGATGACTAACAAAGTTCACAAAATAGATGATGGTTTGTGGAAAAGACTTTTACCCAATTAAGAACAAGGAAATTACAAACCAGACCTCCACTTTCTAAAAATAAGAAGTTTACTCAGTCTTAGAAAACTACAAGCTAGCAAATGTACAGATAGCTGGCTGGTGCTAACACCACAGTTCAGACAGTGTCTTTATATGGTCTTTTTAAAGCCTGTTGCCATGGCAGATTCTGATCACTTGCTACTTTTGAGGCCAATGTAAAGAAAGATCTGACCATTTCCCCAGGTCATTCTTACTAGTTTATCTTATGTACATTTATACATATTTGTAAGTGCTAGGTAAAAGTCTGAAAAATAAAATTTCCAGTACTATGGTGTTCATAAGTCTTGTTACTGAGCTGCCAAAAATGCTAACAATTAATAAATGTAATAGTGCAAATTTACTCTGCAAGACCTAGTGCAGAGAATCACTTTATAAACACAGATTGGGGTTGAAAATTGGTGTAGAAATTAAGTAAGATGCCTTGGAGAAGCTGACCCTTCCTAGATCTTCTTACTCCCTAGCAAGTTGCAATCATTTTGACTCACAGGCTATTAAATCACTGAAAGGTACTGTCCAAACTATGGCACTGTCACTTTAAAGTATACCATTCTAACGTGTGCCAGATCTTCACAGCTGTGACATGGTTTAAATTCCATAATCCATCCCCAGAGGTGCCCACCCAAAGTAAAAACCAAATTTATCCATCCATTTTAAGGTGATCCATCCACAGACTATATCTTAACCTGATACAGTCATCATATTGTAGCTTTTGGAAGGGCTAGTTCTGCCCAAGAGAAGTTCCTCCTTACAGCTTATTCTGCTGTCTACCATTTGCATGTTGGTGTTATTTTGGCTACCTCCTGCTGGTGCAGCTTCATACAGCACACAGATTGAGCCATCCTCTCCAATGCGATAGGACACTTCATACGGGTCAACCCATAGAGTGAGTTCGCTGGGAAGAAGCTGAAACAGTTCCTGACTGCTCAATCCAATCCGCTGTGCTGCCTGTCCAATGAGAGGATCCATTTTATGGTTGATCCGGATACATCGGTAACCTGATCCCTTGCATGGCTTTTCTGGGAACCAGTGGTGTTTATAATGTTCTATAAAATAAAAAACAAATATTATCTTCCTTAGTTCTGCATTCAAAGATACATGCAGTGATTACTGTTCTTGTGCAAGTTTCACACCTCAAGATGTTAAAAATCTTATTATTTTAGCATCAAGTGACCGGAAAGTTCATCACAGGCTTTAGTTCTGCTGATGATTTACGTAAGTGCAGCGTCCCGCGGGAAGCACTCACATACAAAGTTACTGTTTTGTGCTACTGTTTACAAAGAACATTGTCCGCCATCTGAAAGGAGTGAAATGCAACTTCCCGGCATTCACAGAAACAAATATAAAAAGACAGAAATTACTACATACATACCAGAAAAAGTCAAGGGCTTCAAAACGTTACAAACCAGAAAGGAAAAAAAGCACCTTTCCAGCATCCTCTGCAGATCACACCCTCGCTTACCTCCGCACATTCTGAAAACGCCCAAAAATAACTAGGGAAGGAGCTGGGCAGCATTTACCGACTGACTCAAGCTGTATTTCACCACTGCTCTTCCCAGCCTGTTTTCCATGGCGAGAAACCAAGGACTTCACTTACCTCCGGAGTTTTATCCCACCCAAAACCCTATCGGTCTGAGGCTACCTGTAGCCGCTATCAAGCCCACCGAGACAGAGGCTCGGGATTACAAAACCCACAGGGTAGCAAAGAAACCCCTCGGCATTTCTTCCTGACCGGGGCTGGGGGGCCGCTAAGAGACACTTCCAGAAAAAAAGGGAAACCGACATTCATCGCCCACCGACGAATTTTACTTGAGCCAAAAAAAGCAACTTCGAAGCGTTTTCCCTTCTGGAAAAGGGGCAGTTTGAGCCCTTGGAGCGGAGCTCAAGGCTGGGCTCCTCGAAAGCTTTGTCTACGGCGCCCAGGACGCTGCGCGTGTGCGGGGGGAGCTGCCCGCGCGACGCCCGAGCCCCTTTTGTTTACAGCCCGCTCCTGCCTCCCCTCAGCCGGGGGCCGGCTCCGCACGGAGGGTGCCCGCAGGGGCCGACCCGCGGAGCCCCGCTCGGCCCCCGCACCGCCCCTACGGCGACTCCAGAGCCTCGGAGGGGCCGACCTTGCCCCTTTCCCGTCTCTCCAGCCCCCGCGGGGCGCGCTGCCTCCCGCAGCCTCACCGGGCCCGCCCGGGCAGGCGGCCGAGGCGGGGAGCGGCCCTCACCTGCCAGCAGCTCCTGCAGGCACTGGCTGAAGGTCTGCAGCTGCCGCTCGTTCATCAGCCCCTTGGTCCGCAGAAACTTGGAGATGAAGCCCACGGCCGCGGCGATCTCACGTATCATGCTGGCCCGCGTGTACAGGGCGGGATGCATGGAGGCGGCGGCGGGCGGCAGCCAGCTCTCCGGGGCGGCCGGCGCTGGGGCGGGACGGGACGGGCCGGGCGCGGGGCGAGCGGCGCGGGGGCGGTGCGGCTTTAACTGAGTGCGGAGCAGGCGGCAGAGCCCAGATCACATCCCGGGGGCGGCAGCCTCCGCCTCCTCTTCCTGCGGCAGGGGGGCGGCAGCAGCAGCGGCGGCCGCGGCAGCGCTCCCCGCATTTCCTGCGGCGAGGGACGAAGGGAGCTGCGGCTCGCCCGGCGCCTCTTATTGCCGACGAGGGCCGGAAGTGGCGTCAGGCCGCCGAGGGCGTGTCGCCGCCAATCAGGCGATCGNCGTGCTGCGGGAGTCCTGTGGGTGGGGCGCGCGCCGTCTGTGCCTGGCCCGTCCCGTCAGCGGCGCGGGGGCGCGTGAGCGGGCGGGGCCTCCCCGCGCGCCGCCGAGCGCTGTATCCGAGGAGAACGCGGCCACGTCAGCCGCGGGGGCGGGCGGAGCGGGGGGTGTCTCGGGGCTGGGGTAGAGGGTGCTGCGAGCCCGTAGGGGCGGCCGCCGCAGGACGTGGGTGCTCTCAGAGCCGTGTTTGTGTGTCCCCGCAGGCAGCGGAGGCGATGTGTCTGTGCCCCCGCTGCTCTGTCTCGGTGCCCAGCGGCCCCGGAGCCCGGACGTTTGTGAACGGCGGTTGTCAGACCGTGCCCACGTCGCGGTCTCCGCCTGGGCACCTCCGTGCGGAGCAAAGCCCTTCCCTGGGCCCCCGGAGCCCCCGAGCCCCTGGGCGCAAAGCGAAGGCCGCGCTCCTCGGCGGGGCAAGCGCCGTCCCACAGGCCACTGGCCCAACCTCAGCCCTGGCCCTTTGCTGACACCTCAGATACAACGCCTGGTCTTTACACGCCTCTCGAGCTCACTGCTCAACAGCATTGTTCTCCTTTCAGACTGCACTGTTACCCCGGCTTTTCTATCGCTTACAAAGGGAAAAGCCCCTGAGTGGAGAGGAGGGCTGATGTACCAGCTGGTGGCTGCCAAGAAGAGTGTGAGTCTTAGACTTCCCAGTGCTGTGTCTCCCTTTTCGCAAAACGAAAGGGGAGGTGAAAGAAGCAGCAGAAATACTTTTTCTCCTTTTTTTTTTTTCTNTTTTTCCCTTTTTTTTTCTTCTTTTTCTTTTTTTTTCTTTTTTTTTTTCCTGTTAATTAAAAACACAAAAGTGCAGCTTTGATAGAAAGCTTATTCTTTCCCAAGGACTTGTGATCCTGCCCTCATGCAAAGCTGCAGATGAAATACAGCCTGATGCTTCTTTTTGCATGTGTGGTTCTTCCAAAGATCAGAAGGTAGCCCAATAAAGGCACACATAACACACAACTAAATACTAAGATTTCTTTTTGGTTAAAATAATTCAGTAATGAAATATATAAAAGTACACATCTGAAATAATTTGCATAAAATATGGAAGTACATTGTTTTTGCTTATCTAGTGTGACAGATGTAACTGTATAGTGCTTTTGGTCTTTTCTCTGCACACAGAATGTATTCTATCTTAGGTTGCCAGCATCAAGGGACTCTTTCTTTGACACTATACACAAGGGAGATCTGCAAAACACCTTCAAAAGATAATCCCGACTGCTTAAACTCTCAGCTTTACTGCATACTAAAAATCTTGGTGTGGGTTTTAGAGCACTGTCTCATCTATTTGCCCCCCTCCCTAACTTCTGAGTATTACATTAGTGATCTCTGTTCTATGAGAAGGGAAGAGATGCCAACCTGGCCTGTCCTCTTGCTGCTCCTAAAGTGCCAGACATCCTTCCTTCTCAGTGTTTCTGCAGCATATGTGAGGTATATCCAGAGCTATTTCTGCTCTGTCCATAGGTTCAGACCTTGAAGCAGCAGATGCTTCTCTCCCCCTTCACAGCAAAATTCACCATCCTACTGAAAACTTTCACTTATCTTGTGCAAAAACAATGTTAGAGCATCACAATTACAGGAAAATTAACTACTGGAAATACTTCAAAAAGCAAAAAAAAATAGTGTAATGTGTGCCACCTTTGCTTGGACTTGAGCTTTATTATCTGGTCCACTTTTTCATCTCTTCTACTTAGTTCCAGCCAGAATCAAATGCTCAGAAGGAGTTTTAGGAACTCCTGAGTTGATAAGTGGTCTTATGTAGTAGCACCCCAAAGCATGAGGTTTAAAAAGCTATCCCCAGCCATAACTACTACGGAGAGGAAGGCTGTTCAGTTTTGAATAATCTCCCTTGAATTTAAGAACATAATGTAGCCACATGCACCTCATGTCACACTCTTTTTTTTTTTTTAATCTTTCTAGACCATCAAAGTTTCCCTCTAATATCTTGCAAAGTCAATAAGTTCTGAAGTCTTTAGCAACCAAGTAGTTTTCATAGTTCCTATTGACTCCAAATAGTTACAGCATGTATAAAGAGGGTCTTCTCTATGGAAAGGGTAAGTGGCTGTGGATACAGATCCAGCCTACCAGTGAGGAATGAACTACCTTGGTTTTCATTGCTTGCAGCTAGCAAGCCATTGAAGTGTAACTTCAAGGCCAAGGCTCCATGAAATGCCTGCCAGCAGGACCTCATCCCTATCTGTGGGAGGGAACAAGGTAACTGGAATTGCTGATGCAGAGAACTTGTTTTCCCAGTCTAGGCAAGTCCAATTCCATCTCAGTGCTGTGCTGGGATAGCAAAGGATCTGACTTTTCCAGTTGGTGAAATGCTCCCAAAGATCCTCATCTTTATAGTATGCAGGCTCTTATCAATGAGAAAGGCTTTGGCATATAGCTCACAGGATCAGGGAAAATCAACTTCCCTTGATAGGTCTTCAGTGGAGAACATCAGAGAAACTGGCCATACCTTAGCCTGTTGCTGGTACCTTAGATTTCTGCCCCTGTGCCAGTGTGGTTCTGACCTATTATGTTGCTCTGAACTTCTTTGTCACCTGTACATTTTGAGATATATGAAGTGGTTTGTTTTCTTTTCCTCTAGCCAGGCCCCAGCTGTCTCCTTCCGTCTCTGCAGCTCCAGACACAGAGGAGGCAGTTTGCCTGGTTAATAGTGCAAGAAAGTCACTGATACCTTAATGGCAGGGTGCTGAAGAAGATAAATGTAAACATTTAACAATTGCCTTATTCAGCCCATCTGATACTCTGAATGAAGCAGAGGCCCTAGGGAGAGAAAATAAAGAAAAAGAGTATGTGATCATGTAATTAAAGACTGGATCATAATGGATATGCACGGGAGGGTTGAATTAAGGTTGTACTGGCAACACAGCTTCTGATATTTCCTAATTTTTAAGCAAAACAATGCAACCTTTACAACATTTCTGTCATGTAGTTTTTCAGGAACTGTTTCTTGGTATTGGTTTGGAGAGAGACTAGCACTTTGTGAGTTCTGTCATAATGGAAATAAGTAATAGAAATATACTTTTATCTGTGCCACACACACACATACACACCCTGCAACTATTGCAACATGCTCTTTTCACAGCTTTTTCTCGAAGGAGGCTACCAAGTGTTCTCTGTAGTGAGTGGGAATATTGAAGAGTTCAAAGGAAAAGAATTAGAACTACCTGATTTTTAAAAAAATTGTTCTGGTCTTAGTGTCTGAATTAATATATATTTGTTTATGATGATAAAGACACTACATATTCAGCATGGAATTTTTTTCCCTGTTTGGCAAATTATTCCTGATAGAATAAGGAAGTGCAAGAAAGTGTGAAAATGTTATAGGCTTTTTATGTGGTATCTTGTTAAAACCTTTCAGTGTAGAGAAGCATTAGGTCTGTGCTCATCCTGTTTCACTGTCAGTTCTAGATAATGTTTTGCACTGTTTGCCATTGACCTAATAAAGAAGTAACAGTTGCTGTATATGTGCCTTAGATTGGCATAAGCTTTCTCTTACCTGTTAGCTGAGGAGTACTGTTTGCAATGCACAAAATACAACAACAATCCGATCTATGCATAGACTTTATTTTTAGTGTGGGTTGATGTTATTAAAATGCCATGTTATTTTTCTCATTTGAGTGTTTGAAAATGTATAGCAAGGGATTGCTTCTTTCTGCAGAAGAAAGCTTTCCTTGGGATGCTTAAAACAGTTTTTTATTTTTTAGCCCTTTTCAGTCTTAGAATATGCAGTGGCAGCTGTAGTGACATTAAGTTGCTCTTCCAGGAGGCAGATGTAACCCAGAGTCTGTAGCCAACCCTGCATGTCATGCTGCTACTCACAGGACCCCATGGTCTGGTGGTGAGTTTACACCTTGTTGTGTAGAGTTTTCAAGCAGGCAGTCCTCAAGCTACAGTTGTGATATGACAGTCCTTCTTTGGCTGCATGTCTTGGATTCAGACAAAGACAGCAGCAGCTAGCCCCCCTCACTGCTGTGTGAGTGCCCTTATCTGCCTCTCAAGGCGGATGTTGGCCCTAAGGGTGTTTTTTTTTTGTTTGTTTTTTTTTCTCTATAGCCTTGAGACCACGGTGTCATTCCTATTGTGTTGCCACAAGAAATGTTTGGACTGCAGCTCAAGCCCAGACTTGGGCTCAGAAATGTCTTATGGATCCAGCCTACTTGCAAAGCGGCACTCTGCAGTGAGATGGGGAGAAGGGCTTTTCAACTCGGATTGTAAGCCTTTCTCTCAACCCAGCGCTGCAACCTGAACCTAAGTGCAGTGTTGTAGCAATGAGTGTTTCATCCTGAAAAAGTGTGGGGGTGAAGAAGTCAGACAGGAGGAGTCTCACATGTGCAAGGATAAGATAGACTGGTATGAGTCAGAGAAAGGGCAAAAGTCTGATTTGTGACCACACTGGGAACCCCTCTCTCCCTTCAACATGCCCATGCTTACATGTGAACACACATGCATGCATTCTGTATTTGTAAATTGGTCTATCAGGCAATGAATTCCTCAAAGCATTTCTCATACAAGTAGAGTCCTATTTGAGCAAGTGAGGCAGGTCCTGTATACCAAAGTCCCATTCTACACTTCCGGACAGGAATTGTTGGACGAACATTTCTGCAACCGCGGAAAGCTTAGGAGGGACAAGGGGGAACTGTCAGCATTGGTTGTAACTATGGCACTTTAATTTCAGGAAAACCAGCTCATGACATCCTAAAATGACAAAACTGCTGCCCTTACTCCATACAAAAAAAAAAAAAAAATGGGAGAGAAGTTTGATTTCAAAGGCGCCACTCACTAAGAAGACATTCCTTGTAGCAGCAGAAACCAGAATCTGTCCAGGACAGCTTCAGCAGAAGGCTTTTCTTATGCTATTGCTTTGAGTTCAGCAAACAACCTGTGACAGCAGGCACATGTAGAAGATAAAAAGCAAATTCAGAACTTAGCATTTTGGTTTCCTTATAATTTTGTAATTTTTTTCAGTGGGATAGTAGATGGAGCACTTGTTTTTAACAAAGCAATCATAGTTTGGTTCCAGTAAAACCAAAACTTTAAGAAGACAATAGAAACAGATTATGTGCAAACTTATCAATAGAAATCCTACAGAGTCATACATAACCATTCTTACATATCCATTTTGTCCTGGTTTACACAAAAATTCTGGTATCCACCTTTACTTTTCTCAAAATATGCCTTTGGGGCTCTTTGGTGTTTTGCCTTCTTTAAAGAAACTGAATGGCTTGTGATTAATGGCTCAAACATTTGACCACATGCAGCGACCACCCTAGTGCTGTAAGAGACTGGACTGTTGGTGCTGATGGCTCAATAAGCAGAGGGCTTTGACAATAACATGCAGAGCGGCCACCCAGGCCAGGGGCTGAAGGTGTGCACATCTGGCACCTCAGGCTACATACTGAGTTTTACACAAGGGAAGGAGGGAGGCAAATCCTGCAAGGTGGGGTAGTGTTTCTTTTTCCTTACACAGATGACTCAGCTGTGATAACTCCCCAGAACATTTGCACCTAGCCCGAAGGTATTTATCTCTTGTCGATGAGCCATAATGGGCCATAGTGGACTCAGCTGCACCCGCATAAGAGATCAGCTGCAATATATTAGCAGGTGTCAGAGACTCCCAAGGTATCCTCTGATTCACGGTATTGCATCATCCAGGGTAAAACTCCCCATCCCAGGAGAGGTACCTGAGGCATTCCCACCTGAACTTGAGTATGTATAGCTCTGAGTTTTGGGGTTTGTCTCACCATCTAGGGCTTCCACCACCACCTTGAAGGATCCAGACTGCGACAGACCAACAAACATCAAAACTACAACAACCCAGCGTTGTTACTGGATCCAACGGGTGTCTTGTGGGCCCTTCCAGTCACTGAGGGAACTGCAGCCCTGCTTCAGGTGCCTGTACCAGCATCCCAGCCTCACTCTAGCCCCATGCAAGTGCCTGCTGGTGTCAAATCCCAGCTATCTGCTGTTTCCTGCCAGTGCTGACTCTGCAACTGTTCCTGTCATGTTTTCCAGATGTGGGGGAGGCGAACCACATGGAAGGACAACCATCTCGTCTCTGTCCTGTGTTTTTTTTGGTTGGGGAAGGCTGGGCTACCATCTCAATTTGGTCCTGTGGATGGGACTTGGGAAGTTCCTCCTCATTAGGTGGTTTAACCCAGTTTTGTCAGTATTATTCTTAGCATTTCTTCTTAGTAAGGAGTTATTTTTTGACTTATATCTGGATATATTTGGTATCTTTCTGTATTGGAGAAACCAGGGTTATTGACTCTGAGGGAGGAGACTTCTGTCTGAGGTCTCTGCCCCTCCAAATTTTGTCAAACCAAGACACCTTTTTTCATTTGTATGCACTTATGAATAGAACAGGAGAGACTAATACAGATGAGATAAACAATCAGCCATTACAATCCTGAATTGGAGTTATTATCAATAATATTAAAGTGAAAGTAGCTTGTAAGTGAAAAGAATGATTTAACCATTTGCTGTCACGCTCTGCAGTCAGATGATGTCATCTCAAATTCCAAATTTTAACATTTCCTGTAGTTTTCCATATTAAAGCTGGGATGGAAGAGATGATAAAGAGGTTTATAACTCTTTCCTTCTCAGAGTTGTTTTTTTCTGGCCTGCTGTATAACTTTAAGAAGAACTGACATGATTTCAGAACACCCCTGTCCATAGCGGCTATATATGGGCTCTTTACTGTCTGGTGACAGAGCAGCCTGTGTTGGCTGATATGGGGCTGTCAGTCACACTGTGACTGTGCAAAGGAAAACCCAAGAAATTTACTGATATTCTTATAACAGTATTTCATGATTGTTAGAATTAAAACTGTGACTGTCTGCAGATTTCAGTTGCAAATTTCATTAAAATACTTAAAGATTTTCAGAAACTAATATCTTGGTCCTGCAAGTATTTTTTTTTCCTTAGCATTTGCACCTTATATACTTCAGTTTATGACATGGTTAAAAATCTAGACAGATTTTTAGAAACCTTTTCAAAAGTCATCTGAAAAAAACCCTCTATTTTCCCGTGATGTCATAACAATTTCTTAAGCAGCTTTATTAAGATTTGTAATTTGGATACCAGATAAACTTTGAAATGGATGGCTCCTTTGGACCAGTTATTAAGTACTAGCTACAAACCTTCACCAAATCTCCCTGTCTCAAAAATGCCTCAAAATAGCAAAACTTGATGAGGTTGTAATGGTAATGCTGGGGATTTTAGGCTAGGCCTGCACAGACAACAAGGGAGATTACCTACTATTCACTTACTAAGACAGAAAAAACAGTAAAACAGTGATTGTAATATTTAGCTAGACATATGCACCTGCCTCACTACAATCATAACATGCCTCCCCCAGAGCTGGACATGGGGGGTTTTTTGACTGTAAATCAGATGTCTCTGCATATGTTTCATTTACTGCAGGGTCTGGCTTTGGAGGTCAAATTATTTCATTTGATCTGCTTTTATCCTTTCATTGTGGTCTGTCTATCTAAATCCTGCATATCAATGGAATGAATACTCTGCTGCAAAAACAGGCACTTACCTTCTTTTTTCTTCATTTTTCCCAGCTGACTCTTGCCACAACTTATTCTCTTTCCCATTGTCATTTGTAGTCATGGCACTGCTCCTGTTACAGCTTTTTCTTCTCCTTGCAATGGTATTAACTCAGGCATTTTAATCAGTCTCAGAGAGACTTCTCAGGGCAAAATTAATATAATTAGTTCTCGAGGACAGATTTGGTAGGCTGAGGGAACATCACACTGAGGGTCTGTGTATTACCTTTCTTTGAGTACTGACAGATTTTCTTTATATAATGAGGTAGAAAAAAATTTAAAATCACAGATACACAGTTCTTACTTGGTTGTGTAGCTGTATATATGGTGCTGTTCAACTCCATTTATGTGTGAATGCTTCAATCATGCTTGTGTGAAAATGTAGTCATTCATCCCTTTAACGGGATTGTATTGCATGTCGCATGCCTAAAATTAAGCTGTTTGGCCGGTCCCTATGCAACTTGAATTCTTTCCCCATAAGTGATGAAGAAACCTGAACACTCAATAACTTACTTTACTAAATTCACTCATGTGAGTAATGTAACTGACAGTGATGAGATTATCCATGTAATTGCAAATGAACAGGGTTGTTATTTTAGAGCACATAACCCAAGACCTTGAATATCAGAGCTCCCACTGTTTTTTATTCCTTTGTGAGAGATGTGCCATAAACTGAGGAACGTGTTTTGTCCTGTGTTGCCTATAAATTGATTATTCCTACAAAAAAAAAAAAAAGTTTCTAGTTTTTAATGGCAAATTTTTCCAGAAAACAAAAACTGTGTAACTGTTTATACAAGTGTCTTATATAAGCATGCTTGTTAACGCTGGAAAAACAGGGAGATGGGCCTAAACACAAGCTGAGGCAGTAATCTACAGTTATCTCACCAAAAAAAGCATGAATTTTTTTCCTCCGTTTTTTAGAAGGAAATCAGAAAAGACAACTAAATTAGAAACAAAAATCTTGTCAGCAGATACATACACCTCTATGAAATTAGGCCATCAGTTCTGACTTCAAGTAACCAGATATCTCAGTCAGGCTGAGAAAAATACACAGATTTTTAATTTTAAAAAAGAAAAGGTAATGGAGATGCATAGCATTCATGAATCTAAAAAGACCTCCAGCCTTGTGATCTAAGTTTTTTCACTTTCTGCTTCCAACATCACCTTCAAATAGTCACCATTTTTCCCCCTGTGTTTGTCTTTGATGCATTCTCAGAGACAGAGGAACAAAAGCTGCTTGATACCCCTCTTACAATAGAAAGGAGATGTGCCTGGCTGTGTGGGAGGAGCCATTCAATTCTTCCATGTAGTGCTGGGTACACATGCTTCGAGCAGCATTGAGTGTTCCTGGGAGCAGGGAACAGAGTGTTCCAGCAGATCCAACATACAGGAAAAAGATAGAAAGCCATTTTCTTCACAACTATGCAATGCATTAATACAAGGTCCTGAGCTTGCAGACAATGAACTTGCTGTTTCCGAACTTTTTCACATCTTAATTCACTTTTTAATTATTTAAGAGGACTCTCTTGGGTTTTTTCAAACATGATTTTTTAAAAAATTCTCTGCTTTGTGAAAGCCTGCTTATAAAAAATTATGTAAGAGATATAGCAGTTGCATAAATCATCCCTTGAGGAACTTCATAAAATATTTTTGCAGCCACATTTTCGTCCCTTTGGGTTTTTGTGTCCCACAACTCAGCTAGCAGTAAGTGGAGAGGGAACAAGTAGAAATTCATTTGAGATGACGGTTGAAGGGAGACCTGAACTCATGCGCATCTACACTACAGAACAGAACATGGTGCTGTGCTCCACCAGAAGCAAATGGAGTCCCTCCAGCTGTCTCAGCCCAACTCTGGTGCCACGTCATTGCAGCTGGCTCTGGCCCCAATACTGCACTACTACTTCATACAAAGACACCAGCATGTGCAAGGCCAAGGCAGGGAATATCTGCCACGCATTCCTTTCCTTGCTATGAACATAGCTTCATTGTTTCCACTCAGTTTTGTTACCCTGGAGCTGTAGGGTATTTCCTGCAGAGTCATCTCCTCCCACCAGCTCAGAGCTTCAGTCTCACCTACCAGGCAGCATGGTTTCAGTAGAACTGTGTCAGAGTTGGTGACGCCAGCAGCCAAATGCTTCTGTTTCATGGAAGATTCAAAAAGCAAAACCCAACAACATCAGTAAACTCCCAATTCCTCCCCAGAATTTCCAGATTTGTTCAAAGTTACCTTCAAGTGTGGGTGCATACCCCCTGGATTTTCTATATTGGTATCACAGTATAAAGATATTAGGGATATCCAGGAGCGATCATAAGAGAGTTTCTTCAATTGCTACAGTTCTAGAGGAAATTATCTTGCCATTAGTTATGCAACTTCCTACTTTGCATCAAAAGCAAATTCAATAGTTTATATAAAGATGGCCTAGTAATAGCAGACATTTCCTGACAACTGGTCGTATTTTTTGTTCTTGAGGTGGTGGAATGTACCAGAAAGAAATAGTCATTGACACCTGGATTTTTCATGTACATGTTTGAAATTGCTAGACTACCTCAGTGATTTCAGCACAAAACAGACAGCCTTAGAAGGATGAACCAAACCATACTTCTCTGGTTTGTTGGTTCAAACAATATTTCAGCCAATGACTCAAAGTACAAGGATAAACTTGAGTTGCTTGAGATTTGAAGAGAAGAGTAGTTGCAACCCTCAGCCTAACACAGCATCTGTGAGGGCTCAATAGCTTGAGGACCTTTGATGATGTGAAGAATCCCAATTTCTTGGGGTGAAGATGGAACTTTTACCTTTTGCCAGGTTGAAGTGCAGTAGATAACTGTGGATGTAGTTTCATTTTTAATCTAACAATCTCAAATCTCTTTGACTCTGTGTTTGTAAATGCCAGAAACTTTCTGGCCAGTAGTTTCCCCACTCCAGCTATGAAACAGTTACATTGACCACAGAAATGTCCATTTCATCAGTGGAGGTTTTAGAACAAAGGCAACTGCAGTTTTACTGTTCCCCATAAAGGTAAGCACTGTCTTTGTGAAGACAGATGAATAAAAGGTTACCTGTACTAAATAAAGGTATGGATGGTCACATAAAAATGCAGTAGTGTTGCTGATTAATTCCAAAGATTGGAGACCAAGCAGCCGTTTAATGGAGGGTAGAGGAGAATTTTGCATGCACTCATTTCTGAAGCAAATGAAACAAAGGTAGCATAATATTTTTGTTTTATAACTGCCATGAGTTCTCTTCAAGTATTTTTATAGTTATCATTACTAACTTCTTCACTGATTATATATCAGTTGGATTAACTCCTTGAAAAGAATGTGACCCACCTGTTTATCCATACTTCCCTCTCCTAGAAGCATGAGGTCCACGCGTTGTTGTGTGCTAATGTCAGCTGTTTGCGTGTGCATACAATTCCCAAATCGAACATGCTTTCTTCTGATGCCAGCGGAGTTTTGCCATGGAATTCTGTGGAAGGAGGGCAGAATTTTACAGGATTTTTCACTGTGATGAATGGTTTAGGAACCTTGCCTTTAAAATTTTCCACGCCAGTTTTCTTTTCTCTCATGTGGCAGCTTTTGACCAATTGACTGACATTCATACTTGGTTGTTTGGTTGGTTTTTTTCTCAGTTTTAACTTTAAAAGCATTAAAATGTTGGGAAATAGTTGAGTCCCTTCTTGCCTATAGCAGAGTATGAGTTCAAGATTTCTGGAGAGGCAGAGTCCAGAGATGCTTGTTAGAAACTGTATCTTCTCAGTGGTCCTTTAGCAAGTAGCTCTAAATCCTATGACTGGAGTACATTTGTTACCCCATACACATGACAAATGGGTTTGAAGACTATCAGAGTTATTGGAATAGTGAAGGAAGTTAGGCCTATACATCATTGTGAGAGCAATTATTTTTATTCCTAGGATGGTTGAATGAACTGTTTCTTCCTTGAAAACTAAGCCAACACAAACATCAATGAATATCATCTCTATGCTGATTTGAATGGTTTGAACCCCTCTACTAATACTAAAAGAACTAAGGTCAATTTTTTAAAATTGATGCCAAAATAGTTAAAGTTTTGAATGGCTTTTTTTTTTTTTTTAATAAAACCCAAGAAATATTAATTATTAAAACCCTACAGATTACCATATGGATTACAGCACTGATAGAACACACTTCAACAAACCCTTTCCTCAACAATTCATTTGCAATTTAGATGCAAATGAAATAGAGTAATGAATTTGGAGTATTTCGTTCTAAAGAAGTTTGAAAACGTTTTCAGTTGTCAGACTTTAATGTTTTACTATCAAATTGGGATCATTCTATTAACACAAATAGTCTTACTCCTTAAGAAGACTAAATCCATTCCTACTTTCAGTTTCATATGCACAGGTAGTACTTTCAAGAGAATCAAGTATGTCACCTGATAAAAATAAAATTTAAATACTCTTCAACTTACTAGGACAGAAAGCAAAGACAATATATAACTGCAGGTAGTGAAGCATTTCAAATCTATTTAGGTGTGTCATTTGTACATCCCAGAGCACATAAAAGATGGGTAATTGTTTTTACATCCACTTAGCAAAGCCTTTTTCAAAAAGAAAAGAAGAATAAAGTCAGCTCTTTCCTCCTTTCAGACTCGTGCTCTACTCTACACATTCTTCTGAGCCCCAGCTCTACCTGTGTCCCCTCCAGAGGTGAGGGGACGTTGGTCTAAAAACCAAGGCCCCTGCCCCCACCACTTCTGGGAGAGCTGCAGAGGGCTTAGATAACACAAACTTCATCCACAGGCATGTACAGAGGAAAAACCTGTACTTGTATGATGCCCGTTTAGCCCCTCGCTAACCCTCCTTTAGCCTGTTGTGCATTTCCTTGCTCTGGATTACAACACATGGCACTGTCCATGCCTGCTGTGGCCCAAGAGAAGCAAATCTACCTACAGCATGAACCTTCTGTGCTGAGGACCAAAACCTCACAATGAACAGTTTCTGGAGCCTGGTCCTGTGGGCTGTATGTGATGCCCTCTGTCCTGTCCCATGGGCTGTATGTGCTTTAGTGAATGGAGCGCATTATGTGCTTGGTCCTTCACAAGGATGGTGTGCATCAGGCTACTTATGACTTGGGATTGCAGGCGAAGGCATGTCTGCAGTTGTACAAGTGAGGTCCAGGTGTGGGGTGTGCTGTGGAGAGCCCCATGACTGATGGGACAGGGGGATGTCGGTCACCTCAGAATGCTTTTGCTGCCTGCTTTTCACAGCTACACTACTGGTGCAAAGGCAGATCTGAGCTGTTAGCAGCAATCAGGTCCCCCTTGCAGCTGATAATGTGGCTGTCTAAATATATCCATGATTAGGCCTACCCTGCATAGATTAAAGTCACAGCTCTATATCTCCTTGCTGAGGCACAACAGTTGGACTGATGACAGCACAAACATGAACTTTATGACCTGTTTTTTCAAACTGTTTTTTAGAGTATGCTTAAAAATATACGGGGTCACTGTCTGTAATAATGGATCGCAACAAATGTAATCCCTTCTCCAAGGATGGCTTCCTTAAACTCTGTAAATTGCATTAGGGTGGAGTAGGCTACATGATTAGAAAGTTGTCCCTTTAATGTTTCAAATCTCTAGGTGTCCCATCTTGTATTTTTAACAATAAAGGAAAAAACCAAACCAAACAACAAATCCCAACCAAAAAAACAAAACAAAACAAAACAAAACAAAAACAAAAACAAAAAAACAAACAAACAAAAACAAAAACAACAAAAAAAAAAAACCAAAAAAAATTCCCAAACCCACACCAAAAAAACCTAACAAAGAAAAACCTCAAACACTAAAATTTGTGTATAAAGTATCAACAAAGACATTAGGCAAAAACTCAAATTCAAGCATTCCATTTTATCGCCATGATAACAATGAAGCATAAGATATCCTTTTATAATGCCACCTCTTCTTATACCTCTTTTATCTGTCTTACACAGTTCAGGGGACAGAGATTGATCCTCTGATCCTGAACAAGCTGCTCTAATTGCTTGTCTGTCGAGAGCTGAATTTAAGGCATTTTTGCCTTGACAAACAGGAATCCCTTTTCTCTTCCTCAGAAACCCCCAATAAAATTATAGAGGATTCAATTCTTCATGTATTTTTCCCTAGGCAGTGACCTGCTTTGCTTGCATGGCAAAATCAACCACAGTTTTATCATCCAGAGGATAACAAAGTTGCTTTATCTTTTTCAAATAAATACAACTGGGAATTAAAAAAAAAAAA
>VWZG01001067.1:195865-275116 GCA_013396735.1 Grallaria varia | reverse complement strand
AAAAAAAAAAAAGGGAAAAAAGACCTTATTCCTTTAATTGTTCATCATTTTAGCATGAAGAAGTTACATACAGGGGAGCCTTGAAACTTCTTCCATGTTCATACCCTTTAATTCAATTAAGGCCCTAAGCTAAAGCAAAGAGCTAGCAAGAGTCAGATACTATTGCTACTGATAATGTAACTGCCAAAAAAAATAATGGCATATAAACAATTCAAGTAGCCTTTTTATTATGAGTTTCTCCTTCTGAAGCTGGTTAGTTTGCCTAAGTGATGGCAAAATTATTGATGAATTCCTGACTCACTTTCTTCAGTCTTTGATCTGAAATAGACCACTGGATTTAGACACTTGAGGTGCAAATAAGTATTTGTATTTTCTAAATGGCCTTCTGTGGTCTGAAGAGATCAATGGCATATATTTTACTTGCATTGCCTGCATTTGGAGCCTAGGGGGAAAACAAAAACACAAATAATGGATTGATTTACATGGAATTTGAGATTATAATCTAAGGATTTCAGGCATGTTTGGAGGATGTGTGAGATGTCATGTAAAGATCCACCTGCATGTGAGGTTTCTTGTATGGTCAAAGTATTGGCTGCCAAATGTGGGACTTTAAAGAAAAAAATACTTAAAATCATTCATGTACTCAAAAGGAAGTCTCATCAGCGTGATCGCAAGTCCTAAGGAGTGAGTAACAAAAAAACAGGCAATAGGAAAACAGAAAAATATTTTATTGATAAAAAAATAAACTTGTGTGTTACTTTTGCACTGACACATTTTCATGTGGTACAAATGCCTATTCTGACCCAGAGAAGGAAAAAAGATACGTAACATGAAAAAATACTCAGAAAAATATCTAACAAATCCTATACTCTGATCTGATGAAAATATGTGAAGTGGATTTCATTATCAAGAAAGATATTGAAAAAATTGACACTGTATATTTAAAGAGTTGCATTTTTCGCAGGCATGTTGTTTAATTAAATAATGAAAAAAAATAAAGGGAAACATGGACAATATTGGCTTTATTTGGAATGACTAGACTAAAAAAAGCATCAAATTCTCACCTCCTAACAGGGGAAATGAGGCAGCAGCTGTCTCTCAAATATCTACATGCAGATTCTCTCTCACAACAGGGATTTTAAAAAGCAGATAGCTTTATCTTCTCTCACTTTCTGCTCTCGAATACTGATTAGGATCAAACTGATCAGAACATTCCCAGAGAGGAACTCTAAATGGACTTGAAAGCAACTATACATTGCCAGGCTGGTTTGCTCATCATCTTCTCCCCAGAAACTCTTGAGTCACAGAATATCTCAAAGTAAGTGTGAGGTGGGAGGAACCTTATCTTTATGCAAATGTCCCGACTCCAGTTTCATAGGATTTTCTTAGGACTGCAGTGTGGGTCCCATAGCTTATATGAGTTTCTCCTGCAGGAACAGTGTATAAGAAGTAATTCACCTCTACCGAAAAAGCTGGCTCTTGGACTTTACAGCACCTCCTGATGATGTCTGCGCTGCCTGACCTCATTAATCTTGTTTTTCATGGTCACTGTACTGTGCAGTTATTCCATTAACATATTGTAGTTCTGCCTGAGGCTGCTTTAATGTATGCTCTATTCTATATTTGCCTAATTTTTTTAGGCATTTATAGTGCATTGAACACTGTAGGGTCTCCCTTTCTATGGGCAAATGAAGAGAGCATATGGTGTGAGCTATTGACTATGCTCCTGAGAAACCCTGTAAAACAGCACAGCAATTCTACACACTAGCTCAANTTATAAATATAAATATATATATTTATATTTATATTATATATAGTTATGCCTGCGCATACTGTGCACTGAAGGAAGGGAAGGGAGAAAGTTCCTATTGCCTGTAGTAGGTGTTTAAACCCCCTAACAAATTTGGGATCCAACTCAAAGCGTAGATGTTGCAGAGCTCAGATGCAAACCGTGTTATATGGTAAGGAATGGAACAACACACACGTCTCACTCACTGTACATTCTGTTTTCTGCCATTTTTAGGGGGAAAATAGGACTGGCCAGATTCAGCAAACAAGGTAAAAAACTCTGATAAGGCACTAATAGAAATAGGCCTTCTTTCCATGAGCTTCTGCATTTTACATATATACATACATTTCCTTGCTTGGACATAAAGGTCATAATTCTTTTATTCTTTTTTGCTTACTAAATATGCACATGGTTGGTTTCTTTAGGAACGCAAAAGCACAAGATGCCAACAGACAGAACTTAGAAAGCTTGAGAATGCTCTTACTAAGTCACATTTAGGTTTAATATATGTTGGTGGAAGTTGTGAATCACACACATTATTTTGTCTTACAAGAACACATAAGTGTCATCTATTACTGAAAAACCATTTTTAGTAATAAATTTTTTCACACCCAGTTCCTATTAGCATCTTAGTTTTATTATTAACTGCACTTAGTTGAACAAAATTGGGGAGAAAGCTTAATGTGTTAATGTTTCATTATTTTATCATCATCTTTATTTTATTATAATCTTTAAATTGTATTCTGTGTTTAATGGATAATCATCAGATGGTACCTGCAGTACATTCTGAGTTGTTTTCCATATCTGAAGAAAAATATTATAGACATTTGATGATAATTTTCAGAAATGGCTAGTGACTCTGGGTGCCAAATTTGAGACCCTTTCTTTAACAGATGTTGCCATTGTTACTGTGAGTACAGTTTACACACTAAAGAATCAGCAGGATAGTAACAGTGAGAAACTCATTCACTCCAAGTCTAGGAAAATTACAGATCAGGCAGTGCCTTTTGTTGAAGCCTTAAACGACCACCCATCTTGAAAATAAGCCAGGACAGCACTGCTCAAAGCAATGAAAATCCAGCCCAAACTTGCACTAAGTACCCATCACCCCTCTGTCGCTGTCATTGCACGTTCGGTTGCTGTAGGCACAAAGACATGCTTTCAGGCGCGGGAGCGGTTACCAACTCACAGCCTTGCCTTCACCACTTGTCCCTCATTAATGGCATGAAACAAGGCAATTGTGAGAACAGAGCGACTTCTGCTAGAAGGGTAAAAATGTCCTGAAAGGCCCAAAAGCTTGTTCAAATTGGTTTATGGCAACAAAGTAGCCTTTGAAATAATTTGAATTACAAGCAGTGAAAGTTTATTGTTATACCAGTTACTGTTTCTGAGCCATGGGGGGCATCTGAACAGGGAGGGAAGAGCTGAAGCCAGATGGAGGAAGGAGTTTCCTACTAGCGTGTTGCCTGCGTGGCTTCTTAGGCAACCCAAAGGTCAGATGTTTGCTGGGGAAAGGAGCCTTCAACTGTCTGGACTTGTTTAGTTACCAGTGTTTATCAGCCTGGTGCTGGGCATAGGTAGGCAGGCTGCAAGGGGAAGGGAACGCCATGGAAATACTCAAGGAGGAGCTTTTACCTTCCTCCCCAGATGCGTTTTTTTTCTACAGTATCACACATAACTTCATCTTCCTATGTGATTCTGACTTCAGTTCTAGGTGGAGGTGAGGAAATGCTGAGAAGTGTTGAAAGACAGAAAGTAATGTTTACACCATGTCCTGAGGGAACTGTTCATCTTCTCATGGCTGTAAAACCTGGGTGCACACCACAGTGCTGTGTGGCACCTACATCATAGGGTCATATGGAGATAGTTTTGCTAGAAGACTGATCCTTCCCACTGCCTCAGGTCATCCTCTTGGGAAGAAGTTCCAGAAATAATGCAAAAACTAAGCTCTTCCATTATATTACACAGAGAAAAGAAGTTCAAAACCTGTATGTTGTAGCTCCCCTAACATGAATGACCAGATCTCCAGAGCAAATCAGCCAGTCTATCATCCCATCTGCAGTTCCAGCCTAAGACAGATTCTGGATCATCAGGGAACCCAAATACAGTCTCTTGTCCCACAGGAACAGATCAGCCTTATGTCCCTGATTTTTACTGTACAAGTGTATTCTTGTAACAGAAAAATGTATTTATTCAGAAACTGATGTCCAGAAATTATGTAAGCTCTGGCTGATCCAAGTTAAAAAAAATGCTATTTGCAAGTCTGAATAATTGCCATATGCTGCTGCTGAGAGGACACATCATGACTAAAATTACTTCTTATTTCAGTAAGACCTCCTGCTTCTAAACAAGCTGAAAGCATGTTATCCGGGTAACAAGCAACAGCTTCAGCTCCAGGTAGGATATAAAGAAACCAACTCTGTGATGAAATACAGGTAAACCTGTATAACTGCATACATTGCACAAAGTAAATGAAGAATTTATAATTCATTCAAATAATGCAGTTGCTCGCAGTGGGAATCAGACAACAGTACTGTATTCACTGAAGCTGTAGCAAAACACTATTTTCACTCTGCTTACAACAAACGGTTGCTATCAGTGGCCTAAAGGAAATTGTAGGTGTTAGCTAGCCTCACCATTGTGGATTTGACAGCCAGTTTTGTATCATATTAAGGTTATACATGCTTGCCTGCACATCTAAATGTCAAACTCCTTACATGCATTGCAATTCAGCTGGATCATGTTAATGAGATCTTCAGAAGTGTGTCTTTAGGTGTTCTCCCAGCAAAACCAGCTTTAATCAAAGTCGTCCTCTGCTGCATTCTCAGTAACAATAATACATCTGTTCTTTCCTCTTATCCTCAGTGTTGTCAGAGTTCTGGCTTGATGGCCTGAGATAAAATGCATACACACACTTTCACATGGAAAACAATACCAGCTCTTATTTCATGAATGTCAGAGTCTTTGGAAATTTGTTTGAGTTGCTTATTTCCTTCTGAGTTTATTACATGTTTCATAGTGAGACTTGGGGTGAGTGAGTGGTACTGTGTGCAACAAATATATGACCAGGTCACTGATATATTTGCAGTCACCAATATGCCCATGTCCAAAATAAAAGAACAAGTTGTCTCTCTATTTACATGGACTTTTTTTTTTTTTTTTTAGTTTTTTTTCACCTGAACTTGTGGTACCAAAGTAAGAGCTGTATGCATGGTAGAACTTAATTCAGAAATAAAGCACTTGATTCATTTCATATGAAATTATTTTATAGGATGTTTAAGTTACTGAATGATTATACATGAATTTTGACATTCATACAGTATTTGCCGAAATGAATTTCATATTCTTTTCTTTCTCTGACATTCAGTACACAAATGATTTCTGAGCTATATAAATGGCATACAAAAGCATTCTCCCCTGCCTTTTCCAAAGTTTAACCCAACAGTCAAAAATGACAACAGCATAGATAAGCACAAATGTCAGCCAACTGCTCACTAGCACAGATGTGTTTCATGGAGAAGTTGTTAACACTTTTTTGCAGAAGAAATGTTGATGTAGAGTCATCTTTGCTTTCCAGTGTATGTCTTATTAAAATTTTGTATTGCTCAATTAAAAACAAAATAAAACAACTGCTGCGATCATGAAGACAAGCTTCAAGTGACCCTTTGTTTTTCTAGGTCACAGTTTGTTATCTTGAAATAACATGTGCACACAGATAAGCTCTCATATGCAGAGGTAAATTTTCTACATACTAGCAGATTTTCCTCATGCTCAAGTGATCTTTTTACAAAGCCTATTCTCTAAGATAGAAGGAATATTTCAGTTAAATGTAGTATTTTTATTTAAACTACTGAAACTTTCCTCTCAGAGCCCAAGCACAGGGAAAGCATAGAAAGAGAAAAATTAAGGACTGCTCTTTGGGGAAATGGTGGCTGGCTTCCAAGGGCACAAAGAAATACATGTCAGAGCAGCTGCAAATGCTTGAACTGGGATTCAAACACATCAACCACAGCCCTCGTGGTGATTAAGGAATAAGTTAAATGTCTGTAGAAATATCTATTATTTATAATGTGCAGTTCTCAGCACTGTACAGCCAAGGAGAGAAGCAACAACTTGACTCCTTTTCTCCAGTTTGAAACTTATCAATAGTTCACGAATCACTCCCAGCACACACTGCACTTGAGGCTCAGACAACTGGTTAGACCAGCTTTCTTAATCATGCATTTTAAATGTATTCCTCCTCTGATTTTATACTTCCAAACCAGTTCAGCTATCACCTGATTGCAGTTTGCACACAACCCTAATCAACATATTACAGCTTGGGAGCTGCTGTGCCATGTCATTCCATTAAAAGGAAATGAGCTGTTTCTGTGACGCATCCAACTGCCTGTTCACACAGTGAACAAAGTTACAATCTTAAAAAAGAAATAATCAAATACTAAATACTTTTTGAACTGTGAAGCCGTATGAGGTTAAGCCTTTCCCACCCCCTGCATAATGCTGCTCCCATTATGCCTCTGGAAACCTGTCCGGGTGTGCTTCCCATTACCTGGAATCGTGGGGTTGGTGAGACAGGATCTTAAAGCCACTGACATTGGCTTTCAATATAAGCCTTATTTCCAAGTAAATATTCTACAAGTGTGTGATTTTTTGGCACTACCTTGACTATTGTGGTACTGCCCCGAAGGACAGACTAACCCACTTTAGAATAAATGTATTTAATAGTGCAGAGCTCTATAGCTTGTCTAGTAGTACTTTAACCATGTCTTTGTAAATGATTTCAAAACCAAGTTGCAAACCAAAGGTCATTTATTTGTTAACTATTTTTTTAACAATAATTTGACGGTTGTTTTGCAGATTTTTGTTTTTGCAAAGTATACATGTTTACCTAACTGTAAGCATACTTGTGAAGATATCAAGTTTAGTTTTGGGGTTTGAATCAGAACATAAGTTACTCTTTTTATATTGAGCTTGCTCAAAATATATGCAATTGAGAGGAAGACAGACCAATTGATTGATCCTTCCTCTCTTCTACTAGCACACAGAAACCCATATATTATGGCCAGATCAAGTAAATGCTGTTTTGGGGAAGTTAACTTCTACTTCTTTAGTTTATGTCCAGCAGATCTGTTGTGTTTTATGTCAATGGCCCTGCACTATGGGAGGGAGATTCAGATGTTTAATGGCAAATACTTAGTTATGTTGTTAGTAAAGGACTTGGGTTTTAGTTTATGTACTAATAATGAAATATGCTTTAAATACATCTGTTATTGTGTCAGTGTTTTAACACAGTAAGAAACATTGCTGTCTTCAGGAAGAAAATAGCCCTGAAATTATTCAACATGGACAAAAATTACCAAAATAAAATTGTAAAATTGTTCATAAAGTTTCGTAACAAAACCATGCCCATTTTTGGAATTTCCTCCATGACCAGCATTTGGACTAGGCATGCTGCTAGGTCCATATATGTCTTTCAAAGATTCTGGATTTTAGCTATGCTTCTTGTGAGCCATTTCATAACCAAATGATGGCAAAAAGTGTGGTTTTACAGTCAAAGAAAAATCTAGTGACTTTGAAAAACTGTGAGACCAAAACGCAAAAAATTGGCTAAGAGTCAGTCTCCAAGCACAACATATTGAGGCCCACCATACTGCTTCTTGCTGAACACAGATTTCCCTTCCTTCCTGTTCCTGGTGAAGGAAAATAATAGAAAATAATTTTGGAATTTCAGTTAGAGCCACTACATATTTTTTTGTCACAGTAATCTTTTTTCCAACCATTTTATTCGGGTGGTAGTGTTGTTCCAATTCCCACAGTAATCCTGCATTTTTGTTCCACATCTGGAGCTTGGACAATGAGCTAACCCTGAATAACATGAAAATACAAGCTTGTACCATCTATTTTTGTCCACTGATATTCTTCAAAAGAGGAGAAAATATTTTTGTTAGCGCAAAATACAAAAACACAAGAATGGAACAATATTTCTATTACTTAGATTACCTAAAGAATTCAGAAAAATATATGAAATTATCCCTGTGTGTACAATTCTGTCTTGTGTGTGCAAGATAAAAACTAAATTTTGTTCTTAACTGTCTAGCATTCTATGTCTTCTTTGAATGGGACTTCTAAGCCACTACAAATACAGAATGGACTAGGCTACTAAATCAAGGCAAAACATAGTTTTTCCCTGTGCAGACTCATCTTTGTTATAACTAAGATATAATTTTATTGTATCTATATTGGTCCTGACAATTGAAAATGTTTCTCTTGCTAAGTGAATATGGAGCCTTTGCCTCTCTCTAAAAAAAAAACCAAATGGCAATTGCAGTATCAAAGGTCTGGTGTCTGAGAGTCTCAAATACTTCCTAACGATTATGCTGACAGTAAATAAGATGAGAATTCATTTTTCGAGTATATTTGGATTTTTAAGAGACAACTAGTGCTCAGGAGACAGGTTTCTGAGTCAGAAAAACAGTTCTAAGTGGCCTATCATCTGACAAAGCAGAGAACATAGGCATAGCCCCACTCAGGCCAGCCAGACAAAGCTTTACAAAATCCTACCCTTGCCTCACCAGCACAATATTATTTATTTCAGGACACAGAGAGCAGAAAGGTGGTACGCAGATGGAAAGTGGGAGAATTAATGGTGAGGAGGCACAAGAGGAAGTGTTTAGCTACTTCCACTTCTTGGAGATAAGATCATCTGAAATCTTACATTTTCAGTTGTTTAGAGATGTATTTTACTATTTGGTTCAATAGATCCCATAAAATAATCAAGCAAGGGAGATTTATTATTGTTGTTTTCAAAGCTGATTACAGAGGACAGATACTGCTTGTTAATCTTTTCTCATTCCTTGATTATACATTTAGAAGGTATACTCCTGTATCTCTTTCCAGAGCAGATGCTAAAACCACAGGATGTCTTTTTAATCCTTGGGTACTGTCACAGCTATGGATCCAATTAGTTTTATTCCAGGTAAAGCACAGCCAAATACAATATGCCTACTTGGGGTAACTGTCATCTAAGCAAATAATGTTTTAGCTGACCCATGCGCTAAATAAATCCCCTTCCTTTAGACATTAAGCTGGTAGTCTCTTATCACCTTACATGGTGGGAGAGGTAAAAGTAGATCATGAAAAAAGTGGTTTAGTGCAGTTTTTGTAGCAGGGCACAAAATGTGGAGCTTATGTGGCTTGAATGAAGCCAGACTTTCACAGATATTGCCAGACTTGCAGGTGTCTATAGCACTTTAGTGTGAATCCTGTAGAGATAGAAAATAAAAATAAAAATAGGAAGCTCCTGAGTTTGATAGAAAGTTTCAGCCCCCATCCTGCAGTACGACTCAAGTGTGCTGCAACAGCCAGCGTTATCTGGTGATAGACAGCAACTCGTAAGATAGCAAAAGAGACTGCAAGTGCATTTAGAGCATATACTTCAGTTTGAAAACGAAACCTAAAGTAGGTACTCTCCAGTTCAAGCCTTTAAGGAAATATTTATGGTTTATAGCTACAAACAGATACATATTAAAAGTATTTCTTAAAATTACAAGGGGGAAACAGTTGTTAAATTGATTGTTCATTAATTAGCAGGGCTCTGGAAATAAAAGTGTTTGCTGAACAAATAATTAAAAACATATAAACTAAACTTTTTTTTGAACTTGAATTATTTCATCAGTTTAAAACTATCTGATTAAAGAGATGACAAACTGTATTAGAGCACCGCAGCTACAACATTGCAAGATTTACAACAAAGAACAAACTTTTACTGGTCTGAGTCTGTCAGTCAGCAGCACCTGTGAGAACTTTCTGCTCCTACAGGTGTTCACAGAGTATTGTTCCCACAACAGCCAGCAGAAAGGGCTGAAAGCACCACAAACCTCATGTAAGCCCATATTTCTGCATGAACACAAGCTACGTACATGTGCATACCAGGCAGGTGCACACCTGCCTGTGCACACAACAGTGTTTGGCACTACTTTGGTTTATCATCGCAAACCGGTTGGCGATAGCGAAGGGTGTGAACTGTGAATCCAGCAGCTGAGGTCCCCAGACAAGGGCTCCTTTCTGTGCAGTCTGTCAGGCAGCAGAGCCAGCCAGCTGCCACTTCAAGGGCAGCAGCCTTGTTCAAACACCCGGTTACGAACATCACATACCCTGGGCATTAGTCACGGCTCACCGTTGGCGAGCGTGTGTTCACACAGAGTAAAAGTCAACAAATACATAAAATCCCTGTCATCTGGACTCAAGTGAGTGTATCCTAACAGGAAGGTCAATTTACCATGGGAAAGGAGAGATGGCAGAGCAGCTGCCAAGCTCTATTTAGCCTTCCAGGGTGGCGCTACCTGCCATTGCCAAACCCTCCCTGCTGAGCAGACCTCAGAAAGGCTGGTTCTGAAGCCGCCCACACCCTCCAGTTCCAACGCAGCCTTGAGTCCACTGAGGCAGTGTTACGGGCCACACATAGAGCATTGCCTCAAAAAGTTCCCACAGGGCCAAATCAAAGAAGAAAGGAACGTTTCCGCTCATTTTGCCCATATTGCTCATTGTGCAGAGGCAGCGTGGTACCTTTGCTCCATGAAATCACCACATACACCCTTGAACCTTTTTCCTTGCTTCATCTCAGTCCCATCAGCATTGCTCTATATCCTTTCCAATGTGTACCACTTAACCTTTCATGGACAATTCCACATTAAAAAAACCCTGAAATTCTTACAAGGTTGATGTAGTCCTCTGATTTCACTTCAACTGTAAATCAACCATCGCTGAAGACCCCAGAGCAAAAAGTGTCCAAGAGATACTTTTAGTGGTGCGGAGCATTCCCTAGCTAAGATTTCTCCTCAGAAATGAAAAAGATACAAACCAGGAGTATAAAATAGTTTACAACAGACAATTTATTAAAGCAACAACAAGATGTTGAAACCCTTTCATGAGCCTCCATGACTCATGTCTAAACATGCTGATAAAATGATTCATCCTGCAGGAGAGTCATATTTAAATATGCTGCTGCTATCACACTTTCAGTCCCATAACAACCACTCCAATGGCTTTGCTTGTCTTAAGAGACACCATCCATCCAGACAAGGAGCAATACAAGTTGCTTCACACTTGCAAGCTTGACAGTAAGCAGGCTGACTACAAGGCGGATGGATAAAACTGAATTAAAAGAATGCCCTTTACAATTGCTCCAGGTGATGGTGGGGGGAGGAGGAGGAAGAGGGGAGAGGTAACTGGGCTCGCTCCTGTCTTTGCATGAGGGGGAGCCTTTTGTCGTTCCACTTCATGGATCATTGTGAGACCATTCCATCTAAATTTAGAAGGGCATCATCCAACATATTTTAGTTAGTCATGAAGACATTTAATAGCTAGTATTAGTACCACAGCTGGGAGATCTATGGCCAAAGTGCCAATGTTTTTAATATATGTATAATTTTCAAAATTATATATTTTGATTAAAAAAAAAAAAGAGAAAAGAAAAAGAAAGAATCAAAGTTAAAAATACTCAAAATGGTGCCACTATTGATTTTATATAGTTTTAAAATATTCCTGTGTTTTATTCAGGATTGTTAGAGAGATGTATTTTATATAATTTTTCTGAGTATATAATTTCAGAGCTGGAGGAGGGAAGAATGACTGCATGCCCAACAGTACTAAAATCATGTTATTTCAGCAGAACATTAATTAATTTTTTGACCCTTCAGTCTCTTGACCCAGTTCTGAGAAGATTATTGCTGTTGTCAGGTCAGAGCTTGTTTCAAAGAGCCAAGCGTTAACTTTCCACTTACAGATTATGCTGGCAGGAATCTGCTTACGTCGGATATGTCTTTGTCCTTGACCTGCATTGTTTCTATAGTTCTTTAGTGCAGAAATAAGAAATTAGCCTTAGAACACAATTTATAGATGGCATTGATCAGTGGCATAAAAATTCATAGCTGATTAGTTCTGCCTTCTTTAAGAGGTAATGAGAAAACAAACTTTCCTTTTAGTGGATGGACAAGATAAAAATGTTTTTAAGCAAATAGATAGGTTGCTCCATCACAAAAACAATACATGAAAGTGAAGTGCCTGAAAGTCCATGGAAATTATAAGGCTGAATAAATAGGATGTATAATCAGAAGCCTCTAGAATTCTCCTGCAGAGTGGGTAAGCTTGACCTACACCCAAACTTATTTTGTTAGAAAACACTAAAACAGCATTGAAGATGGTCAAAAAAGGCCACATTCAGTCTTGTGGTGTGTTGTGGAAATTGAACCTTTACCCTGTATGGAATATTGTGAAGGAAAAACATGTTTGTTTGTAGAGTTTACCTCTTAAATGCGTTCATCAATTGTAAATACTTGAAGCTTATCTTAAATGGCAAGGAAGAGAGTGATACAGGCACAGGTAAAGGCACATGCCAAATACCTGTATTTTCAGAGATAACAAATACAGTTACATGTTACATAAACACCAACACCAACACCAATACCACCCCTGCCACCCAGAAAACGCAGATCTAAGAAACATGGTGCTAGTTAAGCCATTGCTTTCCAGAAGGAGCAATCTGCATTCTCACAAACATCAAGCTTTTGTTAGAAGTGCCCCTATATGGATCCCAGAAACTGAGACTCTTCTTAAGTTACAGGTAATATTAGAACACAGACTCTATTTAGCTCCATGTATTGCTTGGGCTTTTTTCCCTTTCAGGCCAAAAAGATTGCTGTAGATGTGTTGTCAGGAACTAAAATACTTACAATATGATAGGTGATGTGGGAGATTAAATTGTTTTGTACAAAACAGTTTCCTATTACAGATGGATCTGTAAAGACATAAATGCTATTGATAAGCAGTCAAAATCACCAAAATAAATACAGCAGTAAGGTACGACAAAAATATAGCACTGGTCAGTTTCACTTGTAATTCTATATTTAGGTTTACTATATCAATTTTCTGCATCAAGTCAAATAAAACAGTGTTGCTTTTAGGAATTTGTACTTCCTTCAAACCGGGAAGTGAAGAAACTGCTTTTTTTTTTTTCCAATTACTTCTGAGGGAAATCCAAAAAATTAAGCTGCTCTACAGCGGTTGCATAGCAGCATGGAATGTCAGGGAGCATAAATCAGGGGGAAAGGGACAATGGATTTATCTAAGGTTCTGCCATACATCCCTCTTTACCGTGACATTAGTCTTACGAGAGGGCGTAATGAGCTCCTTAGACACAGAAGTAAGACCATGAGCAGATAAAAAGTAAAAGCTGTTACTCTCTTCCAGAATGGCAATTTGTTTTGTCACTGCTTTGCTTTCCGCTTCCCTCAGTCCCTTCTTCCTTCTACGTATATTTTTTGATTGTTAGGCTTAAGTGCAGATTCTGCTTAACCTGAGTTCACAGGACAGTTGTGCCCAGTCAGCCCCTTCAGTTTTCATGTCTTTGGCCAAATTGACCAGCAGATCCATTTGCTTGTATTTCCCCTTCAGGGATTTTGCTTACAGTCAAGACCTTAAGATCTTATTTCTGAGGAGCATCCTTGCAGAGACAGTTGCTGCCTGACACAGCTGTTACAGGATACCAAGGAAATCACTCCATGAAAATAATACTGCCACCTCTGGGTATATAACATATATATCATTCACGCAGTGTTACTGGCATGATGGAATGGCACACGGGAGTAATTTTAAAGTCCACCTAGACTGTAAAAATGTGCCCTTTCCATAATGCAGGGCAGATCTGTATCTGTGTATCTTGTGGCAGGATAGGATAGGAAAGGGAGAAAACAATAAAGTGGAAAAATAATAGCCCTCTTTTTAAAAAAGACCTTATACTCCATATGGAAGTGGCTTATTACACTGCCCTCATTGGGGCCTCTCTCTGATCTGTTTGTTCTGAAGTCATCTCAACAGTGCAGGAAAAGGATGGGATTAGCTAAATGTGGCATGCTCCATGCTGTCTTCAGAGCATTACTAATCTCATAATAATATCAATTGCAAGGCATCCCTCAGTGCTAAGAGGGCGGGGGGCTAAAACAGACAAAGGGAAGAAGGATCACCAGCACAAGATTGAGACAACAAAACAAGAAACAAAGAAGGATCAAGAGGCAGAAAAACCAGGAAAGGAGAGAAACAGAAGATGAGAAGGCAGAAATGGGGCAAAGATAGGCATGAGAAAACAAACACAATTTTACATCAGATTAAAGGGCTCCTGACATGCCAAGGGGCCCCCAGATCTTTTGGCACCTTTTTGATGACAGTAGTACTAACCACAGTATCACATCAGTTCTGAGCTGCAAATAGTTGTCTCACACCCACTTTTAATCACTGGTACCTTAAATTCAGAACAGCACAACAAGAGAGCACCAAGAGTTCTCCATATCATACAGTGGCCATACAAGGACTTAATCACCTTCCTCTGATGAATTTACAGAGCAGCTGCTCTATAAGGCTCCAGTGTTTAGGTATGAATAATGTGTTTTTAGTAATACTGCTCAGTGTTGAAGAAGATTACCATGCATGTCATGAACACTAGGAGATGAAAGAGCTGTTCTGCTTTACTCTTAATGTAGAGGAGAGAGGATTTTGAAAAGTATAGTGTGGTTATTTTGACATCCCATTTTATAGCCTATACAATGCTTTTCCAGCTCATGCTGCTGCATTTGACTGTCAGCGAAGGTCTCAGACTTTATTCTAGGACTTTTGGTACCTAAGGGAATGCAATGTTGGCCTCCCTGGTGCAAATACATGTCTAAAAAAGCATTTACCGAAGATCGCTTCCTCTTCCTTTTTTTTTCTCTCAAGTGACGCATTTAACAAAATTATTAGGCAGCATATACTATGCACTTTCTCCCTGTTCTTGTTATCATTGCCTAGGATCCTGCAGAAACAGGGATTTCTTTGGCCATTTAGGAAAGGAGGATGAGGATACGCCTTATATGCAAAAAACAACATGTAGAGGAAGAAACTTTTCCCCACATATGTTGTGGGGTTTTACACTTCCCCTGAAAGACGTCTGCACTTTCTTCAGGCTGGAAGAAGCAAGTTTCAGGTCTCGGAAATCATTTCCTTAGGTGGCAAGAAATAAGATTTATCTCATTGTATATGAGTACTGAATTTTGCAGGAGAAATTGCAAGAAAAAAATGCATTGAGATTTTTTTCTCTTTGATTGTTTTACCAAGTTTCATACTATACTATGTGGGAAAACAAACTAGCAGATTTTTAGTTTTGTGCACAGTAAAACCCACACTATGGGCTTCAGAAAACCAGATGAACAGACAAAGGGAAGCGCAAAACATAGCATCCATCAGAAATGTATCTTGTCACAATTTGA
Source organism: Grallaria varia (assembly GCA_013396735.1). NCBI lineage: Eukaryota > Metazoa > Chordata > Aves > Passeriformes > Formicariidae > Grallaria > Grallaria varia. The sequence continues at coordinate 260,032 of VWZG01001067.1, read as the reverse complement.
GATTTGGAAGGATCAATATCACCCCAAACAAAAAACTCAGAGATACTGTTCCTAAAATGCTCTAACAGCTTTATTATCAATGTTACTAATTGATAAAACAGGACACTGAGAAACAAGGTCAGTTTGCCATTTAGAACAACACAATAGAGAGTGTGTAAACTGTTGCGGGCACCATATCTTGAATTTCACTAAAACAAGGATTTTGAAAGTCCTGTTTGAGACTTCTTAATTGAGCCTGATTTTTGGAAAATGCTGATCCCAAAAAATAAGTCCTTTTGAATGATTTGTAGTGCAGCACTCATTTTGAGGGTTAAATTTATCCCTTTTGTATTCACTGTGTTAAACTCTGTCGTATTGTAAAAACCTTCATATTTTAGTTACCAAATAAGCACTGAATCAAGGTTTGCAGTCTCTTAGTCACAAGCTGTCTCTGTTTTCCAAAAGAAATTGAAGGTAATGAAACTATTTGCAGTACAATGAGTTGCAGAAGAAACAATTAAATTAGAAGGGTCAGAAACATCTTAATAATTTTTGTGTTATTTTAAGCCAGAAAATTATTTCTATGCTTGACATGCTTAAGTTATAGGGAAAGCTTCAATGCATATCTAACTTAACCATAGTTTTAAAAAAGCCTTAAAAATATGAGTAAAATGAAAGAACTCATGCTCAGTCATTACTAATGACTTTACTAAATAATAATTATAAACAGAGATTTTCATTTCAAGACTGGTGTTTTCCATACTGATCCCCAGCACAAGTTAAACATGACAGAAAAAAACCCTTTTGAAATTGCAAAAAAAATTAATATAGCTGTATGTTCTACATGTGGGTGCTGCTAAGGGGAGCCAAGATCTGATCTCCGTTTTTGTGTGAAGAAAATGAGGAGTTTTATCTGCAAACAGGCATGTCCATATGCTATGAGTAAATACTGGCAATTGAATAGATTCATGCTCATGGCTAAGAATTTTGATTTAAGCATCATGAGATATACCTGAAACACAACACTACCATAAACAGCTTAGAACAAGAACTGTTTGACCTAGATAGGAGAGACAAAGAAGATGAGATGCCAGACACTGATCAGGTATTTCAAACCTCAAAAGACTTTAACACATCAGACTCCACTTTGGCCAGAATACCTCTGCTCTAATTGAAGATGCCCTGGTCTTTCTAACATCTCCCTTTTTGGGTCATCCAAATGCCTTTGCCCATAGTACCACACTGTCGTTGGAAAAGAAGAGTGATATTTTAGTGACTTAGTCATCTGCATGAGGTGTCAGTTCCAAGTAGAAACTTCTCTGAAGAATTTCCCTGACCAGTTATTAGTCAGAGCTAAACAAAGCATTTTGTAAATAGCTATGATTCAAGTGAAAACCTTCTCCTATTGTCAGCTGTCTAGATGAAGTGAGAGTCATATTTGCTGTCCTTGCTTGCTTTATTGATTGCAGAAAAAAAGAGGAAGGCCCAATATGTGAGCTGGCTTATGTTAGTACAGCTGTACATAAGAGGGTCATGGCAAAAATCACCTCCAGCCCGTTGAAGACACTGTCACTCTGCATTATGGATTGAATCTGTGACTGGTGGTATTTTGCTATAACTTCACTGATTTTAACAGAGCTATGATGATATGTGACATGAGAAATCACATTTGTCAGACTGTCATAGCCAAAATAATGTTTCCTGTGCATTATCTATGCATGTACACCAAGAAAGGAAATGATATTTAAAAAAAATATGGAACTTCACATGATCTAATTTGGATTAAATTTAGAATTAATTTTCTCCACTTTGAGGTACATACGGAGGATATTTTCTCTTTCTCCAAGTGTTTTCTGAAGAGAAGCTGTCTTATCTTACACTCACTTGCATGGGTGACCGTCTTACCATGATTGATTGTCATAAGATCGTACTTGAAACAAAAGACATATAAGCATTTGTTCATACAATAACACAAGACCACATTCTCTTTTTATTATTATTTTTCAGTCCTTCACATTTTACTTCATTAGGAATCTTTAACTGAGATCACATCTTTCTTATATTTCAAAGTCTAACTGAGAGACAGTTTCCCCTTCTATTATGTTAGTTATCCTTTCTCGTCTGCTATTACATAGAAAGTATAAAAATAAAAGTCACACTACCCAAATAATGTACAACAAAGAAAAATAACAGACTTCTCACTTAGTCATTGAGTTACTTGCTTTCCTCAAACTGTCAACTCTTGATGGAAATATTCTGAGATTAATTTCTTCCTTATTGTCATCTCAGGGAATAATTTCTCTGCTCTCTTTCATTTTAAGATACAAAGCTCTCCCGCTTGTTGAGGGGCTGGTTGGTTGGTTTGGCTTTGGATACTGTACCACTGAAATGGATTTATAAGCAGATGATGTGATCAATTCTGTGAAACAAAGTAACATGAAGTTCAATGATTTAAAATACTTCAGTTGAGGTCAACCAGGACTTGCAGGGAATCGTAGATTATTTCAGTGTGTGCCCCTGACCTGGGCCTTGGTACACATGCTTCCCTGAGCTTTCAGTAGTTATGCCAAGCATTCAAGCTCAGAAGTCCCTCTTTTTGCATATATATGTGAGCAACTCCATCCATTTCAGTGGAGCTCTACTTACATTTAATAATATTTTGAAGATCTAAATTATAAAATGCTTTATATGCTTCATTTCAAGAGCCATCCACTTGGATTAACTAATACACACTCAGCTCTTTGGTGTTGACTGGATCTTCACACACTGCCATTTGTCTATCGTTGGTAAGTGTCAATAACATTCAGGATAAATCATTTGCCTATAAATATTTGTATACATATTTATATGTAGCTCTTGTAGGTCAGTCACTATGAGCACATCATAAATCTTTGCTCTGGACCGGAGAAGCCTTTGCCTGCCCCTAAAAATTCTTCATGAGTAGCAGTCCAGAAATTTCCCTCAGATATTAACAAACAACTATTTCCCTGAATTCTCTGTGAAAAAGCCTCATTGGAGGTTTTTTTGATGAAAAAAGATATGCAAAAATCCCCTTAATAACAAATAGATTTCTCTGTCATTTTCTACTGAACAATATAAGCCCATTTCCTATTATAAGGTGAAAATGCAGTCTAATTTTCCTAGTACTACTTAGCATCTTGTTGATTTCTTCAACAGAAATGAGGAGAACAGCAGCACACAGCAGCACCACACCTAACAAAGACTGCTGCAATGTTAGGTTGTCTCTCCAGCTGCTGCTTTATTGAATCCCTTCCTTACAAGACCTATTATCTGTGCATCATAGTACTCATTTCCTCTTCTTCACCAGCATCTTCCTTACCACAGGTGGCCACTGCTGGCCCTGAATTGAAATTTTCTTGTGGAATAGACCCTGTAACCTCTCCTTTAAACTGCACAACCTCCATTCAGTTTGCAATATACTAAGAAATATTGCTCTTCCTTTCAATTATTGTGCCTTCAGCATTAGATCTGGTCATTATTTCTCTCCTTCTTTTTCTTTGTTACCTATTTAAAACCAGAAAATACTGTCTCTGATCATTGTGGGCATGTGATCAGGACAATCAGAGGCAGCTCCTGTAGGCTGCAAAGACAAATTTTAGAAAATCATACCACCTAAATGTAAAAGTCTTGGATTAGATAGTCTTAGACATGTTTAGATAGATGCTTCTAAGCATGTGTCTTCAAATGATGGAAATATAGATTTCAATAGAGCCTTCAGGCCTTGTTTTTGACACTAATTCTGAACCTGGTAAGACAGAAAATATAATTTTTGTTATGATGTCAATTGTGGCATTAGTTAAGCATTTTAGACTGAAAACAAAAAACGTAATGAACATTCAAGAACAGCTGTTGCTACATTTTTATTTCACAATTTAACATTTTATTCAACACTTTATTTAACACTTACTGTGTTACAATACTACAACTAGTCCACAGGTAGAGCAAGAATGGGATCTGACAGCTGAACAACATTTGGCTTTGGATGAAAATTGTCTTTTTTTACAGAGTTTTCTGGACCAAATCCCATTGCTTAAATAATTAGTATGAATAAATAAGAGATTTTTTGCTTTTTTCAGTTTGCTTCATTTAAATATCTGTTACATTTTGAAAGAATATTACAGTTACTAATTTTCCAGATATGTAAGGAAGAACATGCAGAACATACATAAAAACATATAAGCTAGCTTTTTGGTTTATTTTGAAATATATCTAATCTTTTTTGTGAACTACTCATTCTCACAAAAAAGATAGTAAGGAAAAATAGGAATGGCCTCTAAACCATTCTTCATATGGGCCCTACCAAATTAAGTCCAGAATTACAAGATTTTGTTTAATACAGACATGGATGAGAGAAAACCTTTAAATTTAGGACTTCCCTTGCTAAATTCAGAACGAACAGAGCCAGTGATTAGTCCAGCTGTAGTCCAAGGATAAGATGCTAAACTTGCTGCATTGCAGGAGCCTATCTGCAAGCCTTGCAGAGCCCTCCTCTACTTGTGTTGACCAGCAGCAGGAATATTTGGATGACAAACATCTCTCTGACAGCTTGTTTTTTCCACCTTTAACATCACCTAAAGAAAGTAAATGGTATGATGGAGATGTCATCTCGCCCCAGCAGACTCTGATGGTTAGCCAACATCTTTCGCCAGCCGATACACTGGCTATCATCTAGCCCTAAATGTCCACCTTCAGCAGTTGTCCCCTCAAGGCCTAGAGTGGACACAAATGTGAATAGTCACAAACTTGGACCACCTGACTGAAGATAGCAGTTCACAAACCTTTTTTTCCTGTCCTCTGCATAAATTCCATGCTGCAAGAATCTGAGCCCAGAAGAATCCATTTCAACGTCTTTGTTCTTCCCCATCATCCTTTCAAGATTAGCTAATGCATCTTCCTCAGAATTGCCAAAATAAAATAATATCATCTAAACTAAGACCAATAGTTTCCACTCAGAAAGGGACAACATGAAAAGTCCAAGCGCAAAAACAAGAATTTATTCACACACATTCCCTCAGTATCTTGTGTGCTTTGTCAACACTGTTTATTTAATAAGGAAATTTTGACAGAATCTAGGATTCCTCATTATGGCTGAGATCTCATTTTGCTATGTTTTATGTGTGCAGAAAACGATAATTATTTTATTCAGATGTTGCAAATCCCATACTTACGCATAAATCCATGTATGAAGCACAGTACAAGAATTGCTATATATGAAATGGTATATATTTTACCAAACTACTGTTTTCCAGATTATATGTGAGATTAATATCTTAGATTGACATTTGAGCAAGCTGAAGATCATAAGATGTGTTTTATGGTGCATTGAAGTCCCATAATAACAATTTTAGTGAGTTAGCATAATATATTTTCAGAATTAAATACTGACTTGAATGATAAGGGCTAACATGCCAGCAGGCTGTAGTAAGCTACAGCTTCAAAATATCAAATTTCATTTATCAGTAAGGTCATTTACATAGCTGAACCATGAACATAATGATGTATTTTTTCACTGTCTAGGGGCAAAAAAATTGTACTTCTTTCCCGACGTCCAGAAAATATAAAAATATTCTGAGAAAGCCATTATTAAGTCATTTAACCTTTCATACAAAATTATTTGTCATGGATTTAGTTTTACAAGTAAATACACTCTGTTTTCTGATATTGAGTGTAAGTAAACTAATTTAAACTCTAGACAAAATACTGTATTCAAGCACATCTCTATTACTCTAACTGAGGGTTTGACAAATTGCATCTATTTATCTGTTATTTTCATGAGAGACACAGAAAAGCCATGCAGCCTTGCAGCACTCCTCTACAACTTGACCCCAGAGAGGAATTCATCAGCATGAGTTACTTAGAGCTGCACATTGCCCTTAATCCACATACAAAATACTGTATTTTAAGGCCTTTAAGCTGATGAAAGGGTATGCTCACACAGTTAATGGGGTGGAAAAGAGGGCAGCTGATATAAGAGATGGTGAGAGGGGCACTAGATTAAAAAGTATGCTCATCCTCAATTTCGCTCTAACCTCCGCCTTCCTGATGTGTGTGAAAAGCCACAGGAATCAGCACTGTTCTGCCCACCACTCTGGAGAGATTCAGGCTACCTCCAGCTGACTTGATGGCCAAAATATCAGTGTTCAGTAGCCCTTTCTTCAAAAAGGACTAGGCAACAGGCCACCAGGAATGTGGCGGGCCACATGCGGAATTTAAGGTCTGTCGTGGTCAGTGATGATTTATAACGTAGTTTTACCAAGCTCTCAACATCCAGGGAGCTGTACACTACTGTATGTGCACAAAGACCAGTCATTTAAATAAAAAGGCCACTCCAGACGCAGTAGGAGCCCAGAATGCAGCAGAGCCTGTATCCTGATGCTAGCTTTAAGTTCTACAGCAAAGACAGGCATATTTTGTACCAAGTTTAATTTAATTTTAGAGTCAGGATAATCTCTTGCCAGCTAATGCTCTTTATTCATAACATCCATTGATACTTATTGATATTCCTCTGTACTGTAGTTTGCTTGGAATTCTTCTCTTCTCTTCTCTTCTCTTCTCTTCTCTTCTCTTCTCTTCTCTTCTCTTCTCTTCTCTTCTCTTCTCTTCTCTTCTCTTCTCTTCTCTTCTCTTCTCTTCTCTTCTCTTCTCTTCTCTTCTCTTCTCTTCTCTTCTCTTCTCTTCATAGAGAAAGTTTTAATTAGTATTTGAAAGACATTTTCCTTCCTTACCTATAAAACTTTAACCTTTTCAATTTCTTCTTTCACTCGTTCCCTCATACACACTGACATTTCTGGAGGTTTCTTTAGTTTTTTGGGAGTTTTTTGTTTTGTTTTGGGTTCGGGTTTTTTTGTCATTTCCCTATTAACAATGTAGCAGAATGAGACAGTGATGGGCGTGTATAGAATAAAAAGATGTTGTTAGGGTGTGTCAGGTCAGATTGAACTTGGAGGAAAGACTCAAACAGTATCCTTTCAAAATGATTGATGCCTTCTCCAGCTTTAGCTTAATAACTTCGTGCATTCTTATCAACAGCTTTGGGTCTGCTGCAGTGAAATTTCCAGCACTGCTCCTGTCATCCCTGCTGAAGTGGATTGTCCAGATTTTCGTTTGGCTTAGGCTTGTGCAGGGGACGGAGATTAAAACCTTATAAATGAGCTCCCACAAATTCCTTCAGTGTTGCCAACCTACAAGTGAAATATGCTGGGAGGGAGGCAAAGGTAACCTCACCACTCTGCATTTAGTTCTGGGTAAAAATTAGTACATCTGCTTTCAAAATACAAGGATAAGATTCAAATTCACATTTAGTTAAGTGAATGTCCCAATTTTCAATAGTGCTTAGAATTACTAAGTGTGCAGTACATTGATGGAGAAAAGGAAATAAAGCCAAGACATTGAGATGCAGAATTAGGAGTCAAATTTTACCAGCATGGTCAGGTCAGAACTTCACCCCATCTCTGATATGAGCACCAGAAAAGGGACATTATGCTGTAGGATTTGATTTCTCCTCATTTGTTTTCAGACTCATTTGTCAACAACAAAAGAACAAAGTTCAAGCAAAATGCTAGGGTGTCATTTCTTACCAGTATCGAACAAGACTAAAGACACCTCCTGCAGATTAATGACTGGTTTGTACCAGTTAATCACCTCAAGCCATTAACCCTAACTGTTATTAAGCTCTAGGACCTAAACCAAGTCCTCAATTATTGTTGCTGCTATTCACCCCTCCCTATTTATAGGCCATCCCCCAAAGTCTCCCCTGACTCTTACTCAAAAAAAATCAGCACAAAATTTCACAAGGAAATTTGTATTAGATGTGTGCGGGGAGATAAAAGCCAGCTACACAATTAATGAAGTGATCCATTTCTCACCTATTTCAGAGCAATTTTAATTTCACATCACATACATGTCAGCACAAGATACTTGTGGGCATTTAAAATCTGACACATTAGTTAATCAGGGCTCACTGGTCTTTACACAGGGTAATTTAGTTTATAATGCAGTGGGAAACAAGAATAAAAGAGCAGGGAGAAAGGAGATGGGGGGAAGGGGGGCAGAAAAAGAGGGGAAAAGGCTGCGGGAGATAAATCAGACCATTTGGCATTCTGAAGAGGAACCTATTCATAAAGTTCACTCTTGATGTATTCTGATAGGCTTTTATTTTGGATTTTTTTATAACCCTATTGTACAGTAGTCAGCCTGTTGTTTGCTCTAATCATCTGTTTCCGTGACCTTCACCTTCATTGATTCGGCTTCTTCCTAAGTTTAATGTAGTCTGAGATTAAAGTCATTTTTCTCCAGGATGAGTTGGTTAACAATAGATTTGTTTTAAGCAGCAGAAATCATTTGGATTAGTAAAAAATTATTTTTAACACAGAAGGCATGTTTCAAGTGAATAGAACCACTTTATAGAGATAAGAAATAGAAGGGGGATTCTAGCTCTTAAAGTCAACATTATTTTTATAGGGTGAAAAAGTGAGTGAAATTAATAAAAGCAGCATTGCTTGCAGTATATTTATTAGTGCTGTCAAATACTGCAGATTCAAAGAATAATTTTATTCACCAATCCCAGATATTATTTTAATCAGGTTTATAGTTTCAATTGGTAGAGAATCATACAATGTGAAGTAATTTTCCCCAGCAGATATAGTAATATAACTCACTATTTTGTAAGTATAGCAGCTGAGATTATAAATCAAAGACAGAATTTAATGCAAGAATATAATAAGCCCAATCCCATTTTCTTTAACAATTTATGGTTCTGATTTGATTATACAGCTTATTTGCTTGGCTTTATTACTGCATTAAACTCCCTCCTCCTCGGTGACGTTCTCTAATGTCCACCATCATCAACATTCAGTCATACATTTTGATAAGAAACGCACCCAGCTGCTTCTTACACACACTGTATCAAACACTGCAGACTGCCTTTCCATAGTCACGCATACATGGATTTGATTCTGCAGCTCCTTTACCTCACTTGAAATCATAATGAATTACCAGAGATAAACAACCGAACCAAATCCACTGCAGTAAATGGAAAATCATCTGTTGACCTCGCAGGGCTTTGAACTGTTCCTCCCCTGACAGCAGACGTTCATTTCCTGCTCCCAGCCTCTGCCAGGGTAATAATGAATGTATTGCCCAACTCAGCTCTAACACTTGGTAGCAAAAGAGACCTGGCAGAACATGCAGTACAAATTAATATACCTACATTTTTTGTACTCTACATAAAATACAGAAGGGGGGAAAAATTGTAGCGTTATCCTTATTGAAAAATCACCAGCAATTTTTCTCAAATACTTACTTGTAATTTTTCCATTACTATAGTAGAATTTCTCTTTAAAAGAAATAGATTCTCATGGATTAATTATACATTTATCTTATAAATATTTGAACTACATATTGCTTTCTGTTAAAATGGTTCAGATTTACTGGAAGAGAAACTAAAGAGCAGCTACAGACACACGCTTCCTGTTGATAACAAAACCTGAGCTCTACATGCTCACAAATTATCATCTGTTGTCTGGAGTTTCCCCTACAGTGCTTCAGCTGTGTTTTCCCCAGCTATTGTTTTGTTATCATCCCTGGGAGTTTTCTAAAATTCCTCTGAAACTGAACAATTGGGGAAAAAATTATTGAATGTTACTATGGTAACAGACAAAAGAAAAAGAAAAAAATACTTTAAGCAGACCCATGAATCAGGGCACAGCTTCTCAACAGAGACCAATGCATTGGTGCTTTGTCCATGAGTAAGAGCAATACAGGGGCCTATTTAAAGGTGTTGGAATTTGAGAATGTGTTAAAAATGTAGTCTTTCATTGATAATAGAGCACTTTACTCAGCAGCTGTATTGCATTATGCGTGGCATTAATTAGCACGTCTCTTTGTGCAGCATACATCTTCTTCAGAAACTACTTTAAGATAACATCAAAGTCAAACCACTGCACGCAAAGATATCAAAGTCAAAACTTAACAACAGAAAATCAATTTCAATTGTATGTGAGCTCTTTTTTCCCCTCATTCACAAAAATAAAAGACTAGTTACTGACTGAAGTGCCATCTCTTGTACTCAACAGCAGAAGAAACCTTCTGGGTAAATAAGACTGATCCTCAGCTATTTCAAGCAACCACACTGCATAACTAAAGATGCAAAAATACCAGATTCCTTAAAACACCTATGAATTTTGCAATTATGGTCCTGTCAAGAAGCTGTCCTAGAGCTTTATTCCTGTGATGTCTCTAAATCATCTTCCTATTTTCATTCAAGTTTATTTGTTGCCAGATCTTATCTACTTTTTTTTTTTCCCCCAGAGCTAGCACTGTTTTTAGTATAAATGACTCTTCTTCCTCTTAGATGTCTGAAATACCCTCACATATTCATACACAACCTTATTTTCCCTTCTCAGTCTTTGTTCTATTAATCTATACAGTTTGGCTTGCTCATCTTTTTTTCTAACATCTACTCTCCTTTCATTTGTACCCGTGTAGACTACAATCTTGTAGTCCCCTTAAGTTATTCCCATGTAATTCCATTCTCACTCAGCAACAAAAAACTCCAGGTACGGTTTTACCTGGACTCTGTTTGATGAGATTAATGCGTCTTTGCCATCATTAGGAGTTGCTCCTCAGATGCATTGTGGAAAACAGCATCATACTATCCTTCTCTTAGACTGTGTATCAATTCATGTGGGTTTGAAAACACCATACTAAAATATGATAAAAAGTAGTATTACAGCATTACATCTTTTCATGGAAATTAGGACCAAGAGAGACTTATTTATCTGGTTTTCATCTCTTTCCTTTATATGGCAGTGTATTTCGTCAAAATAGCTCAGCCAAGTCCAATGACTTTTGTGAAACCAAATGTTTATCAGTCATCAAAACTCCTTATTTATCCTAAAGTAAGAAACACAAAAGACCAGGCATTTCTTTATTTAAGATGGTGTTCTCGTTAAGGAATCATTCAAAATACAAAGCGAATCTAAGAAAAATGTTTTAATCTAATTTTCAGATGCTTGGTGCACTATGTATTCCATATGCAATACTCGTGTCCATAACTGAGCAATGATGTAGTCATTCCCAAACCCTCCTGTCCACAGGAAAAACCTGAGAAACAGTGGGACTGGGACAGAAGAGAAAAAGAGGGTCTTTTGATGATAGAAACTCATTAGAAACCATGGTGGCAGATTTTTGAATAGCTGAGCTGTTTCTGTCGTCTTACTTGCAAAGAAAGCAAGCAAATGAAGCCGTGAGAATAATGGTCTATAAACAGCTTGCTTTAAAAGTAGTTGACAACTTCAATTGCTATGATACTTCAGTGTCAGGGGAAAGAAGCTGAAATGCTTACAGCACAGTATTGAAAGCCCTTTTCCTTATTGACTGCAGGAAAGAGTCAAAAGTATTTTATCTTTGTGTCATACATAATTATAAAGCAGGAGAAACACAAAATAAAACAGTAGATTTTAGAAACCAAGTGTAGATTTGATAGAGTTTTCACTTTAAATCAAGTGTACATTTACACTCCTGTAATCATAAGCATTTTGATAGGAGGTTAGTCTGCGACCGTGTTCGGCATTTTATCTGACATAATTCTCTTTCAAAGCTGCAATTACAGAGTTTTGCAAAAGCTACAGGGTAAAGTGTGTCCAGTGACCACCCTTCAGTTTAAAAACACAGATCAGTAGCTCAGTGTCACCTTGAAATAATACAGGGCTATGTGGGACAATGGATCTGTATATTCGCAGTTCATGTAAGTGTGAAACTAAAGGCATTAGCAAAAGCTATGCAAAACACTGGCAAGCACGCTGTAACCTTTCCTTGCCTCGGACAGGGCCTGTTTCACCCCTGTTACTGCAGGCCAGAACAGTGACTTCCAGATGTGTCACTATTGTGATAAGTTTCTGATGCTCAACAAAGAAACAAAGATGAGGCCAATGCATTGTCTCCAGTTTTCTCAACTAGCATTTGGGTACAGGTGTGTAGAGAGGAAACCTAGATGAATAATAGTAAAACATTTCTTTGCTATAGGAAATAAAAGCTCAAAAATACAAACAACTGCTTCAACTTTGTATCTCACCACTACGGCATCAACATTAAACAAATAAGTAATTTTAAAAAAAAAAAAAGTTTCCTAACTATATAGCCCAACATTATAAATTAATGAAAATTGCCAATAGCAATTCAAAGATGCAGAGCAAGATGGATCCAGTACCAGATCAAATGACAGGCTGACAAAAAGAGATGTCAGCAGACCTGAATGTATTTACCCCAGCAGAAAAGTTAATATATGATTACCACAGTAAGGCGCAGCTCACAGCTGACGAGCCTAAAACCCAAGGAGTCCCTGTGCCAGCCTCACCTGTGAAAGCCATTGTGACAACCAAGGAAGAGCCAATAGGAGCATTAGGAGGAGGAAGTACACGCACACCAGCTCACAGCAGTTGCCCTGAGCCAGTGCACGCTCCTGCCAGCAGATTGCTCTTAGCACAGAGGGGCAGAGGTGTTGGTGTTTTGTACAGGCACCCATTATACTGACTAAACAATAAGGCCATAAAGGTGTATAAAGACGTATTTTAAAAGACACCTTAGTGACTTTTCTACTTGTTTCTGAATTTTAGAGCACCTGATGACACTGCTGGGCTCCTACTCCAGCCTCCAAATAATAAGGAAAAAATACCTATTGCAATTTTTCATGATGACTTTAATGTTCTCTTACTAGGAAACGGTGACTTTCCAAGGCTGAACTTCACTCCTTTTTAAAAAAAAGTTCTTTAATTTGTCACCCAAAACCCACCTAAAACTAAAAATATAGTCCTGGTTATTGCATTATTAGTGTTTTGAATATGTGAAGTTATAAAATTCTTCCACATCTACCAAGGGAGGCTATTAAAAGAAAGCTAATCTGATTTTTTTGTTTGTCTGTTTTCTGTTGTCATCTGTTAATAAACTGATTCATAGTATCATACAGATTAGTCCTGGAATTACATCGATATCACCCTAAAGTTGAATGCACTCTTAGTCATATTTACCATATACTTGTTTGTAATGCAACATTTATCACAAAAGTAGGATTTTAATGTCAACTCAGACCTGCTTAATCTGTGTCTAGCTTATCCATATGTCTGGCAAGTGGAGAGACTTAAGTGGTAACTAATCTAAACAACATATGTACCATTGATTTACTCACCTAATTTTATATTAATGCAAGTGAAAAATTACCTTAGCAAGTGTGTCAGATGAACTAGGTCTGATGAGCACTGTGTAAAAAACTAGAACTAAGTTGTCTTAATTTAATTGATCAATTTGTTGTTTCTTCTTATTGTTTTATACTTACAGACTCCATCCAGGGTAGAAGAAAAGGAACAAAAGCTGAAACAGCCTAAGATTTTATATATATATATATGTTTGTATTTATAGTTATCTGATCTCCTATAGGGAGATGTAAAAAGCACAAATTAAATTATGTGAGGGATACAATGCTGCAGCTTCATAACTTGTTTATAATAATTCAGAAGGCTTTGCTGAACATGAAAAAAGAAACCCTATGTCGATCATAGAAACCCAAAGTCAATCATAGATGTGTATAGAGCAAGGAAATGCTCTTGATCAGAGAAATGACACGTTCTGAGACGGTTTCCTCCTGCAGTGTGTGCTGCTGAAGACTGATCTATTAACATGGAGATGAAAACTGAGGATGAAGAGGAAAACTAATCCTGCCTAGATTTTGACCTCTGGCTCTAAGGAGATTAGTAATTTTAAAAAGAAAAAGCACCCAAGCAATACTACTATTCAGTATCTTTTTTTTTTTTCTGTGTTTATGTGCAAAATCTTTTTTTCACCCTGAATGAAATGCTCATTCAGCACTTTACCCCTGAAATTTTCCTTCTTTCCCCACACCTATTCTTTGTACATACTTCAGCCTCTTGGTCCTCAGGCTCATTCCAGCCTAGGCATAAATCTGGTTTCTGAAGGCAATGGTCTGATATCCATGGGGAAACAATCTTGTCTTTCAAAACTCAAAGAACATCTTTCTATGTAAGTGCAATGTTTCCAGTATGTACTTATAATTGTATTTAATTTGTTTACACTCACAGCAAGAGACAGTTAAACCCTATTTCTGCCACTTTATTTCCTTATGCCTACCTTACACTATGTCAATCCTATTGTTTAAGACCAAGATGGGAACAAAGGGGAGGACTCAAGCATTTGCTGTATCTTTAGATTATACATATAATCATAGAATCGTTTAGGTTGAAAAATATCACCGCTAAACAATGTCCCTAAGTGTCACATCTACTTTTTTTTTGGAAGACTTCCATGAGTGGTGACCACTTCCCTGGGCAGCTTGCTCCAATGCTTTAGAACCCTCTTGGTGAAGAAATTTTTGTCAATATTCAATCTAAAACTCCCCTGACACAACTTGAGGCCATTTTTTCTTGTCCTGTCACTTGTTACTTGGGAAAAGATATTGACTCCCACCTGGCTACAATTTCTTTTCAGGTAATTATAGAGAAAGATGAAGTCTCCCCTCAGGTTTCCTTTCTCCAGGGTGAACAACCTCAGCTCCTTCAGCCAATGCAGATCTATGCCTGATTTTTGTGATGCACAGACAGGCATGCCCTCTCTACCTCTTTACATACAGACCACTCCCTCCCCATCCAGTCTTTCTTGATAAAAAACTGTTTCCAGAATTAATTTAGAGAGGAATATGGACCTGTTGCTTTAGTAAGGCAGAGGACCTACTTGGATTTAATGTGATGAACTTCAGTTTACTTGAATGCAAAAACATACACTGGAGGGCTAACTTTCACTGCCGCCCAAACCCCAGTATTTCCAAGGTCATTTGTCATCAGATGCAGAACCAATAGAGCACTTCCCTGCTTCTTCTGGCTCATAACTGAGTCTGGAAACATGGGTCAGCTGGATATACCGGTGCCCTGCAAAATGTCATATAGGGCAGCTGCTTCAGTTCAGGCTTGCTGAAGCCTGTGCCCAAACCCCAGTGAGGAGATTTGTTTTTCTGAAGGCTCGTGGTGGCATCCTGGGGAGCTTGTAGCTACCTGATGGAAAGTGCCTGAGTCATGATGAAGTACAATCCTATTCCAACAAGAATCTCAGTTGTCCACAGCTTTACCTCCCAATTTCCGGTAGTCTGCCAAAGATGCAAGATGCTGTTAAGGACCAAGGCAGAGAATAAATTCAAAGTTGTTCCAGGCAAAGCCACAATAAATTACTGTGAGTTATGGAAATGTTTTCTAATAAAAATCCCTCATATTTTTAACCCTCCATTCTTGCAAATGCCATCTTCATTTTGCCTTAAGCTTTCTGGAAAAAATAGGATCAGATCTGTTAAATTCAGACATTTTGTTGGTTAGCTAGAAATGAAGGATGAGCCAAAATCAAGCATGAAATTGAAAACTGTTCTCTCAGTGATAAGGAAATAGGCTGTCAGAGGCCTTGGATGGAATACATGACCTAGCAGCCTTTCCATCTCTAATTTCATTGATTAAAGTGATCATTAGCAATGTACTTGATTATGCATCATATTTCCTTTTTTTTTTTTTCTAGTCCTCCCTTTATCCAAGTTCTTCCAGATCAGTGTCATCTTTCCTAGTTTATTGCTAGGTATAAATATAAGAGATTAAAGATATGATTAACTTCATTGCATGTCTGTTGAGTACCAGCCTCCAAATTTGTCTTCAATCCACATGAAACTAGCTGTAATTTTTAAAGTATCTCCAGCTTCATCTCCACCAATTTAATTCAACAATGTAGCATTTGAAAAGATACATTAATATAAGTAGTAAATTATTGGCAAAAGAGGAGAATGAGAGAACTGATTATGCCAGATTTTTCTGACCTTGATAGTCTGTAAGGATTTGACAGGTGTACAGTTTATAAATGTCCTTTTCGTAGTTACTGGTCAGGGAAGACAAGGGCTGAAGAACATGGCTATCAAGATGAGGGAAGACAGTGTGGTGCAGAGATGCCAAAGCCAACAGGGACCTGAGCCCCTGGGCTCATGCACAATGGCCACTGATACTCAGAACTGTTATTCTTCCTGCAGACTACAAGCTTCAAGCCAATGCTGCACTGTCTCTCCAGCCCTTGGCTTCTGCAGTACATTCTCTTCAAAATTTGCAAGGACATGTAGGACAGAGAGCAGGAAGGAAGGGCAACTACCTGGGGTCAAGCATTAAGAGACAGTCTTTCCTAAAGAACAGATAAAATATACTCTTTAAACTAAATAAATAAATAAATAAAATTCATAAATTAACACATTGTGTGGGGAAGGTTTCTATACCAAATTTATAAATATTCATGGGCTTAATGGACTTTTACAGTAATGCCATCCTTCATCTTTGTATTTGCCCAAATAAAGTAATGGGATTTCATCTGACTCACCTATTCAATTAAGCTTAATTTTAGATATGTTTTAGAACTGAACTGCTTTTAGTCCTCAAAATCTCCAGAGTTGTTATGTAGCATGGATCTCACGTGTCATGCTTGTTTTACCTAGAATAGCTGGTCTGGCATATAGAGATATCCTCTTTTAGCAGGGTGCTAATGCTGAGCAACATTGTTTTTTTAATTAAACAAGTAATAAATTAAGACACTGTGTGGTCATCTCCTCATGAGATAAAATTCATTAACAGCCCTCTACTCACAGTTTAGAAAACTATGAAAGGGCATCTAAAATCAGTGCATGTATCCTGGTACAAAGATCATTCTCCTACTATACTTCTTGATTCTACCCACAATTTACCTCTACTTTCAGGTGGAATTACACCTTATTATGTCTTACTTTTGTAAGCACAGTGGTGTCATTGTTAAGATACAAGGGAATCAAAAGCAACGTTAAAATCCTGGTGGTCACTGCCACTTTGTCATCTTTGAAGCCTAAATTCTGCTTGGACTTTCTAGTCCAAATGGAATTTTTGAAAAAATATAAATTTAGGAATAAATCTGAGATTATTCTGAGCTGACTGTCACATAAGATCGGCCTTTGGATTTGCATGATCTTTAAAGCTAGGTCATTCCATAGCAAACATGTTTTCTCCTGGCCACTACTTCTTACAAATGGGTAAGTTGTTATATTTGTAATTATAATCTCTTCAGCTGTCACAGAAATTTGGTCTTTTGTGTAGGTGAGTCTCAACCTGTTAATTGCTTTGTGAGCTGGGACAAGAGCTGTAAACTGGCACCAACAACTCAGCTGTGTAGCTAGAAGAATTCTTTAAAGACCTATTATGTTCACACTGGGCGAAGCAATCGGATTCATGTCATCAGCCTGCTGCCTAGTATGTTTTGCTCAGCTTTCATGACTCCTTTAGGGAAGGTTATAACCTTCACTGATGAATACAGTGATGCTTTAAATGGCACTTATCTCACTATTTTGAAAGCAGCACTAGCTGCTTTTCGTCCAAATCCTGCATAATCATTTTCATGTTGCCATTTTACTGATGTGAAGACACCATTTTAGCAAAATGCCTTTTCCATTCTTTTGGCAGCTAAGTTTAAAATAGGACATTGTTTTCTCCTGGATCATAAACAAAGACCATATTTTACCCAAGACCTTCTCATTTTGATCTGAAATTTAGTTGATGTTTTCAGCAATATTATCAAAATATTAAGCACCACAATGAAGGGTCTGACTTCCCTTTTCATTGTATTTCTCCGCTCTAAATACTGCTTCTGCACCTGCAGTGGAAAAGGACTGGTCCTCAGGCCACTTTAGAATACATTGTTAGTAAGGAAATAAGTGACATGAAATTTAATACAAAGATTTGAAAGTGTTTCTGGGTAATTATTTTTCCTTTGTCAGGTTGCACCTGATGTCAGGAGTTTAAAAATCATTTTGTAAGGAAGGATCTCTTAGCCCCTCTAGCTTTTCACAGACCATCTGACACTGCACTGTACCACCAATACATTAATTTGCAGGAGCAAAGAATAAGCTGTCACAGAAAAATCTACATTTTTAAAGTCTATTTGCAGAGTGTTATCACCCTATAGAACAGATGTGAAAATGAGAAATATTTTGCTTAATTAGGATTCCTCTCCCTCCTCTTTTTGCAAGTGTAAGGCCTGTGGAGTACAGAATACATTAAGAACGTTTAACTGAAGAAATATCTGACGCTGCTGATGATTAAAAGTCCTAAGTGCTTTGACATTAAAATCTCAGAAGACCTTTGGGGGAATCCCTTGTTAACTTCATATGTCAGTATTTTCTGCTTGCTCTGCAGGTTTTTTTACTTCTTTTGGTTTTGTTTGAGTTCTGTTTTGTTTTCCCTTTCTCTCCCTTGCTAATATTGAAGAGAAATACAGCTGATAATTAAGAGAATGGATGATATTATGATAAAAACTAGAAATTCTGCTAGAATGACATATATAACAAGGATTTTTCTTTTAATGTAATTGTCATGCTGTAATTGCCTAGTCTTGTTTTTTTTTTTTTAACTGGTCTTAAAATGCTGAAGAATTCCATCACAAAGCAGAAACTGGGTATGAGAAAGTAAATGAAAATGAAAAAGTATCTTGCCACTAGTGAGTTAACCTCTCATAGAAATAAGTAGGTGCGTTCTCAGGTTCAACAAAGGGGAAGGTAAAGAACAAGGGAAAAACAGTCTTTTTCATTGTGCTCCTTGGCATCAAAGCCTAAGTTCCCTGTCAAAGAATAATAAAAACAGAGACTACCTAAGGGCAGAAATGGTAATCTCCCAGCATACTCAATATGCTTCTAAAGTAAGACCCTCTCTACAAGCTGCTCTGCACTGGCATATCACTTTGCTCACAAATAGCCTGGAAGATGTCCATCATGCAGAAGTCTAACAAGAGGGAACTGAAGTGTATGATTTGCCTTGTCCTGGCCCACAGAATCCTTGGTGAGGTAAACCAATGTGGAAAGGACATTTTTCTCCACTTTTCAAATAAACCCCCCCCCCCCCCCCCCCCACACACATTAACACTGTTATCACTATCCTGCTTTACAAGACATCCCTGAAATCAATGATCTGTTACATTCAATTATTTGTTTGGACCTAAGCCGCATCAGTTATCTGTATCTAAACCTTTTTGTGGTTATTTGCCACTGAATCAAACACATTAATCAAAACAGTTGATCAACTCTGATTTCAGATGATGATGTCTTTCTGAAAGTATCAGCTGTAGAGTCATAGATACAGTGCAAGAGCCCAGGTAACATTGTTCACCTCAGTAACTGTGCAAGTCAAAACATGTATTTTAGTGTCATCATAATCATTTACCCATTGACTAGCCTTGACAACCAATTATCTCCTTTTTTTATGGTGTCTGTCCTTGCAAAAAATAACAAATAACCAAACTGCAAAGTAAACAGCTCAGCTTTATAAAACAAGATAAAATAAGCCAAGTATTAAATGTTACTATGTTCTACTGAGGTGTTGCTAAGTCTCCTTCTCAATCTGTTCTGAACAGCACTAATCAGCACTTCTCTCCACTATCTACCATGTACTTGCTTAGTAATGTTTTATTACCATTTACAACTGCAACCAGTAGAAATGTTACTGAGAACAAACCTAATTACTCATTAATAGTTACAGAAAATGCAGATTATTTCTCAAGGCTTTTTTTATACTATTTTGGGATTTATTGTGACTTAAATGCATATCTGCATTTGAGTTTAACAATTTGGTTTCTACATACAGATAACTGAGCAGTAGAAGAGGGAAGCTAGGACATGGCATCAGCTTGTTTGCAAAGAAACAAAAATTTCCAGAGACTTCAAATGGGGAAAAAAATATAAATGACAGCCATGAGAGGCAGCTGGAGCAATAGCTCTCTGCCTCCCTCATTTCAGCAGCACTGGAGCAGCTGAGATTGAACTGCCTTTGGGTGAGCATGTGCTTTAAGACTATCAGGAATAAAAAAAACAGAAACTGGATGCACTCAGCACTAAAAGAAATTCAGACACCACTTGGCTACTTCAGAGCGGCACATGCCACTCTGCTCAATCTAATGGAATGCCTGTACAAAAAGACAGGCTGGGAAACCTGCCAGTGACGCTTGAAGAAGACTACTATTATGAAAGAAATCAAGAAAAGCGCTATCATAAAGGGACTCAAATTTTACTTATACATAGTTTACCACTCAAATATCACAAGTAGATATCTGAAATTATCCTGCATAGAGAATAATTAAAGTCAATAGGATTTTTTCTTAGCTTTTCAGATCAAAGGTTTTATACATTAGGAAGGCATAATGTCAAATAATGCTGCACTTCTATTTCTTTCATCAGACGTTTTTCTCTTGATTCTCTAGTCTTCAAACACTTGTAGCCTAATGTGGACTTTTTCTGCAAGGATACATCACACATGAACTGGTCAGATCTGTTACAGAAGAGGCAATTCTCCATGCAGGAATAGGAGCACCAAGAAAAGAAAACCTCTCAAAATTCATCAGTTTCTCCCCGTGAACACAGGGAAGCATAATTCAAACAAGTGATGAATCAAAATTTAAATTAGTAAAGATACCATATATGGAGCCTCATTGGTAGTGGATTGGAGAAACACAGATGTTTACAATGAGATACATGCTTAAGAGTGTTTCTGTATCAAAGGGATGCCTGGGAGTGGGCTTAACAGTAAGTGAAATTGATGTCTTTTCAAAACCAGGGGAAAAGAAGATTAGGCAACTGCAAAACCTGGACTGTATTAGAAGCAAGACTATTTACATTTGATTAATAAACACTTCAGACCTCACTAAAGGAACACTTGTCTATCCATGGCTGCAGCCTATTGCCCTTCATCAATTGTTTTGCCTTTACTCATGGATTTGACTGAAGAAATTTCTAATTTTCTGTAATTTGTGAAAAAGCATGCTTTTCAAAGGATCATAAGCTTTTGGGAAGGACAGGATACATCATTTATTTTCCTTCTTCCCCCATCACTGTGATCCCAGGTCACATACATAAACATCTGAGAAGATGAGCTATAGGCTTCCATGTAGCCAAGTCTTCCAGCCAAAGCTGAACCCTTTACTAAGAGCCAGGGTAACTGCTGTCACTTTTACATCCATACCATCTCAAAAATGCCTTTTTACTTTTGTCACACTATTCTCCACATTTTCATAACTTATTTCCTCTTTCGTTAGTAATTTCATACGTTGTGACCTGCCTTCCTTGTTAGTGCAGCCAAGATGCTGCCTTGACCCTGCTTGGCTTATTTTTCCAGTCTACCCAGATAATTCACGTAAGTCCACAACCTTTTCCTTGGAAATTAGCACAATGGTTGAATTTCTGTTGCATCACACAAAAAATTCTTGCTTTTAAATCCCCACAGAATTTATGTTACCTACCTTATGTTACCTGTGTTGAGACCCTTAACTTATTCATTCCCTTCATATGCCCTTCAGACCTTCTCCCACAGATCCTGGTGTGACCAAGGTGTGCTCAAAATCAGACCCTATCTCTATGACCAGGTCAGTTTCCTCTGTCCATGCCTCATTCCAGAATGTATTCCTTTCAACTGTGTAATTATTCCTGTGCCTACATCCTTATGCTATTTCCCATTTATCTCAAAATGTATATAGTACATAAATTCATTAAAAAAGGCAAAGCATGCAAAATAAAAATTAAATCACTTTGCAGAAAAATCAGACTAGTACTCCAAACTAAAATTCCTCCAAAAATCCTGTAGAAGTTCCACCAGGCATTGTTCCACATATGTGAAAATCTGTTCAGCACAAGGGCTTGTTCTTTATTTATAACACAAAATCCTTAGTCTCTTTATAAACTTAAATCAAAAGCATTAAAACACAATATATAAATGAGAGGAAAGAACATATGAAGCCTAAGTAATGGTCTGAGATTTAGAGGGTTTCAAATCAATTCAGGTTTTACCTGGATGTAAACCCCTCAATGTGCCTGTATAAGGGATTTCATGTTTCCATGGCTCTCTGTAGTAGAGCAACACCAAGTTTCTCTGGGATCACTGTTCTGCCATCTCTGCTATTAGCGCTGTAAACTCCTCAGGGCAATCCCTCTCACTACACATGTAATTGATCCCTGCAGCGAAGAATCTCCAAACTCTGGGTTCCTGGGCTATAACATATTATGAACATTTCATTAAGAGTTTACTATTAATACAGCAGTTACTGGCAATGCCAGAAAATGCTTTTCTTTCTTTTTTTTTTTAATTCTTTCTCACAAAGACACAGACACACACACACCATTCACACTGGCTTTCTTTGACTGCTATCACCACCACACACTGACCTTTGAAATATGGAAATAAAAAGTGCTCAGAAATAAAGCTGGCAGCAACAGAAGCCCAACTGTCATCATATAGAAGCTGAAACAAGTGGGGCCATAGTTTGCAAGCTGTCTTCATAATTACTTGAAGCAGTTGTCACTCTGGCTCTAGTTTGTTCATTACACCCCAAACAAACAGCTGATATTTGTTAAAGCACATAAACCACTCTGTTGAGGCAGGGTTCTTTATTGTGTGGAACCCTGCAGCTGCAAGTCACATGCAGTTCATAGTATTTCCTGATTTCCTTTGCTTTATTTGCTTCCCTGCATTCCCTTTACAGCAATGTCTTTTTTACCAGAGAGAAGGGGGGAGTGGGGGGTGTTGGGAAAACCACCAAAACCCAAACACAATAAGGTAAACATTAGCTAACATAAAACTTGATAGGCTTAAGGTTTACGACCCAAATCTGGTTCCCATTATACAAATACTTTTTCTGTCGTAAAGAATGCTTAGCAATGAGAAAGTCACGGATGGAATTTGAGACTTCTGCACTCCAATGAACCAACTGCCACTTACAGTTCACTGCTTTCTCTTTGCCTGAAAGGGAAGCAAATGGATGGCATCAGTTTGAGCAGACTGAGGAGGATTTTGGGAAGATCCTTTCTTTGCTGCTTTGCATTCTTAAAATGGAGGCTCTGGCAATTTTTTTGCAATGTTCTACATAAGAATGCTCAGCTGGCTGATGGTTGTGGTCTTCTCTGATGAACCACTGGGTGGTTGAATGGGAATAGGTTACCTTTTGATCTGCAGTTGGCCGGTCTCAATGGCTGCTGGTGGAGGTGAAGAATGGAGAAGGTGTACAAGAGAAAAAAATCCTGTCTGTTAAGACTATTTTTGAGCTTACTCTGACAACATGAACTTGAAAGAATAAAGACAATAAATGAGCTCCAGTATGCCAAAGAAGCTGACACAGTCTTGTACAAGACTAAACTGCTAAATAAGCTCTAGATGTGTGAACAGAGATCTCAGCCTGATCAGATTCACAGCAACAAACTCTGAAAGAAATACCATAATTTCTTTTAAGGGAAAGATAGAACAGAAAACACTCCTCAAAAATAAAAACATTTTAAAAGTGGCATATTTAATTTTGATAGCATTCCTTATTCCATTTCTTATTACTTTGAGAAAATTTTTATATGTGAAAAGCCCTGTTTGGCAGTTTTTCAGATGATACGAATGATGTTACTGGTTGTCCTTGTTGGAGACGAAGAATCAGGTGCAATGTTGTTACTGCAACTGTAAAATGTGCATAAAGCAAACAGTCAAGGTGAGAAAATACCAGTGATGGGAGAAAATGTGATTTATTTCTATCTTGTTGAGTTGTAGCTCCAAGATCATTGTTATGGAAACAGGAGTCCTGCACATTTTCTAGTCTGACATCTGTGCATCCAGCAAACATGTACCAGTGCTAAGCTATTTGAGATATTGCTTTTATCTACATTGACAAAAGGTACATTCCTAGACTGCTAATCAGTCCTTCCACTAAATATGAGACATTGAGAAAGAAGGAAAGTGAGGTATAGTGCAGATGGTCTCACAGGTGGAGATGGTAAACTCATGTATTATTTAAGAACTTCGGCCAGGGGAGGAGGTAAAGACTCATGGGTTCTTCTCCCAGGGAAGGAGTGAAAAAAAAAAAAGAACTCAATGGAGTGAAATTGGGTAGGAAGTGAAGGACATTACATGAAGTTTTCCATTCAGTCACTTCCAGTCTTCTGCTGAAAATCTATGAATACACAGTATGTGAAACAAGTCACCTTTTCATTATTCATAATTTGGACCTTTAATTTCTCATTCTCATTACTATATGGTGGCATCTATAGCTTGCTCTTGATAGAGCTAACCTTGTATTTCTGCTCTTGTTTGTGTCTGACTTTTATACTTTCTAAATGATGAATTTAGGCCTCTGCTATTTTGCCAAGCATAGGAAAAACCAACGGTCCAGAGGAAAAGGGAATGAACAATCCGTAATATCAGCCCAGAATACTTGTCACACCAGCCTAAGTGGAGATACATTTACAATACATCCTTACAGAAGGTGCTAGAAGAGCTTTCCAGGTCACAGCTCTCAGTTCTGATGAGTATTCTGCCATTCTCTTACTCCACAGTGAGATAAATGCCAAGATGAGAAATCCCATCCTTCCATGCCTGCATTTTCAGGTGAAAAAGAGGGAATCATGTGGCAAGAAGGGGAATTTCAAGGTGTACAAACAATTTCTATTCTACACCACCAGGGAGGGGAGTGCAGGGAGTGTCCATATGTGTTCCTGCTCCACAGGCTTGACATAATCAATGTGACCTTGTCTCTCTGATGACACCAAACCAGTGTCACACAGGGCTATCTGCCAGCACAGCCAGAGACAAATTGCTTTTGTCCTGATGGCAGTTTGCTGTGGTTCTGCTCAACTGAAAGAACTTTTTCCATTTTCATATAACTTAAACTGTGCCCAACACAAACCACACTGCAAGGACGTAGAACTAGCAATAACGTCATGGGGCAAACTTGCAAAACTTTGTTTGCAGATTCCCTTCAAATAGAAGTGAACTGTTTGTGGGAAGGATGGATTAGAAACATGATGCTTCAATAGATAACCCAAGCTGAGTCATTTATACAAGGCATGAGCTTCCACTTGCATCCACCCTGTGCTTCCTGGTTTTCTTAAATGCATAAATTAAGCAAGTTTCATTAGGCCTTTGTCAAGCCTGGCTTTCCAGCAGAAGATTTTCATATAATTTTTCCTAGCAGCCCTGCCCGTAAGTGCATCCACTGAAAAGATAACAGAATGTTTAAAAGGATGACAGCGGAATAGCAGTCCCCTAATATACTTCTCCAAACATGCCTTTCAGTGACCAGAAAACATTTTATGCTGGGAAATTTTGAAAACAGAAGATGCAGCTGATAAAGATCACATCGGACAAAGTAGTGTAAAGAACTGACAGAACAGAGAGGCACTGAGCATAAAACTGATGACCAAGCTAAATCTTCTATAGAAAGTATAAGATTTGTTGATTGAAAGACTCTGAGGCAGTACTATGATGATATACAGTGCTGAGCATTGCAAAAGACTCTATACCTGAACTGGGTAGTACTGTTTCTAGAAAAAACTGTCAAATGTCTTTCCTTTCAGTAGGTATTTCCTTAATCTCACTAACTAAACTGTTTGTTTATATTGAGACAAGGACCATCAAGCCTGTTGCTATTGCCTGGTGGACTGGAGGTAGTCAAAAGCCAGAGCTGAAAACATCTTAATAAAAAAATTATGCAACCAGTATATATTGGACTCTTAGTATCTGGTTTGCTGTAGCACAAAATACATTTTAGAAGACAAGTTTGAAAAGCAAGTATACAAGAAGGAATTTTTTTCCCCTCATTTTCTCACTTTCTCTCTGTTTCCTGAATATATTATTATTTAAATATCTTACAAGGTAGACAGTATTCTCCATCAATATAAATCCAGGCAAAAGGGCATTAGAAAAAGGGACAAGACTGTCATTCAAAAGAGGGGGTCACATTAGTGGCTTTTTACTTCATTTTCATGACAAAGATTGCAGATGACATTTAATACCCAACACCTTTCAGGAATTATAGTGAAGTGCTCCAACATTTTGGCCTTTTCTTTATTCCTGATTGGCCCATCCATTCCACTCTTTCCTAGGCATTATAGCCCTATCAATCAAGGAAATAGAGGTTACAGTCCACTGTGAAACAATGGCCATTTAAGGAGGAACCATTAACGCTTTTAGGCCTCACATCTTCTGCAGCTTAGAATTGTTACTAATGGTCCACTAGAAAATGTTTCCGTTTTATTATTCTTCTCCAGTCTATTGCAACAAATTATGTAATTATAAATAAATAAAAAAGTCTTCAGGATTGGCAAAGAAACTATGGCCACAGTACCTAACAACATCCCTAAGCAACGGGTTTGCATGAGAAATTGATTTGGCACGACTAAATAAGAATGCTCACTGAGAGACAGGCTTTTGTTCATTTCCAAATCAACCTCCATGCTACAGCAGCTTTCTTTCTTTCTTGTTCTCATTCTCTTTCTGCTCCCTCTGTGTATATTTTGGGCGTAGGGGCAGGTGAAATTTAAATAACACTTTCAAGATGTCCACTTGTAAAAAGTATTAATCAGTAATACCTAGTTCTTTGGTGATAGTTTTCAACTGCAGATCTCAAAGCACTTCCCAGAATTGGAAAGGGGTATTTTTAGGAATTCCCCGTGTTTGATCCAGAGGCCACTGTGGAGCCAGAAATGGAACAGAGTGTTCACCATGCCCCATGCTGAACCGACCTCCTTAGGAACCAAAATCATTACTGAAATTGCACGGGTAGACACATGTTTGGGATTGTAGAAAGGTAACAGGGTAAAATGGGGAACACTATGGAGTGTTCTTCACTAAGATATAGTGAAGTACCATTGAAGTTGCCATATAGCTAATGCAACAGCAGACAGTGCTCTGTTCAAACTGCTCAGCAAAAAAAAAAAAAAAAAAAAAAAAAAGGATTACATTCATACGAAGAAGGTAAGGAACAGAAAAAAGATAGGAAATGGACTAATAAGAACTTCAGGGGAAGAATTTTCAAAAATGCACAGATAGTTATAGAGAGAACCTGACTGAAAATCTTCAATCTGAAATGGGGGGGGAAAAAAAAGGTTTTTCATCATTGTCTGTGCAGAGTCAGCAGCATGTGCATGCGACAGATACAGTTTTGCAGTGAGGGCTGTATTTGCTCTGAAGTGTAGTTGTCTATTATATGTTGAGGTTTGAGGAGGCACAGTAAAGTTGTATGAGCAGATGGTGATGTTGCATGAGAACTGACAACAGTTATGATGAGGGTAGGACCAACCGAGTGAAGTGGGAGTTCTTTTCTGTATTCCCCATGCCTGTAAATCTTTGCTAGTCAGGTAGCACAATAGCAGTAGGGTCTCGCAGAAAATACCAATATTGCTTGTTGTATCTGTTTTCCTTTTGAACTAGGATTAAGATTCATTCAGGAGTATTTTTAAACTTGAACTTTATTAGAAATTTTGTTCTTCAAGACTGATCTCTTTATGGAAACTTATGGGCTTGGATGAAATTTTCATCAGGAAAAAATTGTGCAGTTCAAATTTTTGAGAATTCAAGAGTTTCAAGAGTTCAACAGCCACAACACTCTGCATAGGACAGTCAGATGAGATTTTGAAGATGTTGGCTCAAGGGTATTAACCCTCCTCCAAAAATAGTGTCTTTAACTTAAATTATGTGGTACAGGCTAATCCTTGGTGATGTGTTCTCCTCCCCTTATCCTTCTTCACCAAAAGATAAACAACCATACCCCAAGAAATCAAACCCATATATAATTATATGGAAAAAAAATTTATTTCATTTCAGGGAGGAATGGAAGGAAAAAGCATGCAAACAAACAAAAAAAAAAAAAAAAAAAAAAAAAAAGGGAGGAAGAACAAAGTGTGTGTTTGTGCTTGTTTTAGCAATTGGTGTTCCCANAAAGAAAAAAAAAAAAAAAAAAAAAAAAAAAAAAAGTAACGGGATGAGTATTCCCAGACCCATTTTCTGCATGAAGAAATCAAAGCAGGTAAGAAAAGCAGCTTTCACGGAGCTGCCATGCAGACTCCTCACAGATGGAGGGTTAAAAATCTAGGAGATTCTACTAATACGCACAGCACAGGGCTTATTTTTCTGGGGAAAGTATTTGTTGTCAGTCAGCCTAGTGTTTTCACCAGAGCTTTCCTCACAGAACATTTATACAGATAAACCTCCCATGCCCCCAAGAGCTCCCTCTGAACCATCTGGCTGTGGTGGGGTGCCTCTGGGAATGGAATGTCAGAGGGACACTGGGCTCCCAGCCCTGAGCAATGAGAATAGGAAGCAAACATAGTACTGCTGCACCCTCTTCAAGCTGCACATGTTGGCAGGAAAAGTGGGATGGTGGTCCAGCTGGGATATGACAGGACCTCAACAGGATGAGGGTTGTGTAGGCTGCTGAGTTCCACCCCTCTGATGGTTTCTGCTGGTATTTCCCCTCCTGACAGGACTTATTTTAATCAATTGCTTTGTATTTCATTAATCCAGAAACACATATTCTTGGAAATTTGTCTTGCCATCTACCGATTGGAGAGTTGCTCATATGCTAGTGCTGGTTACTGCCTGTGTCCCCAGTTTGTAAATGGAGTTTATTGACATACATATGATAATTTTCTCTGTCTCTCTGACTCCCACTTCCTTTCTCTCTCTTTTGCACCTGTGGTTTTCCCTTCCCTTCCAGTTTGGACTTGTGATACGAGTGGCTTAAAAATGAAGGTATTTTGTCCTGACTGCAAGGCACGCCATTAAAATTCATATGAACCAGGAAGAACTGAGACATTTCTAAAAGTGTATTCATTGAGCAACACTCTTGTGCTGATTTGGAAAAAATTTTGAAGCTTTAAGAGATATTGGTAATGAGATGGACTTATGGACTAGATTTATGGACTTATGGACTAGTTTTTTTCAGTTGGTGGTGTCAGGAAAATCTCTGTAGATTCTAAGCTTTGTTATTCACATAAATTTTGGATGAACTAAATGTATTGGCCCATGTCGGCAGTATGGGGAGTGCTTGCTTTGTTTCTATACCTATTTGCATCATCATTAGAAAGAAAATACAGTCTGCATTTGACAAAAATCCTAAATGTTTTTTGGGAAGGCAACATGGTTAAGATGAGATTCTGATAGATTCAATGCAGCTGAATGACACCTTAATCTCCATCCATTTCAGCACTACCATGTTTTGGTAGTGTTTTTTGGTTTTGATGCCCAATTTCCATGGCCATTAAGGGAACATTTTGTGCACAAAACAAATGTTCCGGTTGCTTATTCACTCCTCAAGGTGAGGACAAATGCCTTCTGCAGTTCCAAAAATCATCACAGCCTTCAACTCCAAACCTTTTCTCTCTTCTCTCTGTCTTTTTGCTTTACATCCAAGGGCTATCTTTTTATTATTATATTACTTACTGTTCCCCAATAGTAATAACTTAGTCCCTTCTGAAAAAAAAAAAATGTAATCAGAAGAGATGTTAAAACTTCTCTGGACCTTTAGAAATGTCCTATCCTTCTCTTTTTCCATTAAAATTCTGTCCAAGAAATTATTTAACTTTGTTTCCTGAAGAATATTTGTTTTTTCATTGTTGCTTTTATATTTTCTGTGTTTCTCTGTTCGGTTAAGTTGTTGTTTGCTGTCAGTGGTTTTCAGAGCATTCTTGTGAGAGTGAGTAAACAAAGTAATCAATGTTGTGAGTGACACTCTAGTACTGAAAATTTTTTTCTCCAAGGAAGGCTTATGCAGCCTTCACTAGATATGGGTCTTAGTCTAAGAGTGAGATGCATGTTTAACCAAACATTACTTAAAAATTCAGGTAACCTCTATGGAAACTTATTCAGCAACTGGATCCCCTCAGCCAGATGCATTTTTTACCAGCTGTCCTCTGTTTCACTGTGTTTTTTGAACCCCAGCTGTAGTGAACTCAGGCATTCACCCTGCAGCAAAGTTCAAGTCCATGATTCAACCATTTTCGGCCTCATTATCCCTTCATCTTGACTACCACAGCTCCTGGAGAAGCGTCCTGGGCAGGGGAAGGACTTGGCACTGGGGAGCAGCAGCATGCCTACCCACCTCTGAAACAGGGATAGGGAGAACTTTCATCAAAATGCCACACAGGAGGAGATGGTGAACCTCCTCTGGTGATTCCAACAGCCATGGATGGAGGCTGCCTGAGCTTTCAGGTGGTGGTCTCTGTGAAGCACAGACCCTTGCAGCCTGTGCACATTTTTTTTCTTTCTCTTACTCTGGGTTATGTTTTGCTCTGGTTTCTTTTTTTTTCTTTCTAAACCACAGCATAATTTATGTGAAACACTCTGTGAAACAGCCAGCCTGCAGGCTCATGCCTGAGAAAGCACCTAGGCATAAATTATTACACAATAATTCAAGCCCTGTTTGGTCTTATTGCTTAATAAAATGAACATTGTGATATGAACCAAAATGTCTTGACATGAAATTGCACTTTTTCAGGAGTTCAATTGAAATTTAAAAACAACAGGTGAAAAACAACCACTCAGTAAAAAGCAGGGGTTTATGAGTGAGGTAAATATTACTGTCTTTCATCTCAAGGCTTTCTTTTTCCTTTTTACAAGCCAACAACTTAGTTGGTTTTTGTTCTTTAAGTAATGTGAGAAGCCTTTTTATACATACAGTGGTTTCATCATTCAGAAGCAAAGCAAAACCAGAAAGTTGCATGTGTTCCTGGATTTTATCTTCAATGAAAAATACCTTTTTCGCCAGTATTTTGTAACATCAGCAGTAAAAGGTATAGTAGTGTTCTGAAGAAAATATCTGGAAGAAAGAACCTTCTCTGCCATCCTCTTCTTAAAAAATTCCCAAAATATAAGTGGTGCAAGAGGTAGTGCTTTCTTGGTGGCAAACGAGGTGGTCTGTGCTCCTCTTACATTAAAATGTGTACAAATGTACACCAGCACATAAGGAAACCCTAAGCCTAAGATTGTAGTGATAAGGAGCGTGAGGAAGACTGACTGAAGATGCAGAGCCATGCAATATCAGTCAGATTGA
Source organism: Grallaria varia (assembly GCA_013396735.1). Lineage (NCBI taxonomy): Eukaryota > Metazoa > Chordata > Aves > Passeriformes > Formicariidae > Grallaria > Grallaria varia. Next base: position 229,147 of record VWZG01001067.1, on the reverse strand, counting down.
CAGGAAGGCTTGAGAATTAAAAGTAGTAAAGCACTTGTGACAGGCATCTGATTTGCTTTTATGTCTGCAGGAATGTGGAAAAGCTGGCCTTTTACTGGGTAAGTCAGCCTGTCACAGGGTCCAAGTGTACAGCCTTCTGCAGCTCAAGAAATTATATTGGCTGCACAGAGAAGACATAGACCAAGCAAACAGTTTTTCACATGTATAACTTGCAGCTGAATTTGCAGAACTTGATTTCTGTATAATTTATATGGAAAAGATGCATTTAGTTCCTCAGCTAAAGCTCCAACTCCATGTTCACAATGTTGGGTGTTTTTATTTCTTGACTGGAATGTTCCTCTCTCTCCCCCAGCTAAACAGTGATTACACTGCTTATACCAGTTCATGTCAAGACAGGAAAATTGTTTAAAACACTCTATGTCGTGGTTAATACACTAAGACCATGAGTGGTCCCATGGAGTTTATTTTGCAAATGCACAGAATCTCCTTGCAAAAAAAAGTCTGAGTCTGAAAACAGATATTTATTAAGGTAGCCCTAAGGAACAACTATGTTCTACGGAGAAACACAATACAAAAAAACAAAGCTAGCTTTTGACAACCTCCTATATGAGATGGATTTTAAAAAAAATTAATTTGAATCAGAATCAAAAACTGAGAAACTCCTGGGTCTGCTCTCTACGTGCCTTTGAACTGGCCTAAACATGCCTCAGTCTAAGCTGGGAAACATGCATTCACTCGTTTGAAAATTTCACAATTATGAAAACTAAGGAGCATTTCGTTTGTGTATTTTGTTTAGTTAAATGTAGCGCCATACACACCTTGTGAAAAAGGGTTCTGTGCAAATCTTTATGTATCTTTCAAAGGCAAGCAAGCAGATAGAGAGACACTGACTGGTTCATCTCTCCAGTCAACTGACTAGGAAAGCAAACAATTTCCTTCTAGGTGCTACATTTTAATTGAATTCTTTCCAATGTAAACACTGGACTATGATCTTCCTGTGGCCTTGTAGGTGTGTCCAGTAGAAGGTGTTGGACACCATTTTTGGGGGGGCGCCATGAAACAATTATTATTACCCACCCTCAGGTCTGGTCACAGAGAAGCAATAGGGCAGTCAGTGCAACTATCCCAGTCTGCTAATGCAAAACAGTAATAAAGGCACAATTTCCACAATGAATAAGAGTCCAGTGTGAGTAGCTTGGAAAAAATTGAAAACCTTGAACAGAATGAAGAAAAGAATTAGGTCACTGAGTCTGAGCCAGGAAAAAATACAAACAAGAGGAAATCAGAACAGCAGAAGTATTTCATATTAGCTCATCCAAAGATTTAACATGCATGGGCAGCATTATGTTCTGTCTTCTGGAAAGCTACTGTGGGCGGGAAAGATTGTTAGGAATTTCTATGCCATTTCCACAATGTAACCAGTCCTACCCAACAAATTACATATGTGGCAGTACATATATGATATGAGATAGCCTTTAAGCCTAAAAACTGTATGCTGAACTCAGCCTAATGAGAAACAGCACAAAGACTGCTTGTTAACCCTTGTATGCTGTGTATTGGACACAATCACCAGGATTGCAAAGAATTACCCAACATTGTTATTCTTCTTGCTGCACATGCGGAAATTTAATTACATGTTAACATTTATACACATTAAAATCACTGTCTCAGAGCCTGGAAAGAAGTTGCTGTTGTTTCCAAGTCTTCATTTTTTTTGCAGAAGGTGGATGCAGTATAGGAGATGATAAGCAACAGCCTGTAGAAACCATTCCCTGGTGCACAAAGGGTAACAAATGATTTGAAACAATCTGCACAGAATCACCAAAGGAAAATTGTGTTTGTTCAACCTGATTGCTCCCTGTGATGAAAGACTTGATAAAGGGAGAACAGTAAAGAACATTTTCCTAGATTTCAATAATGCTTTAGACATACTCTTTCACAGGGTCCTCATAGCTGAGGAGATGTGAAGTAGATGGATGAACCCAAGGTCGGCAGGAAAAACTACTGGATGGTTGGACTTGAAGGGCTGTACTTAATGGTCACAAGTACAGCTGGTGGCCAGTTATGAGTGTGTTCCTTGATTCAGTACTGGGGTATATGTCTAACATCTTTCTCAGCAACATGAGTGAAGTGACAAAAGGCACCCTTGGCACCCTCACGGATGACACCAAACTGGAGGAAGCAGCTGACACACTGGAGGACAGGGCTGTCATTCAGAGGGATCCAAAGTCTGGAGAAATGAATCAGGGAGAAGGTCAGGATGCTGTGTAAAGTCAAACACAAAGTCCTGCACCTGAGACGGAATAGCCTCATGCCAGAACAGAGGCTGGGAACTGTCTGGTTAGATAGCAGCTCTGTAGAAAATATTCTGGAGGATCACTGTGGTCTAGTAGAACATGAATGAACACATTATTATTGCAGCAATGAAGGCTAACCATATACAGCAAGAAGACAAGAAGGAAATCAGAGGCAGTGTTTATTTCCTTCGATTTATCTCTCATGAGTTCATATCTGGAATATTCTGTATGGGTTGGACAGAGTCCTCTGGAGGGCCAATAAGAAAATAAGGGGTCTAAACCATGGAAATAAGCTAAAGAAACTGGATTTATTTAGCTAGATTAAAAAGGCATAAAGAGGACTGTCCTCCACTGCCTGAAGGGAATCATAGAGAGCAGTTCCCAGAGGTGCACAATAAAATGACAATGTGTAGTGAGTGATCACACACTTCAGAAAGGGACATTTCCGTAAGGGTACTGGAAGAGGAGACCTGAGAAGCTGTGGGTTCCCCTTTCTTTGAGAGACAAAGAGCTCACCTGGACAAGGACCTGTGCAACCCAACCTAACTTAGGAAGCTAGCCCTGCCCCAAGTGGGGGGATGGACTAGGTGATTCCCTTCTGTCCTAAATTTTTCTATGGTTCTATGATACAAAATACTATGTACCTAAAAAGCCTAAAGCCTGTATCACACATGAACTCAGCCTCAGTGCACTGACTGGTATATGCCCCAGCAGAAAAACTTCTCAGAGTGAGCATCTGGTCCACGCTTTTGGAAAAACCAACACCTATGAAGTAGTTGTGGCACTTCAAAACACTTTGAAGTCACAACCGTTGTCTTGCAGGAAATGTTCTAACCCCTGAGCAACTCACCCCTGGCCAAAAAAGGGCTGCTCTGCAACACATTTTCCAAGGCCTCTGTTGAAACAAACCAACACAGAGGAAAAAATACGAGAATTATATGGCCAAGAGAACAAACAAGTAGGGACTGACTCTAGAGCCAATTGATTAAGGCACTGAAGTAAGTGAAAAAGTACTGCTGACAGAAAAGGGAAAAATCAGAAGGTCTCTGCTCTCCTGTATATTCACATTTTGTATGTGAGAATGATTAATTAAATGATCCAGGGAGAACAAAAAAACATCTTGTGGTAGTTTAAATTTCAGGCCTTGGAGAGGTCTGTTGCCCTTTAGGCCTTCCCTAACAACTGGGGTCAAAAACTAAGGAAGAATTCCATCCTATTCCCTTACGTAACCAGGTGTATATAAGTAGGTGAGGGGGAGGTCCTCCATCTCTTGGGCTCCAGCTCTTCTCTTCTCCCTCCCTGTCGGATCAGCTCAGAGATGGCAGCACTCAGCCTTTGGGCCTCGCTTACCCACGTGGGCTGAGGCCTGATCTGGGAGCTCTGTCCGAGCCCGTGTCCAAAGGGGAAGGAGTCTGCTGTTCTTGAGGGAAGTTGGTGAGATTTTATTGTATTAGTTATTTTGTTAAACTAATCCCTGAGTTCCGATTGTGTTTATCTGTTGTGTTTTTACCCCTTTTTTGTCCTTTCTCCCCTTCCCTTTTTCCCCTTTTCCCTGTTGGGATTGGTTGGGATTCCTTGGGGTTCCTACTCATATGTATATAGTGTTTAATTGTATATAATTGCATATATGTAGAAATATATTCTTTGCTGCAATTTTCTTTTGCTACTGTTTTTTGGTTTTTGTTTTTTCCCTCTCCCTTTCGGGATGGGGGGAAGCTGTCGGGCTGTTGTTTGGATTTGACTGGGGGCTCACCTAAACTACTACACATCTACACTTTCTTTTCCAGCTGAGATAATTTTTGCATCTGATCATCAGATAGTAGTAAGGGAAAGAAATAGAAAGAAAGTGAGAACTCACACTGAAGAGTCTGGGGAATTGAATTCTATCCCCTTTACAGGCATAGACTGTCAATGTGATACAAGGCCTGCCCCTCAAACCAACATTTCATAGGCAGTGAGCCGTAAGAGGAATCCTTTGCTTGACACTCTGAGATCTAATACAGAGAACACTCCTCCATTTCCAAGTGTAACTGGAGCCACTGTGAGCTGTGTCATGAATATACAGGCTACAGCTATTTAATGTTCCCAGAACTACTCACTGCTCCAGGACCAACTGCATGGAGTACCTCTGTCCATGCTCAGCTTCCAAAAGAGAATGGACTTCTCCAGAGTTTCTACTGGGACTAGTTCCTGGCCTGGCTTGCATCCTGTGCTCAGTAATTGTCAGAGAAATTAGTATGAGCCAAAACTATGTCAGAAACTGTTTTAAGAATTCAGAACAGTGTTTGAGTGATCACCAGAGTATAAGGCTTACAGTTACATGTGGAACAATCAGAAAAAGTAAAATACTGAGTAAATGGTTGTGACGCAAATGCTGTCCTCCTCACTTAGTAAACATAGCTTTCCTCTGCTACCCTTCCAAGTTAGGCCTTCAAATCTTCCCTCTTTGCTTTCTTTTCTGAGTTGTTGAGTAGGTATGAGAGATAAGATCTCTGTGCGCTACTGATCAAATCAGTAAGATCCTCCATTAATCCTCCTGCCAGTCTACTTTATTTGTTGCAGCCTTTTAAACTTTTATTCCAAAATCTTTGTATAAGGACTTGCTTTATCTCCTATTTTAAAGCATGAAGTCCAGTCAGGACCCAACAAAGGCTAGAACTGCTTTATAATAAAGATTATCAAAAGTGATAAGAACGGTTTTGAACAAAATGTGTGTGTTTCTAAGACAGACATGTTTCTTTAAATTATTCCATTCTTTAATTTACACTTGGCTTTGTTTCTCAGTTCGAGAAGTCTGACTTAAATATTTTTAATGCTGATTTAGATCATCAAATGGGAAAAAATCTTGCAGTTCCCTTTTTCAGGGGAACTAGGACTGGATAGGGATTGAAGTGTCTCTGAGATGTCTCTAATTTTTATTAATGAAGTAACAATTCCTATGAGACAAAAGGAGATGTCCAGAAACACCAGCCTCTGAGTCTCAGGCTAACAGACCTCAAGCCTTTATGCTGCCTCCAGTTTTTCTGAGAATATACTCTTCTTGGAGCTGGCCACAGGCTCTGGTACAATGACTACTTCATGCCTGTGTTCCAACTCCTTTGTGCTAACCTGCAATGAGTAAGCTGATAGGTCACACATATGTCGAATAGAGGGCTTTAATTTCTCTGTAAAAGCCATATTTTGACTGTAACTGCAGGCCTGTGAAAACTCAGATACTGAGCACCCTTGCTTCAGCTTCACAACTTCACATAACAATTAGGCCTGAGAGACCCAGCACACAGATCCTTAAGTGCCTGGTGTGCCACAATGGAAGCTCATTCTTCCCTTAGCCAGAAATGCCCCATTCTAAAAGAAGAACCTTGTATGTGGATGGCATAATCCTTAGTCAGAAATGCCCCACTCTGAAAAAAGAGTCTTGCATTTGGATGGCATAATGGAAAACCCTTTTGTCATTAAAAAATGCCAAATATTTGCCAAGAGGAATTTTCAAAAAATGTTTTTGGAAAAATCTCTACAAAAAGTCAATCATCCAGACTGCCAGCTGTTGTGAAGCCAATGGAGGTGTGAGCCAAATAGCTAGGGGAACCACCAATTTTGAGATAACGAATCAGTCTCAGAAGTTGGGAATTTTGAGGACACCTTGAGCAGGAGACCTATTGTGTGGATAGGCATCTCAGGAGACCTACCTGGCAGAAAGCGCTGGCTTCTTTATTGTCAACAGTTTTTTCAGTAGAAAATACCTTTCATCATGTTTTTGACAAAATATAAACCATAGAAACCCACCAGTGAACTACTAAGTCACCCTAACTGCCAGATGTGAAGGTCAGTTGGAAGATGGTGGGGGAGCAGAAGGCTGGAGGAGCTGCTGTGTCTCTAAGAAAACAAGGTCCTGCCTGTAGGTCTCAGATGCTCTTTGCTACTTGCAGTATCACACAGAAATCACTTCTCAGTAGCAGATTTTTTTTCCCACGGGGACTGAAAGGACCACTGTGGAACAAGAGATGACCTATCTTGTTCTGTTTGGCAGCCCAGGTCAGGAAGGTTCCACTGATATGGCAGAAATTTAGGGCAGAGCTGAACGAAGGGGTGCATAACAGATGAGCGATTGTAACTTTGTTCCTGATGCCAAGCTTGTATTTTCTATGTCCTTCTTTCCTGAGTAGAGTTTCCCTTACTCTACGTGTGAACTCAGAGCTGCTACAAGGTTAAAGCACTCTTTAACCCTATGAACAGTGTGTTCCTGCTAAGTCTGACTGCAGGAGCATTTTTTTTTCTCAGACCAGACAAAGATGAAACCAATTTTGTTGGAATCCGAGACCCAGAGTCCAAACTTTGTTATTACCGTAAACTACCAAGAAGATAGGTTGTTCATGGCATTGCTTCAGTGGGATAGGCCACAGATTTACCATGCATGACCACAACTTGAGCAAGTCCTCCAAGGCTTGACCTCACATTCCTTCCTTCTGTTTTGCTTTTCATCCTGCTTTCTCTTTTCTCCCTGCCCCCTGATTGTCTCTAGATGTCATCTTGTACCCCAAGAGTCAGTCTTTATCTCCATCTCACACTGTCTCTGTTCTTTCTATGGTTGCTGTCTCTCTGAATTCACATTATCCTCCATTTTAGGCCAAGAGAAGGCCTGAAGCTCAAAAATCAATAGGGAAGTGCAAGAAAAGTAGCACAGTCCAGACCTAGCCACAGGCAGCTTCTTTTATCTTCCTGAGATGAAATGTTATTTCTGTAGAGAGTGCTTTTTCATTTAGAATCCATCTTTTCAATGATGAAATAACACTTCTGAAAGCCCCGCATCAGAGAGGATGGTTCTTTGGGGATACAGTGATAATAAGCATAGCGAGTGACAGAGGATAATCTCAGCAAGCATTTAGTAAGGTAGGAAGCACAATACCTATTCAACCTTTTATTGGGAAGAAAAATTCAAACTGGGATTAAGCCAAATCTCCTAGCATCCATGACATCTCTAAAAAAGGCAGCTGGCTGCTGTGGCATAAAAGAGCTACTGTCAGAAATTCAGAGACTCCAAAAGGCTTTGGACATTTTTAGTCCAAAAATACTTATCTTGTACAAAATATTGATATGCAGTTAATTGCAATTATTTTCCTCAGAGTTAGTAGCTTTCCATTTCCATGTCCAAGACAAGAAAATCTCTATTCTTTCAACCAGTGAGATCTCCCTCTTGGCCTTTCATATTTCTGAAAGATCCCACAACAATAGTGACATCCACAGACATAAATTCTTTGAATTCAAGTGGCCATGCCCCAAAGTGCATATAATCCCACAGTTGTCATTAACATGATGAATCATAATAAGAACCTAACATTTTGGAAATCCAAAATTCCACTTTTTTCCCCTTTCTTAAATAAATAAGAGGATCACAGCTAAAAATAAAAGTAATTTTAAAAGTCTTACTGTAAATACACTGTTCTGCCTTAGCTACAATCAAGCATTATGTTTCATTGTCAGCATCATATAGCACACCTGGGTGACTTATATGTCCTTTTACTTTGTGCAATTCTTGGAAAATAATATGTTGCTTTATGTTCTGTAAAACAGTAGCAGATTTTTAAGGCACCCCAATGTACCTAATCATCACAATACTTTTTTTTTTTTAAATTAAAATGAACTGACAGGCAGAGAAGGTATTTCGCTTTTGGCTTTTAAAAGAATGGTTTGCATTCAAAAATTTAAGTATTTCTATTATTTCAACTAAGATGATTAATAGAAAAGAACTGTTGTCTGGAATATTATATTTAAAAATTGTACTATGGCACACATCCTAAATTACTATGAAACAAGGAATGTACAAGGAGTATATCATTAAATAAATTTCCGTTAGGGAAAGAACTGCTAAAATGTAAGACAGACAATAATGTACAGCTCGAATAATACTGGCAGAAAATCCACCTATTTTGTTAAATCCATCACTTTGAAAATAGAAGTGCTTTCCTGTAACAGTAGAATATATCTAAAGGGAAAACTAAAAATACACTTAGCCTTCCTTGGTGTGCTGTGGAAAAAGGCTATGGTATGCGATCAAGTTTGGAAAGCAATAAGAAACTGTTTAAAATCTGGTTTAACCGTCAGAAGAAAAATAGAAGTATATAAATATGAGTATGGTTGTATCAATTGTTCTTGGATTTATAGTTTCCTTTATCATAAACACAGCTTAAGGAAGGCAAGCACTATGTAAACCTTTATTTATAACCAGGTCTGGAGTGTCATAGTCTTGCCGGTGGCTTCTGCATGGAAAGAGTAAGGGTCCTGTGAATGGAGAACCAAACCAGCAGATTTGCAAAGCAGAGCTGCTCAGCACTGCCTTACATTGTCTGACTGTGTCCTGTGCCACATGTCTGAATTTTGTCATTTGTGCCTCCCTCATCCACACCATCTCCTACTCTGAGTACATAAAAACAAGTGAGATTGTAAAGAAGAGGTGCAGCCTGCTGCTCCCCACTAGCCTGGGAAGAGCTGCAGTCATCGCAGTGCAGATATTTCAGCTGCACCCAGGGACAGCCAGCACCATGGAGGCACGTTGTGGGGCTGTGCTGTGCATTATTATGTGAGAGAGGCCTTCAGCTTCAGATGCACAGCAAATGGTGTGCATTTAAATAAGACACTGAAGGGAATTAGCTGCAGAAAATTAATGCCAGATGAGCCCGTTTTAAACACAGTATGCCCAAACCCCTTCTCTGAAAAACAATAAAGCTGAAAGTAGATATTCACTCTTAATATTAAATTACATGGTTGCATGTGTGACCTCATCGCTCAGCACATGCAAGCTGTCTCCAGCTGTCACACACAGGCATGAATACACTCACATGCACACAGAGACATGTAGTTCAAATGCACATTTGAAAACATGCTGCTTATTTTTCCCTCAGCACACATGTTAAGTAGGTCAAAATAATGAAAGCACATACATGACAAAGCACATGAGCAGCTGTGCATGCCACATATAGAACAAGCATATGAGGGTGAAGATGAAGCATGAGATGGACTACCACAAACCCAAGAAAAATGCAAAGAAATTACACTCAGGCTTTCACAATTTATCATTTGATATTGCAGTCCCATAAAGTCATTTTTTTGTGTGTGTATTTGTGGTTAGAGACATTTCTAGATACCCCAGATCATATTTCCCCCATAGATATCATATTTAATTTATCTTTTACTCAATCTGTATTTCAATTTATAGCGATACTTCTTTAACAAGAAAAGTAATGTATGCTACTGCTAGCATTAGTAAATTATCTGTACAAAATCTAGTTGCCCATATATTAAACAAAATTTCTAACTGAAAAGTTTGTGTTGTAGTATTGTAAATAAGATGAAAAATAATGCACTACCAGAGATATAAGAGCTGTAACCAGAATCAGTGGGTATGGATACTGATTGACAAGCTATGGTAAGATAGGTTGTATATTGCATAAATTTATAAGGCATTTAAGAACTGGAATTTCAATCTCAAAAATTGAAATTCTTAATTGCAGTAACTTGTGACAATTTTATGACCCCAGATGTAGTTCTATATCAAAGAACTGACAGAGAATCCATTACTGTATTCAAAATTAGTTGAATTTTCTTAGCTTGTTCATGCTTACCATTGCTGAGTGCATCTTCCTAACTACTCAGCATTCAAACACATTGGAGGAATACCACAGGAACACAAAGGCCACATGCTATGACTTATTAACATGGTATTGAATGCTTGCCTACAGATTCCAAGTTTAAAGATGATTTCGAGAATTTTTGTGGGTAGAATTCATGTATACCTCTTGATGTTAAAGCTCAGTATCTACCATAAGTGAGACAGATCGTGTGCTAAATGCACACTTTGATCAAACTGGGCAGACAATTTCAGTTTTTTGAATTCACTATATTAAAAGATGTGAAAGTACAAATAAAATTCTGCTCTATAATTTAAAAATAGTTATTTAATTTCAGGGTGTTTATCATTTTGGCAGAGGACAGAAGGAGTGGGTGAGATAGCATTTGATGACAGAATTACTACTCAGATCTACAGTTAGGCTACATAAATAATCCATCTTCACACCAGAAATACCTTTATGAAAATCTACTGCATGTCTTCCCTCTGCGATGAATGTGTGACACATTATGTCAATGTTACTTGCAGTGGAGACCAGATAGAGGAGTTCAGAATGCCTACTGTGCAAGTGAAAATTGTTTGCCTTATTCAAAATCAGTAGTGCTTGACATGGTAAAGGCTAAATACCATGAAGAGCAATGAATGGCTTTCAGCCTTTAGTGCTGATAAACAAGTTTATTGTTTCTATTGTTTATTTTTGGAGTTCAAGCTAACCCATTTCAGTTAAACTTCACTATGCGTCAATCAGCTGCTATACGTAAAGGAAGAAGCTATGTCAGTTAGACCCACAGGAGAAAAAGACCAAAGAGTACTTAATCCATTTGGCTCTGAAAAGAAGTTCTTCATTGGACAGGAAAATTACTGAGCATGCGTAAGCAGCATTTCTGAGTATCACTCGTTATTTTTTTCTCTGAGGCAAAGAAGAGATTTTGAAATTATTTATTACACTAGTGGTTTACTTGGGATTGCTGAAAGCAAAGTGCTAAGTAAGTGCTGGAGAGACAGGCCTCTTTTCATCTAGGTGCAGATGAGACCTGAAGAGCAACATAAAGCTGGTCAGCTGTATAAAGACAATAAACCAAATCTGCAGGCAGGCTGAAATGAAAAAGCTTCAGTCTTTGGATTACCACAGCCCAAGGCTGGAGATTTAAATGCAACACAGCACCCACAGGGAATGATAGTGATGATCAGGTGCCTCTGCCTTTCTGAAGGAAACACATTACTGTATCACCTAAGAACTAAGCAAGAAAAAAATATTTTTATGATTTGGGTCTATCTGCTGTACTCCAGCTTAAAAATTGAGTGGGCATGTGCAGCCTTGTAGATAACTTTGGAAAGACACAAGACACATCTGAGTGGCTTAAATCTAAACAAATTTGCCACTTGAAGATCAGGAGTTCTGTTTAGCAAAACAACTAATTTTTAATCAACCCTTCAATACTCCTGTGTCAGTGTCCCTGCCCAAGCTACACCATTTCTCAAAGGAGTCCTAGAACCTTTCTCTACCCTTGTCCCTCTGCTCCTGATTTATGCTCTAGAATGCACACATAGAGATTTTTTCCTTTTCAAATATCACTCAATAAAATCTATTTCTTTCTGATCACCCTAACAGGCTAATAAATATCCTTTTGCCCTCCTGAAAATTTTCCTTTGCTTTTTTTCTGTGTGGCACCCTAAACAACATCATCAGATGATCAAAGTCTTTTGTCCATGGCCTTTTGTTGCTGGGGATGCTGGTTTGTGCGCTGCTCTGTCATCCAGGTTACCATTTCTTTGTACACACCGGCTGCCAGGTGAGCTGACGATCATCTCCCCTTTGAATTTCTGCCCCCTCTTAATGTGTAATGCAGAGAAGGCAAATGATACTCAGGGCTGAAAAGGAGGCTGCAACTCGCAGCAGCTGCACACAATAGAGATCCTAATAGAAAATAGAAAAGATAGAAAAAAACATCATCTCGTCATTGCTACAGTACAACAACAGGGAGCAATTCAGTTTGGCGTACACTAACAGACTGTGAATAGCACTGTCAGAGCAGTGTGATGCACTCAGCTCCTGCCTCAGCTATGTTATGGAAATATTGTCATGCTTATGAAGCCCCTGTGAGGTGTTAGCTAATTTTATCAGTATAAAAGAAGCACAAACTGACATGAAAAGATATTTGTAAGGTTTATCATCCCCACAAAAATATATTAGAGGAAGCAGATTGTTTGTCAGTTAATTCATCAGGCACTACAAATCTGAAGACAAAATCAACCAGACTAGCTGGGTCCAGAACATGAAATCTGGATTACAAGGAATTGAAAATTTTAAGCCTGGGAAATTCTGAATTCTGGACAAGTTCCTTTTTGGTTCTTAGATGTGGGGATTTCACAGTAGTGGCAAGAAATTTTCAGTCCTGTTATTTATGTCTACAGTTTCCTCTGAGCTAGGATGGGTGCTTTTAGATAGAGCTTGTATCTGCTGGTTTCATACGAAAACTGGGGGATTTTCCTGAATTGCCACCAGCATGTGTATTCATAGATGACTCCCACTAAGTCACTGCTTATTTTTAAATTACATACTGTGCTCGAGATTGCAATCAGAACCTCATACTCCTTCCACTCCTGTCTTATGGGTCATTAAGAAGGTTTTTCACTCAGCCGCACACGCTAGCTCCTGTGTCATGAGTCTTATGTTTTCTTATCACTTACATACTTAATTTCAAATTCTATAGGGACCTGTTAATACATAATTTATATTCCATAACATACAGGACATTTCTTTTCAACTTCTTTTTTCCAGCTGGAGAGCATTTTCTATAGGTTTGCTTGCAATTTTATTTGCGTTTGTACATAACAAGATATCATGACACATCTGCTCTTCATACTTCTTAACAAGTGTTTTAATGGAAATAAACATGATACGCTACAAGAGAAAGTCCTAGGGAAATGAGACAACCAAGGACAGCTGTGTCCTGGTTAAAAATTTCTCAGAAGGGAATTTCTTTTGCAGTCTGATCTCTCCCTTACCAATCTTTGGACAGCCACCCTCAACTGGAGCCCTAGGCTTTGTCTCTCTTGCCTCAACTCTAACCCTAGGTGTTTACCAAAGAATCTCCATCTCTGGCCAACTTGAACAACTCTTCTGTAGAAAATTCTTTTGATTGTCTAAACCTTACCTCTACAGACCCTTTCCAGCCCCACCAAAACCCTTGGCTTTTCATATCTGCTAACTGTAATGGTAAACCTACACCAAAGAGCAAATAGGCTTCTCAGGGAAGAATACATTTGGTGCCCAAACCTTCTCTTGGAAACTCCTTTGCAGTACTTTTTAATTGGATTCATAGGCTTTGTCATTCCCCTACTGCAAAAAGTAGCCAAGGCTTTTAACCCAGATAGCCCTTGACCTGGACAAAATGAAAAATTCTTACAGGAGATTAATTTCTGTTGCGCAAACTCTCTGTGGGTAGCCCCTCTCCAACTGGATCCCTAGGGTCTGTCTTCCTCCAAAACATCATATCCCAGTCTTCAACCTAGACGTATGTTAAGCCTTAGATGGAGATTCCAAGCCACAAAAAAAGTGAATTGTTTTGGTAGCTTAATTGCTATTTTTCTGCAGCAAATACAGATATTTTCCCCCTCCTAACTTAAGGTCCAACCATAATGATAACCCAAACAAGGGCTAAGATGGAAATCCTCCCCTGAGATGGTCTCCAGCTGAGCTACCCTTTGGGTTTATTTTCTAACACATGGAACACACCTATGGTAAGTTTGAGGTTAGGAGAAAGATATAGCCCAGGGCTTCAGTTGTACTGTCATTGCATAGAGGCTATCAAGGAAAGGCTTGGACAACAAAAATAAGGCTCTTCTGTGAAATTTTCTGTCTGGGATGCCACCTGAACTTTCAGACTAATGCTCAGTCTGTGTCTTGGATTAGGGTAAGAAGGACAAAGCCTAGGGGTTCAGTTCGAGTACATCTGCAAAGGCATTGCCTAAGGGAATGATTTCTTTTTGTTTGTTTTGGCTACAGCCAGGTTTGTCTCATGTTAGTTTTGTGGCCACTTCTAAGGAAGAGCGTTAGAAAAGGCACAAAACCATATGATATAGTTGATGTGGGGTTGCAAAGAGGTTCCTAAACAGAAGTCTGGACATCAAAAATAATTTTCCCCTTTTCATTTTGTCTCTGGGAGGAGTGATCTTGGATAAAGGATTCAGTTGCTTTCAAGGTTACAGTTATGCAAGTTATGAGACAAAGCCTAAGGGTCCAGTTTGCGCAGGGACCTGCAAAAGGGATGCCTACAGAAAGTTTGGGCAAAGAAAGGGCCAAGGCTGGAGGTCTTTATGTAAAGCTCAGCTCTTGGCTACAGTTAGGGTTGGAGTTAGGTTTAAGATTAGGGAAAAGACAAAGACTCAGGTCCTCTTGTTGTGGGGTCCCAAAGAGGGTTGCCAAGAGGAGAGTTAAGCAACCGAAAGAATTATTTCCTTAGGCCAACTCTCAAGGTCTTGTGCTAGGTCTCATACAACAGCTAGTTTTAGCTTTTATATTATATGTTTAAAAGTGGGAAAATTAAAAACATTAAAAAGTGACAAGAGGATTCAGTAGATCTTAACACAAATATGTCAAATTAACCATCCATCTTCAAGAGAAATAGAAACCGTTAACAACTTCTCTGTGGTTACAAAGCAAAATTTAATTCCACTGATTAGTTTTACTGATTTAGGAAGGATCAGGAGCATCCATACCAGGGTTTGGTTTAGGCTCTCTCCTATAGGCACTTCTTACTAAGGAAACGAGCTTAGGGAAGACCTCAGCCTCAAATAATTTTACTCTGCAGGGTCTGAAAGTCAGCATGTTTACAGTCTGGATGCCAGCAAATGAGACAGATCTCAGTACTCTACAAAACATGCTTGCTGCCCCTAAACAGAGATGCCCACAGACCTTTGCTCTCTTCACATCTCCTGACAGTACCCCCCTACCTGCTGTGGTTGAGCACTCTTCCTGCTACCTTTACAGTCAACTCAAGAACCCAGCAGAAATACAGTCCAAAAAAAAAAAAAAGTGTACAACTTTGTGCTGAACTGAACTGTCTTGCATGGAGTGAAACTAGATGTAGCTGAAGAGAAACTAGATGTAGCTGAAGAACAGGAGGGAGAATTGGTGTTGCAACCATGATAGCAGGGAGAAAAGAGGGAAGGGCAGCATGGAAGAGTAGAACTGTTGTTTTAGGATGCACCAAGAAATTTCAGCCACGTTGTCTGACTGCATGTTCCAGGTGGCCTGTGCCAGTCCAAGAAAATCTGCACACTTCACTTGGCTCCAGCTCTCCGCTTGCCAAGGCTCTGTCACTTCTGGACCACTGCAGCCTCCTAACCCAATAAAAAGGGAGAGTTGTTTTCTGTGGATTGGAGAGTGAGACAGTGTAGTGCAAGGCCAGAGTAAAACCAGCATGTCCCATGGAAGAGGACAGCATGGTGAGGCCCAGGATGTAGGATGATGACTGTTTTCAGTCAGCTCAGCGCAGAGGCATGTGAGACCAGGGGTCCCAATCCAGCAGACTCACGCCATTTCTCACTATCCAGTCCGTTGGTCGGAGAGATTGTTAATTACTGCGTCTTTTTGGAGTCCTCTAGCTGAGCTGAGTTCTTCTTGGGCTGCACAGTGACTTCATAAGCCTCCACCAGATAAAAGACCCCAGAGCCTCACCCAGAAGCAGTTATAACTATGGGTGGAAAGAAGATGACTGGAAAATGTGATTTCTATCTCCTGAAAATGTGGTGTTTGAGGAAAAAGCAAAACTACATCACAGAGTAAGAACCATGAAAATAAAATCTGTTTGCAAACTGAAGCCCTTCACCTTGCTGAGGTGGATATTTGCATATTTCCTTTCCCTTTCTTTGGCAATATCCAGACCAGCTACTAGAGATCTATCTGTCTGTCATCTCCATTTTCCTGGAGGAGAATAGGTTTTGCTTTTTCCCTTAAGAAAACTCCAAATTTTACTTTTGCAGGAAGGACAGTTCCTGTGGAAGAATTGCTGCTGCAGGGGCCATGTTGTCTCTGCCCTTAGTGGGGGTTGCCCTAATGTACAGCTGTCTCTGGCCATACTACTACTGCTGCTCTGCATCTGCATCCTGGCCCCAGGTCCCTTGCTGCATGGAGATTATACAGGGGAGAATAGGGAGAAAAGGGGGATGAGGAGAAGGAGGAATATGAAAGCATGCCTGCCTGTTTTAACCTGGTGCAGAGGGTGACCACAGGGCTAGAAACTCATCTTGGATCCATTGATACACACTTAGGTAAAAACTATTAAGGACTTTGGCAGTGAGACTCCCTCATTAATAGACAGAGTGCCTCCTGAGTTGTACTCTGCCTCTCTCCACAGCTCTCAGCACCTGATGATGTCAGCCTTGACCCCTTTCATTTGAAGATGTTTACAAGGAACAGTGATATTTGGACAGTGTTTATACGCTTCTTGTAGACTACCTCAGCAACTGGCAATAGGCACCACAACATGTGACCAATGACACACAAAGAAGTATTCTGTTGGACAAATGTTAAAAAACTCCAAGTTATGGCACTTTAGAAGCAACCATACCTAATAAGAAAAATATTAAAGGTGACTTAAATAGATTGCTCTGGGACATCTGAGCTTGCAGTCATTTATCATATAAACTACAAATTGAGCCAAATGAATTAAAATCCTTCTGTTTTCCTTTTCCTTTATATATAGCTTTTTCCACTGGAAGAATACACTGCAGGCCCTTAAACATTTCTGCAATATCACACAGTGTCAGCTTTATTTAGCAAAGTGATGCATATTTCAGCAACAAGGCTGTGTGGATATATTTACCTTTTATTTTTCTGTTTAGCTAGGTGAGTTTTATAATCCCAAGGGTTTTGTAATGGATGAAGATCTTTTATTTGGAGACTATTAGTGATTCTTTGGGTAGCAACCAGCTAGCTCTGCTGGAATGGATTTTTAAGCATCTCTTTTTGTAGAAGTTCAACATCTGTTTATGCATTGTAGTGATTATGCTATGTGCTGAATCCTGTGTACACTGCTATCATAAAACATACATGCAAGGAATTGATTACAGCTTCAGAGGAAGTGAATGTTTTGACATTTCCTAGCTTCTCACTTCCTCTGTCTGCAGTCTTTAATAAAATCACTGTTAGAAGAAAGGGATTTAATAAAATTTCTTAAATTTGCTTTTTCTCATCAATTAGAAGGAAGAATAAATTGTACTGTATGCAGTGACCTCTTCTTCCCAGTGTATATTGCCATCAGAGTCACAATCTTGTTTTCCAAATCTGAAAGCAGAGTCCTATGCCACTTCACCTCTAGGACTAAATGTGTTACTGGGTATGCTGGCCTTAGGGTGAACTCTGCCTTTCCTTTCCTTCTGTGCACATCCTTGAGAGATGACAGGCTGAGCTGCCTTCACATCTTTAACTGTGGCAACCAACAATGCAGACTGGATCTCTGGGTGAATATATTATTAATCTCTGATGATATCTTCCTCTTTTTTTCTGCCTGATTGATGTGGCAGGTCCAGCTGTGTTTGCCACACAGAAGAAATTTTCCTTTTGCTGACCAAGACTAGAAGCAGCTTAATATATGGAGAAAATACGGGATTTGGAGCCACTCCTCTGCTGCACCAAAAGCTCCCCAGACTCATATGTCCTCCTCCATGGTCCCCACATGCACCAGTAACCTGCTGGGACCTACACAGCCCTCCACTCTGTTCACAAGCCAGATGGGACTGCCTCACCCTCTCCAGAAGTGAACTGAATTCCAACAAACAAACGAACCCTTGTTTCCACCCGTGACCTGGGAATCTATTGCAACTCCCCATACCATGGTCCCCTTGCCCCTCTCAGAAAACCTTGCCTACAGATTTGACCACAAGGTGCTGATTTAAACAACTCAACTTCTTACAGAGAAACTCTAATAATTCTGCCTCAGGCACATAGTGATCAGAAACAAAAAAAAATGCAAGCTTAGTACTCCTATTCAGTTTATTATTTCTCACTCCCCTTGGGGCAGCCTAGTTGTTGACAAAACTGTGTAAGACTTGTGTTTTGATCACCTGTACTATATGAAGCTGCTGCCTCCCAAGCTCTCCCTTTATCTCACTTTTCCTCAGACTTTCTAAAGTGGGTTTTAACCATAAATGTTTTGGTTTGATCTTTAGCCTTACAAAGCAGCCTGTGCAACTCTGTTTGGCACCTAGAATTAACATTTCCCTTGTCAATTGCTTGACCACTGCTTAACTTCTTTGACATTTTACCCAAAGATGCCGTATCTCCTAACCATTGTTCCACTTCCTCCTTGACAGTGCTTGCAGTTCCTTTTGATTCAAGTCTATCTTGGCAGGCAGAATTACGTCCCAAAAGTGAAATGAGGCATACAATCCAACTCACCTTAAGCAAACTGTTTAAGTTCCATATTCAGTCAACAAAGAGAGCAAGATGCTGTTGGAGGCCAGCTGAAGGGTATCTGGTTCATCTTATTCATGCACATCCAAAGGACAGTGTAGTTCACCAAATCGTATATGGCCTGGTAGGAAAGCGGCTAGTGCCTCTGTTTAGCTGCCTAGTCCACTTCTGCAGTGGGGCACAGAGATACGGAGAAGGATGTGCTTCTCACCCCTTACACCCATGCCAGCACTTTAGTTTCATGGACACCATGATAAGGCAATCTTTTTACACTTCTGTGTAAAGAGATTTTCATCTCTTCTTTACAGTCTGAGCCACCATGAAGCCAGACAGGTAGGAGTCCTGCAGCCAGCTAGAAAACATACAGAAGGGATCTTAGTTTTATGCTGGTAACTAGGGCACTCTTCAGGCTGTTATGGGTAACATTACATCTTGACATAAAAGCATTGAAATCCTCTAAGATTTTTTTTTTCTGAATGCTAAAACCATTAGGTAAGACCGTTATACAAAAAAAACAGACTCCCACCACTTCCTGTGGTGAGGTTTGTTATATCGCTGACCACACCTCATCTCCTTCAGTCTTCCTGTGGGATCTTAGAAGACTTTGTGTGCCCATCCACGTTTACCACTGGATCACAGCCGGGCATATGCAGGAAGACTGACTTCCAGTTCACAGCACATGGGGACAGGCCCAGTGAAGTACCAAAGGAAAGAGGCAGCCACTTGACAATGGGCTGCCCAGGGGGATAGGCAGGCTGGATTACTGCCTAGACCCTGTCTGGGCTGCAAGTCACCATGAATACAATATTCAGACAGACAGGACCACACCTATGTAACCCATAAAGTATTGCAGATACCTCTTTTGTCCTATGTACTTGGTAAAAAAGGAAAGTTATTTTCTTAAAAGACGGGAATGGGCTGCTATAACCAATGTTCAATCTTTTCAGCTGGGTTTCCAAGAGAGAGAAAGAAGATTTTCATACGCTAGTCTGTTTCTAGTTATCTTCCTGAGGCTCTTAGCCTGTGGGTTCCAGGTGGCTGTTGCTGCTGCATTTCCTTTGGTGGCAATATTCAACCAAGCTATTTAAAATGTTTATGTGCACTTATTTTGTGCTGGTTCCTAACATTTCTTAGAGAACATAAATATGAGGCAAGAAACAGTGATTTCTAGAAGCTTTTTTCTCTGCTAAACTTCTCTAAAATTGCATGTGAGTAAGAAAAGACACATCTCTAGCCCAAGACCCTCTCCCTTCTGAACATCAAAGCCTGTCATAAGCAATAAAAGCATTAAGACTCTTTATAATGATAAGGTGAGTGAATGCTTTATAACTAAGAGTATAAAGCAATACATATGTATATATTACCACATACATGCAGAGATTATCGGTATCTCCTGTAAAGCTTCAGATTTATAAACTTTATTGACTAAGTGAATTCAACCAAAGTTTAGCAGGAGCGCAATGAGTTACTAGTTAGTCAGTAATATTTTAAGAGCAAAATAGGCTCTAAGAAAAGTCAGAGATCACTACAGTAGTGCAAGCAGAACTAAAAATAAACCATTAGGTCACAAACACAAAACTGCTGAGAGTCAATAGCCTGAAGTAGGCCATGAGATGCAGAACACCAACTACTGTACATGAAACATACTAATAGCTGCAGAGAAGCTGTCCAATAAAATAGACCAGTGACTCAGGGTCCAGGAGATTCAATCTGACACCATTCCAGGGATATCAGCATATGACTTCAAACATTGCATTAAGAGATAGAAAGCTTAATAGCTGCTTTCTGGTTTAGTACAATGACTAGTGATAATATTCCTGAATTTAGAACTCATAAAATATCTGTCACCGCCAGCAGCAATATCTCAGTACTTTACTGAGACCAAATCCTTTAGTGAAGTGTGTCAAATAGGTCAGAGGCAGATGACAGTCCATGAGAAGGGGCACTGCCTCCACAAAAGCATTTATAAGAAACAGAATATATAAGGTCAGAAGCAAAGGGAGCACAAATATTCATTACTCTCAAAGACATTTCTAACTCTCGAGTCGTATATTTTATCCAATAATTTCAGAAATTAAAGTGAAAACCAGACTAGCAAACATATGCAGATGAGAAAAGCTCAATAAATGTCCCAAGCACATAGGAGAAAATGGAATGCCACTGATTTGGACCTACTATTTTGGTTCAGTGAAATGGGCAGGCAATAAAGAGGGGCTCACCGGCTGGCTCCTTGAGAGTGACTCTTTAGACCAGGGTAATTTCCTAGTAGAGCAAACAATCTGGTTTCACATCCAGATTTTTTTTTAACCTTCAGGTGATGGTACTATGCAGTAGCAAACAAGCAATTCAAGTAACACTACTGCTTTTTCTTGGACACCAAACCTTTTCCTAAAAAACCCGCTGAGACTATTAACTTTTGGAGCCCAAGCTTCAGCTGGAAATTAATTTTGCTTTACTGCCCATCTTTGTATGAAAAGTACTTAGGACCTGAATATTTACAGCAGTAATAGCCTCTGAAGTTCAGTTCTTAAAGGCATGAAGTTATGAAAAATGGTTAGCCTGGAAAAATGAGAACGGTGGACCTTACTTGTTCATTCTGTATATTCTGTCTAATAACTACAGGATAAACCTCATCTAGTAGTGCTTGAGTGAGATCAAATGTAATAAAAAACTGATAATAAATACTGAATTGCTATAAGAAAATCTGAGCAGAAGGTCTTCTTGCATGAATAAACTGTGATCAAGGCTACATTTTACATTACATTTGTAGAATCTGGAAGTAGAAAGTTGCGAGATCTGTGGAGATTAGTCTGTTATAATTCAATAATCATACATTTTTAAACAAGTCTTTACACAACAAGGTCACAAAGGACATTACTCATTGTTCATTAAAGCTATTATTTCCTTGTGTACGGTACTGCAGGGTGGAGTACAACTATTTTCTGCAAATCAACTGAGAAAGCTATCACAATACAATAAAATTCAAATGTATATTCTTATCAGATCGTTCACTAAGAACAAAATATTTTCATTTAAACTGCATTATGTCAGGTAATTTAATTTCTAAGGAAAAAATTCTACTACTCAGTATTCTCTATGGATGTTGTCTCTGAGTAGTCTGCTATTCTGCCATGTTTATACTGTATTCTGTACTGAATTGCTGGGATATGCTACCAGTTTTTTGTTACTCCATAAACTACAGGTGAAATGTTGCCAGCACACTGCTAGGTAAGCTGGCTATGATAGATTTAGAGCTATGCTAGGTTTGTAATTTTGCTTTGCCAGAATAGACCACAGTAGCAATAAGTGGGATTAGGTTTAGGCCAAAGGAAAACAGGAGACTGCTTAGGGTAACAACCTTCCTTCTTTTACTTCTTCAGCCAGAGGACTAACTGCTCTGGAAACAGAGTTTCTGATTCTCATTGTCACCCTCCATCTTGCTGGTCCTGAGAGACAAGCAGAAGCAATATCCACTTACACCAGATCACTGGTTCTCTTTTTCCTTCCTTCACATATCCTAAACCCAGACTGCTGGAAATATGTAGACCCTTTCTAGCTATTTTCAGTTCTCTTTGCTGCAACTTCCCTGTCTCCCTACTTCCCTAGACCAGTTCCCTTGACCTCTGCTGCTTTTCCCAGCTCTTGCTCTGCTAACTTCTCTCTGATCTTGAACTGGTCATCCTAGATGCAACTAGAAGGATAAAGCAAAATTCATTCTAAGCTTCTAAGAAGATTTAAGGATAGCCTTGGCTAGACTGACCCCAGCTGATATGGACTGTAAATGCAATCTGGACATTTTCCGCCCCAACAGTCTTAAGAATTTTGTGGAAAGGAGTGAACATATAATTCTGAATGTGATTATTTAAACATAAATCTGTTTCATAAATATATATGTGCATATATATAGACTATATATAAAATATATATTAAAACTAACTTAATCAATATAATTATCATGCTATTAATTACGGAGCAACTTCAACATATATTTCTCACTTTATCGCATTGTAAGTGATGGCAGCACAGAAGAAGAATTTGGTGTGTTATGACCATACTCACTGAGGTGTGGGGGCCTGGGCAGATCACTTCAGTAAGGCATGAAGGGAAATGTGATCGACTTGAGAGAATGTACTGAAAATAACTACATGGGTTCATGAAGCTTCCAAGAAGCCAATTTAATCCTCTTCTATATCATTTCTCTGAAAAATTTAGTGATGGAATGGGTTTAGACATTATTCAGTCCCTTTGTCTAAATTTTTTCCTACAGTTTATTATTTAGTAACTTGTCTTGTTTCATTCTGCACTTCTTAAGCAATGAAGCTGCTCCCACTTCCCTTAGAGAAATATTCCATAACTTGCAGTTTCTCACTTGTCAGGAAATTTCCTCACACTAGCTTGTATGTTTCCTGTACTAATATTTTTCCAGTTGTGCCAGCAGTATCCTCATCCACTACACTGCAAGAGCAGTATGTAGCAGTATTGTTGTCAGTACTCTTATACTACTCCAGTAGCTATGGCATGCCCCCATGTAGCAAGTGTAGTATAACAAAGGTTCCTGCTCCAAAGCAGTAAAACTCATGCACCAACATTTTGGCAATCTTATGAGAAATCATTTCACATGAAACAATTTCTCTGTTTTTCAGTGACACATAGGTGTAGTCCATGTCTGTATTTTGAAATTCAAAAGTAGTGTATCCTTTAAGCCATTGGTGGATTTGAGCTTCAGTATTCCAGAAGGCTGTTGGGTTAGCTTTCCTGGCCTGTTTATTTGCAAGGCAAAGGCAGCCAGTGTCCTTTTACTCTTCTTTATGAAGTCCAGGTGCTTTTCCTTCAGCTTAAAATGGAGTTTTCAGTTTTGGGGTCAAGAATGAAGACCAGATTTCCTATCTGACCAGATATGGTAATTCTAGCTCTTTTTGTAAAGTGTGAAAACTCAGTGGGAAAAATCAGTTTACCCGGCCAAAATTTGCCTGAAAGTGGTAAGGCCAGCATTTGCAGCTGGACTTTGGTGAATAGAGCAACAGCCACGAAAGGTAAGATTTACAAAGGGTCAAAACTGAGCAATGTAATTCCATTGGGATTTCTGTGTTTCAGTTATGAATTTTAAAACATGAAAATTCTGGATTTTCCTTAAAGCTAAAGTTATGGAAGACTTTTCAAATGGAATTGAAACATTCTCATTTGCCAAAGCCAAAGCCTTTTATTCTAACATAGTGTCTCTTTTTTTTCTTACTGCAATGTTGTGAATGACAATGTTGTACAGTGATTTTAAAAGGCTATTTAAATTTCAAAACAAAAATCTATATTACTCCATTTTCTTTAAGTATGAGCATCTCTTAATCCAAGATTTTTATTTCAATGTAACAACATTTCCCTACAGCAGAATACTCCATTGGGAAATTTTCAACTTGCATTTTTTAATACATAAGCCAGTCTCCTTTTTTATACCATTAACATTTCAAGATTAACAAGAATAGAGCATGTTGTTGTTTTTCTGAAGCAGACATTTTGCTTACATTGCCCATTGCTCAAGTGTGTGATTCAGTGCCTAGAACTACACATAACACAGGTAATTTTACTTTATAATTTGATCAGTTTGCCAAGTTGGGTGTGAACAATTAAAAAAATCCATTCACTCCCTACAAATATTGGAGTCATTAATCTTGGCAGCTGTGTACTCTACATTCCTTTCAAATATATGGGATGAAAAATCATGAATCCTTGAGTAATACTTTTTAGATGGGTTGTTTTTGACCATACTTTCCACTGTGTAATTTAATCTTAAAAGCTTGTACAATGTGATGTGGTTCAGAATTTAGAAAATAAGTCTTAAAACATTGAAGGCTGTTGTTTCATGTGCTGTTGTTAGTTGTTCAAAGAAACACTGAATAGTGTGGGACAGAATTCAGATCCTAATGACAGAAATGTCGTGGCCAATCACTGTGTATGATCTTCACTGTGGCGTGCCTAAGAACCTTTACTGTATTTGTGCAATAAACACTTACAAAGTTTAGGGAATTTGTATGTTGAGCTTNCCCCCCCATATTTATGGTGATTTGAAAGAGGGTTGTGGATATACACCAAAAAGTAACTACTTATCCAACCTGCATCCAGATCTAGATGAGTGTCAGGGACTGCAAATGTTGAAGTGGAACCATTAAGGGTCAAAAAAAAAGAAATGATTGTCACAACGATGTGATTCTATCTTAATATCAAACACTGCCTGTCATGGGAAAAAAATCTAGTCAGTTCAGTCCTACTTTGATCACTGCGTTTCTGCCCCAGCACTGCATGCAGAGCACAAGCCCAGCTAGACACCTTCAAAGAGATCCTGTTGTAGGATGTGACTTCCACTGCTGGGTTAAAATCACCTTCTGAATTACCTTACGCTAAGAGCATTCTTTTGAAATAGTATGATTACAAGAAAAGTTGCTTCAGTTGTCTTTCCTGGATTTTTCTAAAGGCAGATTTTTAAGATGAAGGTGTAAAACAGTAAAAGGTCATTGAGTAGTAAAAGATTATGAAAACCTACATTATCAAAAATAAAACTTGTTTAAAACATTCTACTGGTTGTTTTACTCAAAGACATAATAGATATGAGTCCTCTTCTAGATCTTTTTCTCGGGGCAGCACATGCTTTGTAAACTTTCAAATGGGATAGTGAATGGAAATGGACAACAAATCCTTGTCTCTGATTCAGCAGAAGGCTCACATATGTTTAATTCCAAACATCTGATTCCCTCTAATTCAAACCTCAAACATGAAGGATCAATAGTCAGTTCATGATTGTTGCTAGTAATGCTGCATAACAGACAGCTTTCATGTCATCTAAGTAATACATATCCCTGAGATATATGAGGGACTTTAAATGAAGAGCTCAGATTTTCTGATGTCCTGCTACTTCATGAAACTAAAACGCATTGGTATGATGCATGGTGACATCCATATGGATGAGCATCCATATGGAATGGCACTGCAATAACAAAGAGATAGGATGTTTGCAGCCAAAAATTACGACGCAAAGAGAAAATGTTTAAATTTCCAAATATTGTGGAAAGCACAATTCAATAACTGTAATGGAAGAAAAAGGAAAGAAAATATGGTGAAATCCGGAGAAAACCAAATCCATAACCAAGAATATAAGACAAAATAGTTGAATTGTGTATGGGTGTTCTTTTTTCCGGAATATGTTGGAAACAGTACTCTGTGAGCACTGGAGAAAATGCTGAGCCAGGTATCAACTAGACGAGATCAGAAAGAAATTTGAAACATTCATGGGAGATAAAATGTATCAATGATGTGAAAAGGAAACTGTAAACACATCTCAGAAATCAGTAAGACAGATCAGAAGTCTCATAAAGAAACATGGGAGAGATAACTTAACTAGGCTAGGAAAAGGGTGATGTGGTGCAAAGATGACTTGAGAGGAGGACAATAATAGAAAACTCAGAGACATATTATCCCCAAACCACCAAGGCTCTAATGCACTGTACTGAGTCCAAGTCCTCTCTAGACATTTGACACAGAGCAAGAAAGGATTGCTGGCACATAGCACTCACAAAGCTGAGAAAAACTTCACCCCAGTGCAGTATCCAGAAAAAGACAAGATTGTTCCAGTCTCAGTCTCTCATTCACTATGTGGATATCAGAGCAATATCCAAAGTGGTGGCTGCATCAGATGAACTCACAGGTAAGTGTGCCTTGCTAATTTTAAGCATTCAATTATTCATTCTGTGACCATATCATGAGATCACATGTGAGATCTGTTTATGACAATTTTATTACAATGTTAATTTTGGAATTGTGGTTTCCTAGTGTGAAATTAGTTCATTCATATTAGGGTGCGTGAAATGCAGAAGCCTGTCTTTATAGCTGGTACCATACACCTTTTCAACTGGGGAGAAAAATAAACAGTTCTAAGGAATCATTCACTTTATCTACTTCAGACATCTCTAGAAGAGACAAAATGTATCTCACATGTGTAAACGATGCTCCATTAAATACAAGCAGGGCTATAGGTGAGTGCCTCACAGGTGTCTCTCACTTTGAATGGAAGTAGCTTAGATCTTAGAGCCAGCACTATGCACTTTACGTGAATTTTCCTACAAGCAACACTTTGTTACAAGAAAATTAAATGTGAATTGCCTGTAAGCAACCTGGAGGCCAATCAGATTTCATTCCAGTTGAAAGGGGAGTACAATTTATTTGAATTTGTTGACTACCAGAGAGCTGAAAAGGCTATTTCTAAGTCTATCTATTAAGGACTGTTTATCAAGTTTATATCAAGTAAGAAAATATTTTTCTTCAGATATAGTGGCTGTTTTTCACAAAGAAACAGACCTCAGAAACTATTTGAATTGGAAAAAGGAAGTAAAACTGATAGGACAGGAATCCTCATCCAAGCAATAAGGGTACATAGCCAAAGCCAAGAGGGTGATGAGGGGTCTCCCTTAGCCAGAAACTACCCACTGTCCATCTTAAGTATCATAATATTTCAAACATAATATTAAGTTTGCTTTAATCTGCGTGTCATCCTGAAGCGGTCATTTCACTTCCCTGAATGCCTTCTCTCCACTTGCTATTCCTCACAGATCAGACTAGAAGGAGATTTACAGGACTGAACCTGATCCTAGCCAACATAGAGTAACTAACAGAGTGCCTCCAGTTACCGTCTCTGCAGCTACTGCTATATTTACCAAAATTAATCAAACTACTAGTCTGGGTGTCTAACAAATGGAACACCACTCTAGAAGTTTCAGAGCCCTGCAGGAGATTGTGGTACCTAATAACAAGACAATTTCTAGCCCAAGTGCCATGAATTGTGTGATGGGCTTCATCAGGAAAAAAAAAATATTTAGAGGCGTGCTTCAAAGAAATTTGGGAAGCAGCAGGACAATATTTTGTATGATCACATATTGTGACAAACACGGTCCATGTCTTAATCCACTCCATCCTCTTTCCAATCTCCTGATAAAAGGAAAAAAAGAGGAAAAAAAGAGAGAAAGAAGAAGAGAGAAAGAGGGCAAAAAGACCTAATGCCAGAAAGTCTTTTTGAAGTATTTCTTCTCTTGATTAAGAGTTCTCAGTTTGGCAAGACCTAAATCAAGATACATCAAAGAGGGTTCAAAATAAAGAGCAGCTGAATGAAAATGTATGAGATGACAGAAAGAATAAACAATAATAACTGTGCATATGTTTAAGTCATCTGAAAGTGATTGCAGCAATGTGTTAAATATCCAGAAATATAAATTAAATGGCATCATAATTCCCTAAGGGGAAAAACATCCTTAAATCTTACTTAGACTAACTTATATCTATTCTTCTCTTTGTGTTATGATTTCAGAAGCTTTCCCATCCTGTCTGTTTGGTTATGCGTAATGGGAAAATCACTACTGTTCTTGCTCAGGTTTTCTGCCATGATAGTGGTTTTCTGGGGGTAAATATGCTAGAAACATCGGCAAAACTAGAACTCCTCCACCAGTTGTAGTTCAGATGGAGGGCATGAAGATTATACATGCCTTCTGTTTGCTGACATTTATTTCCTTACAGTTGAAAAGTGTCGCTTTTTTTCTGATAGAAGGTTGGAGACTGTGATTAAACGTATAAGGAAAAATATTCACCCTTTACTGCATGATGCTTGAAGGTTGAAGAAAAGACCAATAGAAAGAGATGTTAAAGGGAAATGTAGGACAAAACTCAGGAATATAATAAGCAGCAGGAAGCACTATAAGATTAATAACTTGATGGTATAAGTTATTTTTTCCATTTTCAAATTCTCCCCGTTCCCTATTCTCTTATCTATGGAAATAATCTAACAATGAGATATTTCTGACAAAGTTGCCACATATTTTAACTTAGGATCACATCTCTGATTTAAATTAAGCCTGCATCTTATGTTCAATATATTTTCTTTCAGTTGAAAGGCCTTAAAAATTAACTTGAAAGACTGCAACTCTTAGAAAGCTAATTCTCAATGGATGTTATTAAAAGAGACCTGGCTCTCTTTAGTACTGTGATTTTGCACTGCCTGTATTTCCATTGTGGCATTGTAAACACTTTTGAACAGCACCACCATGGCTGTATTTTAACAAGGTGATAGAATAATGGTCTCCACTCTGCTGAATTTTTTCAAACATTCAAACTTTAAGAACTCTTGCAGTAAATGGTTAGCTGGTAGCTAAGAAGTTGAGATTAGTTTTTGGCTCCAGTATTGTCTGACAGGCTATCATTATCGGTCACTAGTGTCTTTCATAACATGGATAAAAGGTCCAGGATTTCACTCATGTGGGTCTTTTAAAATGCCCTGAGGTTTTCTGTTTTGGTTTGGTTTTGTTTTATCTTCATCTGAGTGTGACAACATGTGGCAGACAGGAGGGCACCGCAAAGTACTTCTTAATCATTTCACATATGTTGAACACAAGGCGTTTAAAGATAAGGCTGTGGAAATCAATGCATATAGAGAGGTTTTTCTCCTACTCTGTGCCACAAAGTGTAGGATAATGGGGTCTACTTTTATTGTTGTCTGTTGCTCATAGATTAGGCTGTCTACCATAATATGAAGGCACTCCTGTTGGGCAGCTCTGTAGATGGTCGAGCACATGTATGTCAGCAGACCAGGAATGCAGCCAAGTGAAGAAGTGTCTTCCCAGAGCTGGCAAATAACCTAATGGCCAAAGCAAGCGTTACTCAGCTAAAGCAGATAAGGTACCTATCTGGGAGTCTACTCAGACATGATCTCTGATTGAAACACCTTGAAACTTATTTTTTTCTTAGACTGCTATTCATCAGCAAATTCTGCAATCTTGTTTCTACTTGTCACATTCACAGGGATGCTCTTAACCCTTCTGAGCTTTACAAAACTCCTTTTCCAGCTCCTTGTCCATTCAGCCTTCCCTTTCTTCCTGCCCTGCAATGAAACCACACACTCCCAGAAGAGTCACAACATCTCTTGGATCAGTGTTTTTTAAGACAATTTTTCCCCTTCCTTGTACTGCCAGCAGTGGGGATGTGTCTCTCTATCTGGCCTGCAAGGTCAAAGCTTATCTGGAAGAAGACAGTTGGAAAAAGCAGTTTCTTGTTTAAACAACGTATCAAAATATTTAGGATTACTCTCATTTCCAAAGCTGAGCTCCTACTGCCTTGAAACTGCAATAGCCTGGTGTTTACCAATTGCCAGTTTGCCCAAAACACATTTCACTTATGGCTGCATTCTCTTCACCTCAGCTACACTTTCCCTGCCCTTGTCACTCCCTTCTCCCTACCCAGAACCACCTCTTGTCCTCAGTGCCTTCAGCAGTTCCTTCTCCCTTGTTTATCATCCTTTCTAACGAAACTTCAACCTTCCTGACACAAGTGAACCTCAGCCTGAAAAAGCCGCCCAACCCCATTGCAGCACAGACTTCCCATCCTACATTTGTGGTCATTTGCCCCTTCTTGCTCCATCTGCCAGCAGTTTGTATCTGTACACACCCAGGGCTTGGCTGCAGAGGAACAGTCCTCTGAGAGAGGATAGTCATGTGCCCAGTTAAGTCGCTGTAAGCGTAGCAGCACAACCAACCGATTGTAGCTGTGCTGGGAATTTCACCAGTTCCTATCCTTAGCTAATAAGATCTTCAGGGCATGAACTGTCTATTCTGTTTGCCCTCCCTGCACAGATGACCCCTCAGGCATTAGGATCAAAAGTAGTTGTTACGGGTAACTCCTTTAGATATATCAGTATAGGGCATTAAATACACCTTTCTAGGTTTCTAAAGTCTAAAGGGAGGCAGCTATTCAATAAAATCACTTTCCTTTTGGCTCAGCCTATAAATACAATAACTTCCATATTATTCTGCTAAAGAAAAAGACTTCTACTCATATTTATGAGTAGTTCTCTTCCTTCTGTGGGACTAGTCATATTCATAAAGCTTAAAATAGGTGGATGTCTCTTCAGCTTCTGATACATATACATTTACAGACTGTATTAATATTCTCAGCACTGCAGGCACATATTAAGTCCTACATATTTATGTTAAATATTTGGTTTGTTGGTTGAATTTAAATGAATTAATTAAAAGACTAGAAAATAATTTATTTTTTTTCTTTGAAACTGGATGAGTGTTTTGGAAACATTCTCATACCGTTATATTAGTCCCAAAATCTGTCTAATAGGATGTCAAAGGATGACCAGTATTAATAAATGTTAATAAATCATGAAGAAGGCTAGATGTGTACAGCTGAGAATGGTTTTGGAAGAAAAATGAACATCTCAAGTTGGCATTCTGCCAGAAAGGATTTTTTAAAAAAAAAATAAATTGTGATTCTGACTGCCGAGAGACCAACATTATGTGTAAAGAAGAATCCATCAAGTACAATGCATGCAGCTGTGAGTGCTAATGCTGGATGAATGACCATACACATAGCTAGTAAATCTCACTGGACTCATCACGAAGTTCCCTATTTATAACAGTAAATCAAATTCTTTGTCCAAAAAGAGTCACCACTTACTTGTAAATGGAGTCACATGATTGTTTCTTAGCCACATGGCATTGGCTTCTGCTTATAAATGGCTGACATACATCTAGGAGACACACCTGAGAAAATCACTGCACTTCAAATTCCACAATGAAAATCAATGGGAAAGCATTTTAAGAAGAGAATGTGAGACAGAAAGCTTACTCATGAAGAAATGTAAGACACTTGAGATATTTCTCTCTAAGTTCTACATTATAACTGCTATATATTTCATTAAATTATTGCACACATAAATTTTTAAGGTGTTGTAGTCTTCTCCCTGTTTATAGAAATAGAGGGAGAGATAGGTCAGTTCTTCAACATTTTACATTCAATATTCACTTGTTATATAAGCAACTCACCAGCGTTCTTTCTCTAGGATTTTATGGTTTCCTTTCCTTTCTAAGAGATGGACCATGAGATAAGTACTTCTTTTTCCTAGGATTTGCTCAATGACATTACTTTTACACCCCTCAAGAGCACCTTCACATCACCAGCTCTGTACAGATTAGTTGCAGGAGTGTAGTGATGGTCTTGGACTTGAAATTTACTTAAACCAGCTCCAGATAGAAAGCAATTCTGTAACTGAAACACACTTTTCTCTGTGCAATGTGGTTGACCACAAGCAGGCCAAAATACTATTCAGCAATATGTTATTGCAGACTTACTGCACCTGATACAGATTTTCAGCTGTTACTTTTCTCATGATCTACAAATAAATCTTTTCAAACCCCTTTCCTAGTTCTCTGAACCAGTCCCCCAGAAGCACAGTTACTCCATGCATTCATTCAGCCTTCCTTTGCAGCAGTGGCTTTAGTGGCTCAGTCAGAATCTCTTCTTGCTAACTTGGCAGATAATATTTTCTGAAGTTTTACTTTATCATTCCAGGAATAGAAAAAAACTGTAAGTAGGAGGCACAGCTTCAAAACAAACAAAAATCTTCTTTTTTTTGGTCAATATTAACCATTAAGAGAGTAACATTTTTTGAGACCTATGAGCTGTAAAAAAATCTGATGAGTTCATGAGATTGAGAACAGAAATGTTATTTTGCTTTAAAATATTTGTGAATATATCAGGACAATAGAAATTTTCTTTAATGTTCTGTGAATGAAGGAGGTTTTAAGAAGTTGCAGCACCAATGCAAAACTGAAGTCTACAACCTGGAATACCAGTTAAAGTGCAACTCAAAGCATGTAGTTTTTATACGTAGAAAACCAGAAGCCAGGAAATGTCAGGACAGAAACTTGTCAAGTGCACCACTTAGGTAAATATGCCTTTGGAAGTGTAATAAATTGTAAGTGAAATGTCCATGTTTAATAAACATAACATTCACCTAGAATTTGCAATTTTCATTCTCAAATTGTTGTTTTAAAGTGCGCCAAAAATAAAAAATAGTGTGCTAACCTATGGGAAATAATTGAGTACTGTGAGACCAATAATCTTCTCCTTAACTAAAGAAAAAAGATCTCTGAAATAAGGAAAGAAAAAAAAACACAAGAACAAACAAACAAACAATAAAAACTCATGCGTGTAGGGTAGCCTACAGAAGAAAGAAAACAGACTGATGGCTGATGCACAAATATTGGTGTTAAATTTGAAAATTCTATAGTTATTTACCAAGGGCTTGTGAGAATGCTCTCACTTACCGACAAAATTTAGAAGGGACAAAGTCATCGAAGCAAAACTAAACTTTCATTTAACAAATTCAGCTGAACCAGGTGTGTCCCTCTGGCCTAGGAGACAATCACAGGCCGGTAAGAACCAGAGCTTTTTATACCCTGTCCCAGCCAGTGATCCCTGCCTCTGTTCCCATTGGCTGGTACTAGGAGGCTCACAGCTTGGCCTGGTCTGCCTATGAGCCCAAGACCCCCCACCCCTATTCCAAAGGCAGGAAAAACCAGGTTGAAACCGTCTTTTTAAGCCCCAACCATTAAAACTTGATTATCCCTCCTCCCTTTTCTTTTCTTTATCAATACAGTTCCTTTGGCTTCAGCAAAACCTCAGTTCTGTTTCTAACAGGCTGGTGTACAGACAGACACGTAGAAAAGAGCAGACTGAGGCTCCAGACCCATTTTGCTACCTTTCTGCAGCATGCTGTAAACCAGAAGATTTTTTTGGTGTTCCCAGATTAACAACTCAGACTGCCATGATGCATGTTTACTGAAATTACTGAAATGATTACTAAAATACATACCATAGCAGCTTAGAAATTCAGTAGAGCTATAGCAGAGGGGAACATGCAACACTCTTTTATAAACCTATCATTTGATATTTGCCATGGTATACAATGGCTTCCCTTTGTCTTCTATTATTGTAGTGCTCCCTCTATTATTAACTCCCACTTTCTCTGATTCATAATTTATTTCCTGGAAGAGACCTCTTTTTTTTTTTTTTTTTTTTTTTTTTTTTTTTTTTTTGGTTTTTTTTTTTTTTTTTTTTGTGGGTTTTTTTTT